>JANPWX010000358.1:1872918-2013770 GCA_024734555.1 Trochalopteron elliotii
AATAATAATAATAATAATAATAATAATAATAATAATAATAATAATAATAATAATAATAATAATAATAATAATAAATAATAGCAACAACAACAACAGCAACAATTAAAATTCTTATGGACAGTGTTAAATTGTCTACCACATAAAGATGATTTGTAGGATCTTGTTGAACAAGTTTAGCACTGACACAGAGATAAGTTCAGTTTTTCTGTACCAAACACTGTCTGGACTGTCATGTTTCCTTTGCAGTTAAGCTAAGCCCAGAGGATGCAGATATTAAATCTGTCTTTGCTGCTAATTTGGTTTTCCAGTTTGGGTCCATCCTACACATATCTCTTACTTCTACCATATGTCTGTGACCCTGAGTGCAAAAGACCTGCAGTAATAAAAATTATTATTAATAACAGTAGCCAGAGGAGAGGTTAACATCAAGGGATATTTTGGTCAGAAACTGTGCTGCACTGGTTTCAGCTTAAAAGAGAATAAATCTCCCATATAATAAGCTATATTAGCAACAACAACAACAACAAAATCGAGTAAACATTCATAGATCATGGCTGAACTCTAATAATGTAGAATTGAGAAAATATGGTCTAGTCTGCTTAAAAATCTGGCCATGCTGCTGTGCACTTGCAAGTTTCTCAAGCAGGAAATGATGGAAAGCTCCACTGATCTCAAATAACTCAATTGTTTTTCCTTTCTAATCAAATATCTTCATAGTGAGGGAGCAAAAATGCATCATTCAGCATGCAATGTGGTTGTGAAAGCATGAAATATGGCACTTCACTGTTAATGTAATATTAAAGATTAAAAATGTTTATTACCTGTTATTCTTCTCTTAATTGTTTTGTGTGGAGAAAAATAGAAGTTGCTGCTTTAATGCATAAAAAACCCACAATGTGCATTCATAGCAGAGAGCAAAGTGTTGGGGCTATGAAAATTATGTAAATGATGAATTCCAGTGAAAGAACTTTCAAACCCTTAGGGTCTTCAAACAGCATTAATTCAAGAAATTAGATACAAAATTTAACTTTTTCATGCTAATAATGATTTCATAAGGAAAAACTCGTTAGTAAAGGTGACAAATATAAAGTTCTATTCAACATTTAAATTCAGGAATCTTAGTATGCGCCCCTGGGATATATTTACTCAGCCAATGACTCTGATGTTATTAAGTAATTTATTTGAGAAAGTCTCCATTCATGAGTTTACATAAGAACAATATCAGGTTTACAAAGGCTTGTGTTGTCAGTTTAGCAAATACCTAATTCAGAATGACTTTTGCTTAAGATTTTCATTAGGTTGTTCAATATTGTTTGATCATTTAATGTCAGCTTCATAAGATCATAATTTTCCCTATATGAAAAGAGGAAATTAAAAGGAGAAATAAATTAAAAAGTGTGAACTAAACTTAAATTTAAATCAGCTTTGCCACAAAAGAGAAGAGACTAGTGTCAGCACTTGTGATTATACTATGCTTGGGTATAAACTATCCACACTTAGCAATTTAACATTTTGCTATGGTATATTTCTATGCCAGCAATGCCAAAAAATATATTGAAACATCTGAAATGTTGTATTATGTCTCCATTTTTCAGGACGGTTCAGTCATGTGACAGTCTCAATTTCTGGCAACATTAGTTAAGGAATTCATTAATTAGATAAGAAACAAAACCATCCTAAATCTCTCAATTTCTATGCCTCTGTGCTGTAATCTATGGGCTCCAGCCAATATTGAGGCAATGTGCAAATGTAACTAAAAATGACAATTCCTGCAAGTCAAGGAGTGGAGAGAAATAGCACAAAATCTGAAAATTAGGATGGTCAAAATAGTCAACAGAACGTTTGTCTTCCTACAGAAAATGTTGGTTCTGTTCATACAGAACAATTTCCCAGGAAACGAGCTGATTTTACTCAACTTTCTAATGAAATATAGGCAAGCCTTGAAATATTCATTGTATCCTGACTAGATCATTCACCATGACTCCCCAGGCCCTGTCACAATGCTCTGCTGGAAGAGTTTTATACAGTAAGTGTTTGAAATCACCACTGGTTCCTGTTCCAATCTGCCCCCACCACTTTTTCTCCTCCATGGAATGGTTCTTGCTCTCCCATCACCGTGGTTCCTGCATTCAGGTGTCTTTCCACCCTTGTCTCTCCAACCTATTCAGGCTAAAGTGGCAACACATCAGCCTTTGTGTTTCCATGTGAGAGATCCAATCTGTGCTCCAAGGTTTGTCTCTATCCCTTCATTCCACATCCTAAGACAGTTGAATTAAAGCACCACCTGCCTATGTGCTAAATCTTTTGTTCTGCAGCACAACCAAACCCTGGCCTACACCTGTCCAGAAAGAAAATAACATCCAAATAAAAGCCCACATTACAACAATTACTAAATTTTATCATATTTGACTGGAGTATGAAGCACCTGGAGGATCTGATTGAGACATGAGAAGGCAAAGGTCTTTTTCTGGCAACGAATCCCATGAGAAATGAAAATATAATGTGCAAATAAAACATGCAGAATTATGCAATGAGTGTCTTGACCATAACTCATCTGTCCACTAACCTAGATAACTCTTTAATCTTTAACTTCTGCTATTAAAAGAATACATATATAATGAGGGGGAACAGGCAGGCCAAGTTAGATTTGGTCATATTTATTAACATATGTATAACTCAGTTGTAACTGCATTTGTGTGTTCTCTGGCAGAGTGGTTCTCTGACATTTTAAGGATTTCTGAAATGCAGAAGTGCTCTATTCTACGTAAAAATAATCTCCCTTGGTAAATTGGATAGTCATACAATAGGAGTGGGTACTCTAAGGGAAATCACAAGGCCTGAAAGGTAATGATCTTGGAAAGAACTTTCTTTCAAGGTGGGAACTCTCAAGAGGAAATCAAAGATCCTTATTGGAAAACTGAGAATAGAGGAGATGAGAAATGATACAGAATTAGGCAAGGATTCATAAGTAAAGTAGGATGTTGAAACTATGAAGTTATTTTACTGGATCACTATTAAGGTTCAATTTGTGTGAGTAAGGGAGAGAAGGCAGCTAGAGATGATTTCCATATACAGACAGGAGAGACGAGGGATTTGGCAGCATAATCTCTGAAAGAAAGTTAATAAGGGCAAGTGTCTGGAAGAAAGTAAAAAAAATCAGTATATGCAGTGCTTGCGGATAGGTTACCATTCACCAAGAAATATTACTATCCATGTGATTAGTACAGAAAAATAAATGCAGGCAGCAGGAAACACAGATGGAATGGATTAATACTTGCATAATAAGAGCCATCCACACATTTAGGAGGATTGGTTTTATTTCTCCAGAAACACCATTGAAGTTTTTATTATTAAAACCTTCGGTAAAACTGAAGTTTGCAGCACAAACAGAAGTAGAAGGACTGGTTTAATACAAGTTATTACAGCACAGGAGAACAGTTTAATCTGCATAATGTGGGTAACTACAGGCATTGCAGAAAGAGGTAAAGACTAATGATTCCCTTCCCTTCTTCAAGGCTAAAGATTGATTGCTCATGGTACTGGTGGCTTTTGCTACCTTCCTACTAATATCTTTAATAATACACATGTATAATGAAGTCTTTTTGATGGCCCTTAAACTTGAGTTGGACACAGTGCCGATGAGGGAAAATGTTTTCTCATGTTTAAAAGTGATCTCATCCTTATGCTATTCCAACTGGACTGTGAAGAGTTGCTCCTCAGACTCAAGGAGTCTGAATCAAGGATTGATTCAAGTGGAGGAAATTGAGGAACAAGGCCTGACACACCTGTCCACAACAAACCCAATAAAAAGTGCTACTTTAACATAAGACTTGAAACAGAATCAACCCCAGCAATAATGACTGCTCAGTCTGTAATTCATTTGGAAAATCAAAGTAGAAGAAATAATATTTATCCATTGGATGAAATTACCAAGTATTTCCTATTTGTTGTTACACCAGTTTCTCTTGCTGGATCAATCAACTGATGGATTTGTCTTTGTTTATATCTATGTATGTATAAATATATACATGCTGTCCTACAAAAACTGTTCTTTCCAGTAAACAACACAGCACATATTTACAGAAACATGATGTAACCTGGGTGGTTAGAGCACATTATTTAAGGAAACTAGCTATGATTTATAGCAGCAAATAAATAAGACAAAATTTGTTTAACATACCTCAGCATTAAGTATCTCGTACATTAATTGTCTCCAAAGTCTGTTCCATTTGTTATCTAACAAGGTATGCTCCATTAATATTTTTTTATCCAGTTCATTGCTTCATTCTATCTGTTCTTTCAAAATTAGCTTGTCTAATCAGAAACTGCTTTAGCTGGTAGTTCATTTCACATAAAAAGGAGGAATTCTTGTTTACTGAGAAAGTAATTGGATTATAATTTTGAAAAGAAAGAAATATAGATTGTAATAAATTATTTCGTAAAAAATACATGGGAGCGTGAAAACTAGCAAACCCAAGACAAATTACAAAGCTCTAATGAATGAAAAGGCTTTAAATAGAACATGAAACTGGAAAGAATAATTCATCATTGTAACTTACCTACTTCTTGTAATTCTGTTGAAAAGAGCTGAATATCTAAGGAAAGAAGAAAAAAATGTATTTACCAAATGATGGTCAAACAAATATTTATATTAGGTGTCACTTTTCTTCTACCTCTTCAGCTCTTGTAAGCCTTTATTACAGAAAGAAAAAGTAAAATTTAACCATGTTTGGGAGTCCAAGATTCAATTTCTGTTATTTGTTAAATTCTGTTGATAAGTTTGCATGATCATAGGCAGACTATACTAAAGTTGCATGCATGACTTTGTTGCTTGCATCAGTATATATATTTAAGTGAAAACAAGAGAATACAGAAATTATATTCCAAATACTGATCAATATATTGAGGCTGTTTATAGAACTGGTCCATCATGTATATTTTTTATATTTTATATTTATTGCTTATCAACATTTCAATTCATATCAAACTGTAGGACTTTTTTCTTTTTTTTTCTTACTACCTGAAAATATTTTGTTTTTAATCCTGCTCTTTCTCGTGTGTATGTTTTAATTTTTTTTACATTAAACAAATAAAACAATGGGTAGGAGAAGTAATGGACACAAACTATGAAAATTGTCTAAAAGAAATAAAACACCCAGAAAAGAACATGTGAAATCATAGCAAATAAGAGTTTAGGAGATTTATATTATATTATATTATATTATATTATATTATATTATATTATATTATATTATATTATATTATATTATGTTATACTATACTATTATATACAGTAGAAAAATTGAGTGATTGTCATAAAATTCTGAAGTACTAGGGAAAACTTGGCTCTCACCTGTTCAGCTGATTAATACCTTGAGCTCTTTCTGTTTGTAGACCTAACAAAAAAAATAACAAAATTAAATTAAATACACTAAATTATGTGAACAAAATTGTTATAGATTTGCATTTATTTAGCCTGATTTTATTTATCTGAAAATCATTCAGGTTTTCCTTTTTTTTTTTTTTTGAATTGCATTTATGATACCAATTCAAGCTTTGATCTTAAATTACACTTTTGGGGCCTGAAGTAATAACAATTTTGGATTACAAGGATCCAGTTCTTATCTACATACCAAACAGGTTGTTTATAGTGCAGTTTGTTCAGTGAATATACTCAAATTTAGCACAGAGAGATTGATAAAGGTAATCAGCAAATACCTTATTGGCTTAGAATAAAGATGAAAGCAAAATGCACCTGACTCAGTAAAGATAGGAGTTAAATGCCAGATTATCCACATAAGTGTGTCAGTAAAGGAATTTTATGCATGACAGATGCTAAAATGGGCATTAAAATGGTCAGGACAAAAATCATTAAGTGCCCCAATAATGCACATTGGGCTAAAGCATATGTAGGATGTCACATGCAAATTCCCTCCAACTTCAAAAAGTTACTTGCATGCTCAAAGTGCAGCTTTTATGTGAATGAGATAAAAACATTAGGCAGTTTATTAATACTCACTTGAGGTGTCTACTATACTTTTAGAAAGCAAAACCTTATCATACTACCAACACCATGAAACTCTAAAGGTGCCATGAAATGACTGGATGGAATTTTATTTCTTTCAAAGAAAAACATAGCTAGAGAGGATGATAGGCATAACCCAGGTCCTACACAGGCCTTACCCATCAAAGCTGCAAGGAAAAAAAAAAATTGATGTACTGAGAGGTAGGTACTGTTACTATTCCTGTGGTGACTGATATGGAGCTTTGTTGAAAAAAATGGTATCATAGAATCACAGAATGGTTTAGGTTGGAAAGGACTATTAAAATATATCTCTCCAACAACTTTACAATGAGCAGGGACACCTTCAACCAGATCAGATTGTTCAGAGCCCAGTGCAACCTGGCCTTGACTGTTTCCAGGGATGACATTATCCCACCTGAGAAGTGAAGTTTAGATACCTGAGTCAATGGCTACTTAGGAGAACACAGGGATTGAGTAGCATTTGGATATGGGAAACACAGAAAAATCACTGTTTTCAGTCAATATGAAATTTTAAAAGCAGAGAGTTTCCATTCCTTAATCTAAATACAAAGTAGCCTTGCACCTGCTCTCCAGCTTCAGATCATATGAGAAAGGAGTTTGGCAGCGATGTAGAGACTCTCAGGCTGCCCCAGTCATAAGCTTTAGGTTTCTGATTCAGGACAGGGAGAGCATAATCCTACTTGAATATGCAGTCCATAAAAATCCTCAGCTAAAAACAGGTGATAGGAAGTACCAAAATGCAGGCAAAGTAAACTGTAAAAAGCATCACAAATGTTTGGAATTTTGCTGTTTGTGTTAAAGTGATCCAAACTGAGCGTGCTAAAACAAGGATGAAACTACCAAGGATTTTGTATTACTGAAAAGGTAATATTAACCTCAGAATTATTGGCATGTATTTTATAGACTGGTGGTTTTTTATATTTTTATGTTTGGATATGCATTGTTGTGGCTTGAAAATCTCGCAAAATTAAATTTTCTGGTGTGGTGCCTATGAATTGTTTCCTTTATTAATTAAGTGAGCCATGAACCGAAAGTCCTTTTTTCCTCCCCCACTGGCTGTTGACTTCATGTTTATCCATTTCTTGTCTTTCCCATTTGCCTCCTGTCCGTCTGCTGTGCCCTTTCAACTCCTGCAGGGTCCATTCCCTTCCTTGCCTGCCCACACAGAACCAGGTTCTCAAAAGGACTCTTCAATACCACCATAATAAAGGCTAAACCAAGATAAATAAAACCCTCACAAACCAACTGTGGACTGATTCTTTTGTTGCAGTCTTTGACTGACTCACATCAGAAATCAGATGAGAGCATAATTTACATATTTCAAAAATTAAATTAGATCAATTTTGTTTTAAACCTGGATAATATGACACTCTGAGGATTCCTTGAACAACAGCTCTACAATAAATTGATCTGCCTGCCTACTACACTCAAAAAATTGATTTTATTTTCCTGAATTGAAACCTTTCTTTGGAAAGAATGAATTCAATTTGTGACACACTCTGTGAGTGTTCTGCATCTGATTCTGAGGTTTTAGAATCTTTTAAATCAATAATAAAATCATTTTAATTTGGCTTAACTTTGTAGGGCATGTGTACTTGTAATTTTCAAAGATTATGAGATGAGGACCAGGACTAAGTGGTCCAGGACTAAGTCCTCTGTGTCATCTGACTTCTAGTTTGTCTGTTTTGGGCTTCTCAGTCTGTCTGATCAGAAAATTCCTGGGTTTGAATCAACCTTAATAGTTCAGACAAGCAGTCAGAATTTTGCTCCGAACTGTCTGAGACCACCAGTCTGTGAAGAAAAATCATCATGTTATTATAAAACAGATACAGTCCAATAACAAATCCAGAGATTTAAACCTATAAAGCTTGGGGCTATAACCACTACCTCACCACTGAGCTCTGTAATATCCCCATTCCCACATCTCCTTCCTCAACAATTTATTCTTGCTCCAGGTAAGCTTTAAGAAATTCTTCAGCAGCACTAAAAGCTTCATGCAGTTCAGGGACATAACAGGTTAGCTAGTCTGGACTACAAGTATTCCAATATAACCCCTCTGTGTGGGCACCTTAGTTATTTATTGGTGCCTGAAATCCCCTTTCTTTCAAGTAAGAGTTCCTCCACAACAGCCCCACGCAGCACCAGTGTTACGACAAGAGGACACGGCCTTGAGCTGCAGCAGGGGAGGTTCAGGTTGGACATCAGGAAGAATTTCCTCACTGAAAGGATGGTTAAACACTGGAAAGGATTGCCCAGGGAAGTGGTGGACTCACTGTCTGCCTGGGAATGTTCAAGAATGTCCAACATGGCACTTAGTGCTGTGGTTTAGTTGACATGGTGGTGTTTGTTCAAAGGTTGGGCTCGATGATGTCAGAGATCTTTTCCAACCCTTATTCCAACGAAGATCCACTGCAACATCAGCATAGTGATGATAACTCCAGCTGAGATAGTCTGGTTACTTCTGGCTATCAGAGCTCACTGATTGAGAATCTTTGATTCAATTTAGTCTCTCAATTACATAATTCCCAGAATTGCAGGGAAAAAAATTAGGGTGGAAGGAACCTCTTGAAATCATCTGGTCCAGTGCTCACGAGTTGCTCCCAGTAAATGAAGGTTCTTTGATAAACTTCCACAGAGTTTGACTCTAAGTGCATTTGTCGCCTCTTGTAAATGCAAATTAAAATGTGTTAAACTATCCCGATGGTGATTTAGGAGCATTTGCCTTGTTTTACAAGAGTGCAGCATGCAGAAGGTCAGATTACACGGGTCAGCTGGCCAGAAGTGTGTCAGCCACGTGCAGTCCCTGGAGCATAGGCAGTCACATCAGCATGTCCACAGCCAGCACCCAGGGAGCCCGGGGAGGAGTTCTCAGGCTGCACAAAAGACATTTCATGCTGCTAAAAATCCATAGCTAGAGGTAAAGGTTAAATGCTGAGCATTATTGTGATACAGTCCTTTATACTCCACTTAACTAATTGAATTTGGTTAATTAACAATTTGCACACCTGGAGAGAAATATAAAATCTATTGTACTGTTTGGCATTCTGCTTAAATTGGAAATTACCTATACATCCTCTAGTCATATTAAATAGGATTTACTTTGGACGCAATTGCTGTTAACAATTATATAGGGATTTTCTATTTTTTCAGAGCCCCATTTTCTAGACTGGCACTTCAGTAAATTTTTTTATCCTTACACACACCTGAAAATAAATGAAATCCAGAAAATTTAAATTAAAGTATTTTTGTTATTGATTTTAAACTGTGTTTCTCTGTGCATAACGTAAATTGCCACCCAGATACAAAAGTGGGAGACAGAAACGTGCAAACCTATTTCACATTCGAAGCAGACACACCAGAGTCACAAAACCAGATTGTTTTGCCCCTAACTGGAAGGCTGAAGAGCAAAATCTCATTAAGATTGGTATATGGAAGGAGGTTTACAAGCCATGCATATCCATGAACAGGTTAGTTTAAATGCCTGAGAAATAGATGGCTTTTCAAATATGAGGCTGACAGTCATGGGTTCAGACAGAAATACAAACTAAGATGAACTAAAAACTTGATATTCAGAAATAGATCTGTCTGGGAAATGGTGTTATGGAAAAATGAATCTGCATTCCAGGAAGACTGCTACTTAAAACCAGTTCTGATCTTCCCATGATTTGGTAACATGCGTTTATCCCTGGCATCCCAGTGGATTTGGGTCTGATGCATGTGTTCTCACATGGCACCTCTGAAAAATCTGATTTGCATGAAGTAATGCTTGCCTAAGGTATTTAAAAGATTTGTCAACAGGAGGAATATTACCGCTGAAGGAATATTCAAAAGGCTTAGGCTTTCATGCAGTGCACTCTGCAAAATCACACTTACATGCTCATCAAGGTAAAGCATATCTTTCCAGTGGTTATTTCCAATAGCAAGTAGTTGGTGCCATTTTCTGATTTTGTTTGGTTATAATTGTCTGCTATATATAGATATTATTTGCCCCTCTGGCTTTATAAACCTTCTCAATGCCAGGTAACTGCATCCTTGTAGAGGGGGAAACAGAAATTACCCTTGATATTTGCTGCCACACCTTAGGTTTTTCCTGAAACCTAGGAGGTAAAAAAACCCCAAGACTAGTTTCTAACAGCCTTGGTTTTATAGTTTGGACTGGTGTCTCATGGGTATTTACTCAATAATTCATCTGAAAAATGAAGAATTGCCTTATTGAATGAATCTCTCAGCAGTTAATTGTTTGCCTGTATCCTCTGATAAGACCACATTGGCCTTGACTGGATACTGAAAACAGCATGGACATATGAATTCATTTATTTAATTATTAATTCAAGGTTAGAACACTAATACAAAAGTCAACACAAGCTACTGCTATGAAGATATTAAGCAATCAAAATATTCTGGTTTTATACTGAATAAGTGCCTAATAAACAGCACACAGACCAAATAGAACAACAAAGACACAACGTCATTGCAAATTAAGTCAGTTTTTCATTAACTTTGTCACATATGAACTCAGGTATGTTTGAAATTTGCAGTTATTGTAGTGTATTCAAAAAATAATGCAAAAATTTCCATGACTTCAATAGAATCTCTGTTGTATTAGTAAGTGAACTCTCCAGTGGCTAAAATAATGTCTGTAAATGCCCATGAATTTTAACCCAAAACGTGTCAGCCTGGCATGATTAAAAGCTTTAGATTCTCAAAGAGCAACATGACTAAAGCAGGACTGTAGCCTTGAGTGGCACCTCACTGGTTTCATTTGCCAGTATTGTTATTTTCCAAGGTAATATTTGATTTACAAGAAAAATGCTTTTAAGTCCCACAGTAAGTCCTACAATGTATCCACAAGTATAAAACCCTCAAATTGCCTTCATTTGTCAAATGCTAAAGCCCTACCTGAGAGTATTCAGTGGCAAAGTAGGAATCTAATGATGTCAGCAGGAAGGAGGGAGGTGAGATTTATAGAGGTTTTAGAGGCGATACCTCTTGTCTCTCCTCCCTTGTCCCCCTCCTGACTCCCTTTAATTCAGCACTTTGACCACAGTAATGCAGTTAAGCTTCAGTTTATGGCACAGAGGCCTCATAAGTCCAGTCTCCATGATTTCATTGAAAGCTCTCTCACGTTAGTAGCTTGAATTGATTTTAAATTCCAAATTATTAGTGAAGACGTTGAAATACAGAGCTTTAATGTTAACCCAGCTTTCTCCTTACGCCACGTTTTCCCTGCCAAACTGTCATGATTTTTCCCTTGCTTACACTACAGTTGCCTCGATTTTTTTTTTTCATGTCGATAACTAAGGTTCAAACACAAAATGAAGGCATATTTGGATGGAAATAGTAATGAATGCAACCTGCATTTGAAATAAATTAGACCTGAATGTGAGCAACACTTTATGGATAGGCAATTACCCAAACTGATGTTTTCTATTTTTTTTTACTTAATATAATTCCAAGTTAACAAATATTATCAGTAAAAAACCTTAGGTGGTCATTCACAGAGTGTGGTCATGGGAGCATCCTAGCACAGGATTGTTTTAGTCAGCATTGTCCAAGAGCTATGGACTGCCAGGTGCAAAAATCTGATTGTCCTAAATAAGCTAAGTGTTGTTTTTAGTTGTTAACTTAATTTTGTAAAGATCCTAGCTCAAGTACAGTCAAGGTTTTGTCTACCATTTTTTTTCAAGAGTCTGGATTAGACCCTTAAATCAGAGCCAAATGTGAATAAAAGCAGTAAATTATTTGGCAATAAATTCTCAGTAATCTGCATTACTCAAAGACGGGACCTGCTGGAACATCTTCATAACGTTCTTTTGCCTTCCTTCCCCTCATGTGCAGCATATTGCAGTAATCAATTAACATGATGGAATATTCCTGTGCTGAGACCTTCTTGTAACTCCCATATGGTCAGAATTTAATCTTAATAGCTCCCTTTTTTTTTTTTTTTAAGAAGCTGAACTCATCCTGCACATTAGTGATGATAGAAAAGTAAGATTTCAGAGTGATTTAGTGGTTTTCATCCTCTTGGTTTTGGGGTTGAATGTTTTGGAGAGGTTAGGACAGGACTGAGCATTGTTTATTTGTATGTAAACCACCAAAGTGGGCAAGCAGAAATGGAGGTGCCCAGTTCCATCTCTTGCATTTGAAAATGGCCTTGCTGTACCTCTTTAGAGCAAACATATGAGCAAAGTTGTGATCTCTTGATCTTGTTTAAATAATTTACACTTGCCCATCTCAATGCACCTTTTGTTTGCCTTTGTAACTCAAAAGACTGATTCCACTGTAACAAAGCAGGAGGTTCTGGCTTATAACCTGAGTAGTCCCAAATAAACCTTGGTTCATACTAAGAAAGGACAGTAACTGATCTTGTGTCTCTTTCTGATTTTAAGGGTTCTCTGGAAGGCTTTAAAAGTGTTGCAGAAAGTCATAACTGGAAGCTTGTCTGAGCGCATTCACAATGATTATAAAGTTGAATCCCTAGAGGACCACAACTCTGCAACCAGTAACACCAAAGCTCCCTGACCAAATTCCTCTGTAGGAGTTGTATATGTACTTAGTATACAATAGTCTTGTAATAAAATTTATTAAAAACAAACTCTGATTTTTTTTAAGCTTAATATCAAATTGGCCTTCCACGTTCTTTAGGTTTGCCTATATTGAACAAGAAAATACAATACAATTCATACTGCTCTTTCTGAATAGATATGGGGAGGTGGAGAAATTGCTTGGTCCATGTATATTCCAGCAGAGGGTGGCAGTACACTACCACACTCCCACAGTAAAGGAAAAATTGTGCAGTAATATTTATGCCTTCTGTCTTCAAGGGAAGAATACATCTTGCAGATGAATATGTTTTGGGAGATGGGAGATGGGAATTGGACTGGGAAAGTAATCCCCAAATCACTTCAGTGACCTTGTTCAATCCACTCAATCTCCATCTCTCTTTCATCTGAAATATTTTTCTTCCGTAATTACCATCGGCTGATGACTACAAACCATTATAAAACTCCCGAGAATAATCGTCTATGAGAATGAATATGGATATCTGAAAATGGGAATCTCTCCTGATTAACAAATGATACCAAAACCATTAACTTCATCACTAACAGCAGAATAGTCACCAACAGTGTTAAGCAGGATAAACTCTAGAAGGCAAAAAGGGGCACTCTGTGGCAGGAAGGATTTCCATGGCACTGTGGACATGCCAATGGTCTCCTGCCTTTCCTCAGTCCAGTTTTGCTACTTGGTTAGCAGAGTATTCCTCAAAATTTGAAATACCTTGTCATCTCTTTAGTAGAATGTGGATTTCTCTCTTACTGGCTTAGACTTCCCTTCAGTTTTTATTTTCTTAAAGCAGTTGGGAAATTGTTCATAGGCCAGCAAAAGAGGCAGGGTGTATCTCTTTTCCATTTGGAAAAATCTGGTTGACAGAAAAAGTAGCAACTGGTGCAGCCTACTTTAAATTACTACAGTAAAAATACTTTAACACGTTGTCAAACTTCAGACCTTGGTGACTCAAGTCTCCATACTTTTTGCATGTGAAGAAATTTCAGTGTAAGAAGAAAACACTGCATAATAGCAAGGAATACTCCTTCATTATGCAAATAATGAAAAATTATTTGTATACAGAGCATGATTTCTTTAATGCGCTTTTATTTCCCCTCAAGAATTCAAACCAAAGGATTATGCAGGTCAAGAAGAACTTGAAGAACAAAAGCCATTCATGATCAAGCTCTCAATATGGACTTACATTAGTAAAAACATTTGAATAACATTTTTATAACAGTAATCTAAGTAGCTTATGTTAACTTCTCTAGTAACCAAAGCCAAGAATAATTTTCATGCATTCTTTCGGTAGACATTCATTATTTAAATGTGTAAAATATGGAGGCAGTGTTCTGGAACTTCTTTTTATTAAGAGGAAAGAAGCTGGAAATGATGCCAGGAAATTTAGGTGAGGAATGACATGCCCCTTCTCAAAAAGAAGATATTTTTTTCAGAGAATTAAGGGAATTCAGTATTTCCAGTCAAAACTGTTGTCAATAATAATTCCTTACCTTGATCTACCTTAGTAGATTTCAAAGTATTTGAGACACTTTAGAGTAACGTTCTCACCTGTGAGTAGCTTCCTCTATAACTTGTAACATCCCCAGCTATTTCTACAGGAGGTGACATGACTTTCAGCAGGGTTTTTAACTAGAAATTAACGAGCATGAAATGATGAAATATGAAGAAAACACAATAACCAGGGTGATCTGAAGCTCAAACACATTGTCTGGTTATCATTAACATTAGTTTATGTATTACTTTAGGGGTCTTTGAGGGAGAGGGGAACAAGGTATGCAGCACTGGAGTCCTTAATGGCTCCTCTGCACTATTGAATCCTTCCTGGTTAATAGAAAACCTTGTAGCAGAATTTTATTGAAGAATAAACTGGAGTGTAGGAGAAAAAGGAATTTTTTGAACATTCATTTTAATTAAATAAAAATAACTGGGGAAGAGTGAGAGTTTCTTGAGAAGAACCAGCTTGTCTCAGAGCAGAATAGATTAAAAATCTGTTTCACTCATATAACTCTGAAAATCCATGATTGAAAACTCTAGCCTTGAGAAGTTACAATACATCATGAGAAAAAGGTGAGTCAATGTGTAATGTTTCAATTATAGGGTTCTCAAGAGTACACAGGTGGTGTAATAAATAAGGTCATGGTCTTTCCATCAGCAGTATCCCTGATATTTCTGCAGTTGCTATGAATGGGAAACAATAATATTTGTGATTGTTAAAAGTCCAAAGTTCAGAGGAGATCAATCTAATATTCTGAACGGTAAATAGATAAAGATTTGTTATATAATGAGTACTCATGGTATTTATATGATCTGGTCTGTGTGGTGATTGTCCAGACCATGTGGATCAATATATGCAATACTGGGTCATAGTGACTTTTAAAATATCCTCCCCCCATACAATGGAATTATTATTTCAAACAAGTGGTTTTAAACACAGTTTGGGTTTTTCCCCCCCATTTTTGACCTTCTTGTGATAGATCAACAAATTGAATAGGGTACTAGTAAGGCCACCCCCCAAATCTGCTAGATGATGCCCTGACCTGGGAGTTTGTGGAGTTGATTACATTCACAGCTTTGTCATCATCTTTACTTGTTAGGCTATTCCCCTCATCTTTCCACATCTGTATTCTACCTCCACAGCTTTTATTCCCCACTTTGCTTTATCTGTTTAGACTAGAGTTCCTCAAAAGCTCTTGACTTTTGCTGCTGTTGTGGCTTTGGCCTGAGCCAAAACTAATATCCAGAGCCTTGAAAGGAAATTCCCATTATGAATTAAAAATGATTGTGAGTTCAGGTGATTCCTTGATTTCTTCCACTGTAACAAATCTGAAATGTGTTAGTGATGTGACAGAGCATTTTCTGGCACAAAATATATCCAAGAGTGGACTGTGCTCCCACGGAATAGGAATGTGACTTTTAAGGGCCCTACAATTAAAGAATCACCTAGAAAAAACATCTGCTTGACTAGAAAGGTAGGAATAGACTGAGAAAGGACATGCTAGAGAATCTTCATTTTCCATTCCTATCTCAGATTTCTTTATTTCCTAAAGGGAATTTCCAAAAGGAAAATCACCCACAGTGGGGGAGTAGAAAAACTGGCATTGGAGGAGCACAAGTTCACTTTAGGCATAAACAGCCTGACAAGGAGTTCTGCACTGGTGGTTCAGTCAAAGGGTCTGCATGTCCCTTGTCCAAGGGATTCCAGGCAGGAGGGGCTCTGTGACCATGGCTATCCATCCACTATGGTGATCTATGGTGATTAATTTTTTTTTCTGGTGTTTTCTGCCTCTGTTAACTCTGATGTCATACTGGAAAATTCTTTGAAGTACCATACTCTTCTTTCTTGTTGGCAGTTCTGTGGCAAACTTCAGGAACATGACTGCTCCTGTTCTTCAGTGGACATTATGCATGGACAAGTTGCTCCCAGAAGGTTTGTAATAGGACATGCAACAACTTCAAGGAAAAGCTAGAATGTATTTTCAATTCTTTAATTTTCAAGATGATAAATACAAGACAGATAGGATATTCAACCTCCCCATACCTAATCAATTCCTAGCAAATATAGTTGGCACATTATTTTGAGGATATTTTCAATATATTCAGATACATCTATAACTCAGGTTACTCATTGAGTACACACTCCTGATACAGATTATTACTGAAGGAGACTTATCTTTTTTATTTCCTGATCTTGTGCCATAAGATTCCTAACTTCAGTATTGCATTAGTGCAATTATTTTTTGCATTTAATAATTTTATCCTAATTAAAATGTAGTTAAAGAAGTCTTTGGGATTTATGCAGTAAGATAATAGTATTGACAGATCCAGTGTGCTTTTACCTCTAAGGCTCTTCTCTACTGAGTTAGCAAATGAGAGGGTGTTTTTAATCACCTATTTAAACTAGGAGAGTATCCTGAGAGTTAATTGCTATTATATCATAATTCAGGAGAAAGGAAAAAACAACATTATTTTGTAATCATTGATCTTCTATATCATCAAATACAAAATGGTCTTAATTAGGCAGAGAACTAGACATGGTTAATACAAATATGTGGCACTATCAGATTTTACAGCTGCACTTCCCGTGCCTTGCCTGCTGCAGAAGTGGAGCAAGCTCTTTTGTTCAATGAAAAATGCCCATCAAAACTCAGAGAAAGCCAATAGAGATGGTGTTGCCCAACTTTATCTACCTGTCATTAAGATTTTTGAAAAGAGACAAAAATGTTGAATTCTTTTTGACATATTCTAAATCATTACTGATTTGTTGACACTCACACGGTTGCTTTGGTGGCAACAGAGGAAAATTTTCAAAGTGGTTGTCAGACAAGAGGAAGATGTATTTGTGAGTGGAAAAGACAAAAGGGAAAACAGATTTACAGAATATACAGAAAGTTGCTTTCATTTATTTTTTCCCCTTCGTGTGGTTTTTAACTAAGAAATGCCACATGTTCTAAAGAAATATATGAGACAAATACAACCAAACTGCTCATAAAAGTCAATTTTTTTCTATTTCTGTTCCAGGAACACTTTCCTCATCACAGGAGTGTTAATTTCATCTGGTTGACAGCTGTGGAAATAACCTATGTATTTAAGCAGCAAAAACAGAGATAGGAACATTCACACAATGAAATCTATTTTCTATTTGAATCTAAAATCTAAGTGCTGTCCCTTTAAAGGAGACCTTGCTATCTTGATAAAGAAAACTAATGACATGGCCTTTCTGGGGCTAGTCACATAATAGCCATGGTGACAAGGACCTCTATCACAGAATAAAGCAGAAGATAAATGAGATTTTTCTAATATCCATTTCACCCATTGTTCACAAGTGTCATGCGATACAGCTTCTATTTATCATGAGATAGTAGATACTGGGCACTATTTTGTAAGGGAAACCTAAATTGCAACATTGTGTTATTAAAAGCCTGTAAATACTCTTTATTCCTTCCTGTTCATTTTGTAACTGTGCCAAAACAAGTGGGTTTTGTTTTATTATTATTATGTTTTATTTATTTAAAGGACCTAAAGGACATTACTTGTGTTTATACTGGATGTCCACACAGCTTTTAGCAATAAAATGAGAATTCATGTTTCAGTCAGCTTGCCTGAAAACTACCCAAGAAGAAGGGTATTTCACCTAGACTTCCTTCTCTCAGCTCTCTAGATCTGTTCAGAATCAAAGAACCACAGCATGGGTCAGGTTGGAAGGGACAACAGCGGCTCATCTGGTCCAACCACCTCGCCCATGCAAGCTTATCCCAGAGCACATGGCACAGGACTGTGTCCAGACAGTTCTGGAATATCTCCAGCAAGGGAGACTCTACACTCTCTCTGGACAATCTGCTCCAGTGCTTGGTCACTGCTCAGGACTGAAGCTCTTCCTCATATTCGTGTGGAATTTCCTGGGCATCAGTTTCTTCCTGGCATCGGTTTCTCCCCTTGGTATCTCGTCCAATTGCTCAGCACCACCGAGCAGAGCCTGATCCCTCCTCTGATACCTCACTGCAGGTACTGAGAGACATGGATGAGGGACTCCTCTCAGCTGCCTCTTCTTGAGCCTGGGCAGTCCCGGCTCCCTCAGCCTCTCCTTATCAGAGAGATGCTCCCGTCCCTTCATCCCCTTTGTCTCTCTCCACTGGACCTGTTTCAGGAACTCTGTGTCTCTCTTGTCCTGAGAAGCCAGAACTGGACAGAGCCCTCCAGATGTGCCTCACCAGGGCTGAGTAGAGGGGCAGGGTCACCTCCCTCAGCCTGTTGAAGACACTCTTCCTAATGCACCTCAGGATACCATTGGCCTTCTTGGCCACCAGGGCTCCTGGACAGCTTGTTACCACCAGGACCAGCCTGTACTGGTGCCCACCTGGAGTTCCTGGCTGAGATCCACTTACCTACCGTATTAATCTCACCTCCAAGACCTAAGCCTTCAAAGATAATGTAACTTTCCATGCAAATCAAGCATATGGTGATATCCAGTCTGTTGGAATTCACACACAGCAGCAGCCTGAAACAGTGAGTCACAAATCTGAGGCCCCCCAGTCTTAGCTTAATCTGTGGAAGTGAAGGAGCTATATTGATACTTCAGTATCAGTGATATTATTCAGACATTGAATATTCTGGTGAGCAGAATGGGGCTTGGCCCACTACATCTCGGAGGGAGAACAGCACCAGGGAATGAAATGTGGAGGAAAAGAAGTTCAGAAACAACAGATGTAAGGAGAAAGAGGTGGTGGGGTGAAAGAGCAGCCAAGAGGAAAGTTGTGAAATGTGGTTAAAACAGCAATTCAATGTACAATTACTACACTGTGCCAGATTTTCCCCTTGGTCAGAGTGACAATGAAAGGAAGCTTCTGTGCAAAACAGGGATGATTTATACCCCAGTCTACTGACCCAGTTTCAAAATTTGATCTTCCCTCTCATCTGAATGGCCACACTTTGTCCCTGGGGATTCTCTAAACCCCTGGCACCTTGCAGCAGGTACTGAATTTCTTTCTTGTGCACTTTCCATTCAAATAAATAGTTGGAAAAGCTGTGTAAGATTTTGATTGCTGTTTCAAAGCATGAAAGGGTCTGTATAATTTACAACCTGGGCAGCTTTACTGCTCTATGGTCACCTCTGGGGTGTTACGCAGGCCAGCAAACTATCAGCAAACAGTTTTCTGCATAACTTGAGAGGAAGGGAAAAATTCTAGCCATGGATATTGGCACAAATCCACTCTCATGAAAACTTGCACTAAATCTTTAATGTCCAGAGAGAACACCTGAAAAAGCCTATGCTTAAAACACTGACTTGCAAATTGGATCCTCAATTTAGCTACAAATTTCCATTGTGACCAAAGGAATTGGGCTTGATTTGTGTGTCTCTGCTTCTCTAGAAAGAGGATAAAGTTTTCTGCTTCTTGTTTGAAGCTGTAAGCTCTTGGCAGGTGGGGTGGAAAATATTTTTCCCAAATAAAACGCCTATAAAGGTAATAGCAATAGCTGTCTCTCAGGGAATGCTTTTCATGTGCAGATATTAATGCAGTCTGCAAAGTATCATTATCTAAATTTATAAAAGCAGAAACTGAGGCACAGGAAGGGAAAATTACGTGTCCAAGGTCATGACAGGAACATCAGTCTGATCTCCCAAGTCCCTCATTTCTGTGCTTTACTATGTCCCACAATGCTGCCTTTCTGGGACACATGGAGTAATAGTGATGATAATGAGCACACAGATATCTCCTTTGAAAGGTCTCATCATATATCTGCCTGCATGCAACTCAATTTATACACCTTGGAAGGATGAAGGCTGAGTCAATATAGCATTAATGCAATACCCTGATGGCTGTTAGCTTCAAAGACATCTTTTTCATGAGAAACAACACTTTGAAAGGAGAGCAGTCACGATACACATAAGTGCCACCTTTTAAATTATGATCAAAGTTGAAAAGTGGTGTAAAGTTGTCAAGAGACCTATATATTGGTTTATAGACTGTATTTACTAGATCCATTGTTTCATGCACAGGATTTCTAGCCTGCTCACTCTTGTGATAGGTTAGGAGAAGAGGAATTGTCTGTTTTTACTCTTGGGACATGAAATGGAACAGAAGGCAGTGATGCAGCTCAGATGCTATAATGAACAGAAGAAACTTATTTAAGTTCCCAGTACTGACCTAGACTTACAGAGGGTCACCAGTCTGTCAGTGCTGTGAGATTATTGACTACTTTTTGGATCTGGGCCATAACATTCTAAGCCTGGGGTGCCTTGTTCTGTCCACTGCATCAGCTTCTGCCTCTAATAGCCTTTCACACCTTTAAAACTTCCCCTATCCCCTTAGAATTGTTGGGTTTAGATTAAACAAACCTGAAAAAAATTATACATTGCCGCCATTACTCTTTGAGATCTTTTCAGGAGAACTAAAACCAGCCAAAGAACTGCAGTTGAGATTTTTGTAGGTATTATATTATCCTTTGGAGTGGTTTCTGTCCCTCTGGGAGCTGTGTTGTCTGTGGTTTCAGTGGACAGCCTTTACTCCTTTGCTGAGGTTTTAATGGAGATACACTAATACAATACAATCTAAAGCAGAGCAGAACTCCCTGAAAACTCTGCTTATCTCACCCTAATTTAATAACCAGCACTGCTGATGAATAACTCAAATGATTTTGCTCCTTCCTTCTCCTAATTTTCCTTGTGAGAACAGCACATAAAGCAATGTCAAAAACAGTACAAAAAGTCAAAATACCTTCTTTCAACTGCTTCCTCTCTGTCACCAAACCTTCCCTTCCCAGTGGGTGGCATCTAGATTATTTTGACACAATTTCTGCTTGGTGAATTTATGCTAACATCTGTAAGTACCTAGGAGTGTGTTTCCACTAAATAGTTCCTAGGGAATAACGAGGTGGGAGATATTGTAGGTGTTGTCTTCAGCAGCTGGGCCTTGGAGCCCCTTAAGACTGCTCAGAAGGAGAAACAAATAGGAAGGATGAGGTCAGAGCACTGCAGAGTGACAGGGAAAAGCAGGATTTGCCACTTGGCCTGTCATAAGGCCTGGGTAAGGAAAAAGGATGATGGAAAGCACATCTGGGGCTGCCTCAGGAGAAGAAATTAGGAGCTGTTTAGCTTTTTTGAGGATCATTATTTAAAAGATAGTGACCAACAGAAGGTGCTACAAGAGAGGTTGTGATTACTAATGATGGAATTAGTCTGAAAAGCCACACCTGGGGGATGCATCAATTAGATGGACATTCATTAATGTTTAATATCTGAATCCCAATCCCACAGGAACAAGAGCCATCCCATGTGCAGTGCATTTCTTTGAACTTGCCCCAATTACAAATATATCATATAAATAATTTTTGCTGTACATGCACACTGCAAAGCACTCTACTGCATATACCTGTAAGTCTGAGGGGGGATGAACACAAAACATACAGAAAAAGTTAGTTGTATTGCTGCATGCTGGAAGGCTCACAGACAGTGTTAGATGTGGTGTAACAGATGAGTGGAACTAGAGTTTTCCAAGAAAAGCTTTTCTGGGAAAAAAAACACAACTAAACTTCTCTGCAACTTTATCTAAGACAGTTTGGAAGACCTTGCCATAGTCAAAAATACAACACCATGAATTGAAAATTATATTAGCCCTTAAGAGAAAATCAAGATGTTTAGGTGTTATATTTTGTTACCCAAGTGAGACTTTCATAACTTTCATGCCAATCACCAAGAGACAATACAAAGAAAGTAATATTTGCTTCTAGACAATACATATTTTAGTGGTTTATGACTAATTATAAACCTAGAAAGGTGCTGTATGTGACACTGTTGAAGTTTATTCATCACAATAATGCCAGAGAAAGCAACTTCTGGAAATATAGTTTGTAATTTGGTTTGTCTTGAGTTATAAAGTGGAATAGAGAACTACTTCAGAGCCCCTTCAGTTTGCACAGATTTCTGCTGAACACAGAAAAAATATCATTATGATTTGCATGTGCAATACAGCCTGAAGAAGTTTTTTGGCAGGGCAAGTACCTCTAGGCTGCTGCTTTGGGGCTGTTATGGCATCCAAATGATCCATTTTAAAGCTACTTCTTGTATTCTCTACTATACAGTAGGAGAACTTTATGCAATTTCCTCTGTGGTCACAAGGTAGATAGGAGTTATTGGTCTTCCAGAGTGCACTATTGGTGTTATAAAACATTGTACATTGATATTTCAAGGCAAAGACTCTAGAAGGCTGCCTGGAGAATATTTAGTGTTATCTGCATGTGATACTTGTCTCCATAGGTGGTTTGCCAGGACCTGAACACAGGCTGGTCAGAACTGAGAACACAAACTGCCCTGTCAAGGCACAGCTCTGTGTGTGCTGCAGCCACAGAATCACAGCGTGGCTGGGGTTGGAAGGGGCCTTGGAGAACATCTGGTTCAACTTCCCTGCTGTGGACTGTATCCCTGGTTCATGCCTGAGATGTTTTGGTTTTCTGAAATTCTTTTCCCAGGGAATTTTCTGTAAACAAGAGACATGTTTTTGTAACTGAAAGCTTGGTTTGCATTTTTTCCCTAGGAGGGACTTCTTCTTGAGGTCCCTCTGGTCTGACCAATGTGATTGAAGAGGTTTGTCTTTTTTTCACCAATCAAATTGGTTTGTGTAGAATTGTATAAAAGGGAGACACATCCCAAAAATAAAGGAGTAATTTTCAGCCTTCTGAGGTTGGAGTCTTTGTGTTGTTGTGGTGTACAACAGTGTCAGTGGACACTCCTGTGTCTCCACAGTGCAGGGCTTTTTTACACACACTCAGTAAATTAAAGAAATATGCACAGGAGAGGGGAAGAAATGAAACCAAAATTTTGTTTGAGATCATCACAGGTAAATTTGAAGACACATTGCAAGATGCTTATTAGAGTGCAATAAGAGAGAAAGAGCTCTTTCTGCACAGGGTTTGAGCCTGAGTGTCTTTTTCAGAACTGACAAGAGAAAATAATGTTGTGTTAAAGAGGTAAACAAACAACTCTGCTAGCTCTCATGGTTTTATATCAGGTCTTGCAATATTTGATTTTTTTTTCCCCTAGCTTAATGACTCCAGTGACTTGAAAAGAATATCTGTTTTCATTTCTTTATGGTTGTGGGAAAAATCTTTTCTCACCTCAAGAAACTTTAAAACTGTAATATCTCAAGAACTGGGAAGGGAGCAAAAAGCCTGCAGACAAAAAGACTATTAAAAGAACTTTTTGGAGTGAACTCATGATTTTTTATTGCTTGGAGTCAGCAACATGGGGAGGTATTGTGTGCTTTTTCAGTGCTAAGGAATGATTTCTCTCTGTACTGACCTGAGTGTTTTTTTAAGCTGCTGTGTCTGAAGCTGCTAATAAAACATTTTCCTCAGAAAACAAGTTAACATGTTTTAAAACTCCACTGCAATTACAGTCTTGGGGTTCAACTTCTCTGAAAAAAAAAAATCCTCTCATTTTGTTTTGAAGGAGTTAGGTGGAAAGCACAGAGCCAGAGTCTGGGCTGGCAGAGCAGTGGCTGAGATGGAACTCGTGTCTGTGGTGCAAGAGGATCCCAGAGCAGCAGAGTCAGCGAGCCACTGTGGTCACAGGGAGAGCCCAGCAACCTGGAATCTGCTATGCATGGCTACATGGATGTTGTGAGGATTTAATTAACACTTGGAAAGAGTTCTGAGGTCCTCAGATGACAAGGTTTACAGAACTCCAAATGACTGTTATTATATCCCCTCTGTGTTTGTGGTGGCAGACAGCCAGCAAGAAGAAATGTTCAACCAAAACCAGGCATTTTTCCCAAAACCTTTGTTATTCTAGGCTACTGTTGGAAAGAAAGGTGGATCTGTATCCAATTTAGTGAGTGTAAATTACAAGTGGCTTTGTTGGGATCCCTCTGTACTTTTGAGCATGATACACATAGCCAATAGCAAGCTGTCTTGCTGCCTGAGTATACACTTATTACCCAGCTAAATCAGAGAACTGGGTGAAAACTCTAATATTTGGGTAAAACCCATCTATCTGGGACACTTCTTTGATAGAGAATACCACAAACAAATAATTTCCTCCATCTGCAACTTGGCTGTTTTTGAAAACAGTGTTCATCTTGTCAGACCCCAGAATATATCTGCTGAAAACAAAACCCAAACAAAACAAAACCCTCTCAAAGCAATGCATTGCATGTCACACTCGATTCTTCCCTAGGAGAAGTTGAACAATAAATAGCAGATCTTAATCAGGGGGCTTAAGGCTTGATATGAAACTACCCAGATATTGTGATAATAATATTAGGACATATCTATAATAGATTCTTCATGTATATAATCCATGTGGATCTCTTGCAACTCAGGATGTTCTGTGATTCCTTGAGTCTATTATATCTGCACAAAGAATGGACACAAAGACTTTTCTAGCAAAAGAGTCAGCAATAAAACTAACTTCATGCACTTAGGTCTTCTTTTTGAGTGGTACAGCTGCATTCACTAACCAGTGAGTTCCATTGGTAGCAGCTATTTTCAGTCCTGCCGTTTTGCAGAGTCTCAGGAGAAGGACTCAGTTAATGCATAAATATACACCTATGTGGGGAGCATTAAATCCTCCTTTCCAGCAAACTTCCTCTCACAATTTATCCAGCTTAAGTGATATTGATGTGACTCATATGTGTCTATTGTGTTTTTATGCTAAAAACATTTCTACAGTGTAAACACATACAATTATATTGCAGATGACTGATTCATTGCTTTTTCCAAATTGATCTATACCACCATGCAAGGCTATTAACATAACCAAACTCTGGATCTGATTTTATTGCAGAACTCAAAGCTGCTTAAAAAAAGTAGATACAGAAATGTTAATATATTCAGCAGAAGGTATTTTAAATAAATATCTGTCAGATAGTTAAATCTAGTGTCTCCCTAGTGTTAATTATGAAGCAATCAGAAGAGGACAGGGAAAAGAATATTTATTGCAGGTTGAAAAGCCAGTTATTTGGTCTGTATCACAGCAAGCCATGTGGACTTACCTTTAGCAACTGTCTTTCTAATGATGGATTGACTTCTTTATAAATATTTTTCAACCCATATTTGAATCAAGGATAGTGATAACTGGCAGGGAGAAATTCAAAAGCAATTAAAAGCCATGGACAGACGAAATACTCATCTACAGCAAAGAATGCCACCATTTGCCTAGCTTCAAAGAGAAAAATAAAATCTTTCACACTCAGTGAGAACCCAATAGCCTGAAAACTATACTACCATTCAGCCCAAACACATGAGGCATTTTGACAGCTAGTTCCCATTAGCTTCCATGGAATTTCTAATTCCAAAGACATGTTTGGATCCTGGCTTGACACTTTCCAGAATCTAAAGTTACAAATGTGTTGGTTGGTCTTAGACCAAAATTTTCATCTGTGCCTAGGGAATTTTATCTGACTTATATTTAAAGTCACTTATAAATATATCTGACTTAACCTCAATTTAGATCTACAGCTCACATCTGCATGACTAGAACCAGATGTTGGAAATTTGCGAAATTAGCAAAGTGGCAAAGTCACGATTCCTGTGTGAGGTTTGTGATGAACAAAACTGATAAAACTTCTCACCTGCTCAAACAGAACTGAATTTTTACTTATCAAAAGGAAGTGTGCAAAGAAAGATGCAGCATTTGCTGTCCCCAAAAGTCCTGTATGCTGCCTACTGCTCCTTGTGTCAGCTTGTTACCAATTGTCCTGAACTCAATAGGAAATCTGTGGTTCAAATCAGGTGAGACACAAAAAAACCCCAACCATTTCTGGCAGAAATTGCAGAAAAAAGTTCCTTTGTAGGACTTCACTTTTGGCTGCTCTGTGATTTGCAAGAAATCAAATGTTAAAAATGAAGTTAATATAATTGCTGTCTTCCTAGTGCAGTCCTGGCTACCATGAAAAGCAAAGTGCCACCTTCCTTCATAGCTGGAAAACCCACTGATATTAACAGGAAATGAAGAGCTGTCTTTGCATGCCAGTTCTCACCAGAATGAAAGACGTGGCTACAGTGACAAATGCAGTCTCGCCCTCCTGCACATACATGTTTTTAACACCAAAGGCATGCAGTGAAAAACACCTCTTTTTGCTTTCCCATTTCCATTACAGAAAAGTGTCATTCTTGAGTATTCCGCAGCATAAAAGTCACAAAATCCAAAAGTACTGTATCCAAAACCATGAATATAATGCATAGTGATTTCACAGTGCATCCACGGTCCAAAATGCAGTCTACTGATGCTGACAGAAAATACTACACATACAGAAATGGACCAGACTGTAGGGTGCCTGATAGCAGCAACATTTGATGATTTTGGTCTTTCTGAGCACAACTTATCCCAGCTGATACATTGGTAAGAGCTTTTTACATTGGTAATGGCAGTGTCTCTGTATTTCCTGCATAATTCCCTCTTCTCCAAGGTAGAAGTCACATTGAAATAGACATACAGATTACTATCCAGGCTTGCTGTTCTTTTCATGTGATTTTTCTCCATCATATACATCACAAGTCGCTGTTCTCCCATCATGAGCCAGTGCTGAAGTTGGTTGCTGAAGGACTTCTTTAGAACTCAAGGGCTAGCAAAGCTCAGTATTTTAGACTCTTTTAAATCTGATTTTCCAGGTGTCCATTAGACAACTGGCATGAGCATGCTCCCATGAAAAGTTTAATTCTCTCTCTTAGACAGAAAAGCTACTGCTAAGAAGATGCTTAGCCACTTACATTTTAAAGGACATCTCATGTGATGTGTGATCCTTCTGTGGTTAGTTCAGCTTTTGTTATTCTTTTTGTCCCATTGAAGACTCTTAGGAAATTCAGTTTTACACGAGTATATCTTACATGTTGCTTGAAATTAATGGGATTGTGGATTTTAAAACCATAGGAGACAATTATGATTAATTAGTTCAAGCTCTGCCTAGTCTAAGTTCTGCACAGCACAGGCCATACTTCATTCAGAGATTTCTGTCTGAAGCCCAGCTATGTGCTGTTACACTAAGATGTATGTTTTATAAGCACATCTGATTGTGATTTAAGGACTACAATAACACTTAGTAATTTGCCCCAGTAACATATCTCATTAGACAGTTAAAAAATAAATGAGTTCCCCTTTATTCCTAGTTTGAACTTTTTGATTTCAGTATGCAATTACTAGACCTTTTCCTGCCTCTGTCTGCTAGATTAAAGGCCCCTTCAAACTCAGCATAAGTACTTGTACAAATAGAGAGTGTGATTTAAGTTACTTGGAAATCTGTTCATTTGAGCAGCTAAACAGAGAATTCCTTTGCTGCCAGTATTTAACTAGTTTCTTTAGTGCTGTGGGGTGTTTTTTTTCTGAGGGTTTTGCAGAGAAAATATCGTTTTAGGGGACACAATATTGTTAATTTATTGATTTTTTTTTTTTTTTAAGAACAGTCAGGTCAGTTGAGCAGCTTTCAGCAGAAAGTGTCACAGTCACAGACAACCAAAAGAGGGATCCCTGAATTGTTTTATTCTCCCTTCTAACACTGATAATGGATGATGTTCCAGCCATAGGCAGAGACACCTGCCACTGGGCCAGGCTGCCCCAAATCCCACCCAACCTGTCCCTGAACATTGATAACTTAAAATGTCTGGGATCTGCTGTAGGTTCTGCACCATCTCTGCCACCCCAAGAACACCAAAGGACATCTCAAGGGACTCTGAGTGTCCTTCTGAGCAACAGAATCCTACCTGGTGTACCTGAGAAGTGAATTGTAGAGATCTGAGCCAGACAGTACGGGCTCATTCTGGAGTCACTAGGGAGAAAAGATAATCCCTTTGACCTAAAATATTTGACAGTTTTGCAGGAAATTACTGACTCTTAAGAAGCTGTCCTTTCTTTCTGTAAACTATGCAGGGAACATGCATGATATAGAGAAGCAATTGTCAGATACCTGATTTCAGGGTCATGGACTTTGTCCTCTGTGACCCTCACTTGTGCCCTTTGAGATAAAATGACATGTTTTACTTGGGAGTAACCCTAAGCCATTTACACAAGGTTTCTGTCCTTTCATGATAGAAGTGGTCATGACATTAAAAGACAAACACCAGAACTGATTACCATCCATATTTGACATACATTACAAACTAACTGAATATTAATTTACAAGACAAAGCATGCCATAATAGGATGTCAATATATTCAATTTAACACGTACAACACATGACCAAAGCAACCCACCCAGGGGACTGTGCTGCCTGAATTCTTCAGTAAAATGGCAACCTTAGATGTATTAAATATATATTCTGGGGGGTAAAAAAAAAGAGGTAAGTATGAAAATCTATAGCTGAGAGAAACACAAGCCCAGAGGGAAAATTCAAGATCTGTTTATGTGTAATTGGGTTTTGCTTTGTGAAAATCTTGACAGCTAGAGGAGCTGCCTCATTGCATGAGACTGTTAATCACATTCAGGGATCTACATGCTGCTAACTGCATACAAAATTCCTGGAGATTTACAGCCTTTGCTCTGGTTTTACCTCATTTACACCACACATCGCCCTATAGAAGTATCTCAGCACACATGTGGGATTTAAATTTGAGAATTATCTCAGTATCTTAATGACTAATCTTGAATGATGAAACTGTGAGTCCAAGCACTGTTGCAAACCCTGAAGTAATTTGAGTTGTGACAGTCTGTAATTCATACTGTAAATCAATGAAACTAGAGACATATTTTTTTTTTAATTTGTCTTAGGCACGTGTGTATGCTGGATTAATAAAAAATCAGTACAGACAGATAAAATTTTGCATTAACATGTTAGCTATAGCATAGCATAGTTTCATAATCAGTAGTTTATACATTAAGTTACAACACATTTTTAAAGGGAAGGCTGAAGCCTGAGCAGAAAATCAACAGCACTCCAAAATATCAGCATGTTGTGATCCTTCTGATTTCAACAGCAAAAAAAAAAAAATAAGAGAACGTCAATGAGATATGGATTGGATACCAGCGAGCTTCATCATTTCAGAGCCTCTGTGAGTTTCAATTTCTGTGCTGTTTGCATCTCTGTTGTCCTTTCCTATTAGTATTTCCTTGCTCTGCCTAAGAGACCTTGCTTTCTCACCACTGCCCATTCTGATATTTTGTTCCTTAGAATACTCCGAACCTGAATAATTAGGGAGTTCTGTGGTGTAGGTTTGAACTCCCTCGAGCTGAGGATGTTTAACCATATTCTCCGCTTCAAAATTTCTACCCAAGGCTCATCCTTAAAAACAGCTATTCCAAATCATTAAATTAAGAGATGCCAGCAGATAACCCCCTAAAATAGCAGATGACAGGACATGAGATTTGAGGGACTGAGGAAATCTGAGGATTTCAATGTCAAATATTAACATAGCCTTATGGAACGCCTGGTAAAAAAAGGAACTGGAGAAGAGAGGAAAGCAAATCCACCTTAGTTTGTATCCAATATGTATGATTCATGGGGAGAGATTGATGCCTCTTAAAATACAGAGCCAAGTTCAACTTTAAATGCAAAATTCTTCCAGTTTGGAGTGTTCTGAGTGAGCATATCTTGAAGATGAAGCACTTTATGCCTATTAGAGCAGTTCATGGGCCAGAAATCAGAGTTTAGGAGGAAAGCCAGTGGAAAGTGGTTACACAAGGGATTCCCCCCTTGCCTTGGGAGCTTTTGTTCTTGCCTTTTGTTCTTACAGTAATGTAAATGGAGCAATGGAAAGTCATTCCCATCCAAAATGCCTCATGCTCTGACATCATGCAAAGCTTTGGGGCACCCAAGTTATCCATTCCCAGCCTTGGAGTCTCTCTGGGCACGTCAGCACAGTGCAAAACCAGAATTACAGCAAGGGATGTTTTCCAACACTGCACAACAAGCACTTCTGAGCATATTCGGGCAATTGAAGTCGGGTACTGAGTAAGGAGATACCTGATGAATGTGGTCTTTTTTTCTGGTAGACTGAGTAGTAAGGAAGACTGGATCATTAAGTGGGATTTAGGTTTTTGAAGCCTTAGTTCCAATTTAGGTGGAACAGGGCATTCCAGTTCATGCTGTCTACATGGACACTAAGCTCCTCACAAGAAAGATCTTTAGATCTGAAGACATCAGTCAGCATTTAACAATTAAATCGGAAGGTCTTGATTAAAACAGAAGGGTAAGAAAAAATCCAGGATGCCACTCTAGATGAGAAGAAGACTTATAGGATGCTGGATGTGTATTCTGCTACACATCATCTAGCCAGCTTTAGAAATGTCACTTTTCTTTCTTATTTCTCAGCTTCTCTGTATAGACTGAAGGAAAATTTTCATTCTTGCAAGTGCTGTGTGTATAATATATGTATTATTCTTTAGAAATACCAACACACTAGAGAGAAGTAGCTAATATAAAACCTTGGATGAAAAGCTTTTATGCTAAACAGAACTTCAGATTAGCCTCTATGCTTAAATTTCCAAGTGTAAAAAATTGAGATAATACTCTTGCTTATAGTCTACAAGGGATTTTGAGGCCTGGAGAGGATGGCAGCTTATGTAAGTATGATATATGCAATGATATATGCCACATAAACAGAGCCTACATAAGACTTCATGAAATCCTTGGAACTACACACTGTAGGTAGACAGTGCCTTAATTTGCTTTTTTAAATTTCACACCAAACTTTACACCAACTTTACTTTCACTGGTACCAGTGCAGATTAAATTAGTGTTTTCCCAAAATCCATTAAAAATAATTGAAACCTGGAAAATACTTAGATTGGACAACCCTTTAATACAATCAATTACTAAAACAAATCCAAAAGTTGTCATTGTGATCAAGGTTTTCTGCAATCCCTTAGCTTTGTCTGAAATATTTTCATACAGTATTTGCTTTTTATCTCTGTTTAAAAAGTGGACACTGACATTAAAGAGCGTTGCAGACAAAGTCTGAAGGAGAATCCAGTCCACTGCCTAACACAAGACTAAGAAATACAACAGTGTTGATTTCATAGTTACAAGATAATATTGAAAGAAATTACAAACAAAGCAAATAAAACCAATAATAATAAAAAAAGAAGAAAAACCCACCCAAACAAACTTAATTTTTATGGAATTCAGTGCTTTGAGCTCATGAAATCAGTAAAACAAAGAAAGAAGTCATAACAACTTGCCTGTGTCACGAAATAAGAGCAGCAGTTTCTGAATTAGTATAGTGGGAGGAAAAACATCTCTGGTTTGGGGGATTTTGTCAGTTGTGGAGAGAATGGTGGGATGCAAACATCTAATGAATATAAAAACAGCGCACATTTATTGTTATCTCTTTAACTCAACATACACTTAACATTCAAGATGTTTATATGTAGCTATTTCTCCAAGTGAATACATCATAATTGTATGAAAAAATACCCCCAAATTCAAATGGTTAGGAAAACATGAAAAAAAGAGAAGAGATGTGTGTGATGGGTGAAGAATTCTGCAGATATTTTAGGATAGTTTGTCTTCAAAAGGTATCTCCAGAAGATTAATCCCATCTCCATGTAGGAGTTTAAATGAGTTATTTTGTTGCAGTGCTTGTTGCTGTCCATTGAATTCAAAGGGAGACTTACAGTAACAATCTCCGTAAGTTTTAAAATTTATGTGAACACCTGAAAGCCTCACAGCCCTCCTCCAACTGCTCTGATGTGTTAGATGTTTGATAAGGACACACAGGGCACTGAACACATCTTGGCTTCACCACAGAGCTTGGAGGATGAAGCCACAGCAACTTGGGAGAGCATCCGATTCTGAGACTGAAAGCTGCAGAGTTGGTCAAGAATCTACCAAAAAAAAGTTTCCCAACGAAACAAGTATTCTTGAAACACACAACAAATTTGACAGGAAACATGTGCTCACGAAACAAGTAAAAGCAAATCTCACTCCAAAACTGTTAATAATTGGGTGGCTAAGGAATGAATCTGAGTTATGTAAATTGAAGTTCAGATTCCTGATTTCAATTAGGTACAGGGAAAAACTCCTTTTAACACCCTACTGGAATACCCTGATACTGTCCTATGAGGACTGCCTCTATGTCTTTGAAAATCTTTACAGTCATAGTTTAATTTTTGTTTGGAACACATAAATTCTGGAATCTTGTAACTTTTTTTCCCCCAAGCACAACTCCTGCTTGCTGTAACCATAACTTATCAGGCAGCCAACAAGGAAAAAAGAAGCCAAACCAGTATTAAATTCTGCTGCATCTAGACAAGAAATATATACTGGGACTGATCCAAAAACCACTTAAAAGCATGAAACATTTTATGGGGTTGGATTGTGCACAGATAAATTTCACATATATGCATACAGTCCTTATAGATATACAATATGCAAGCTACATCAAATTTTCCTGAATATTGAGATATATATCAGTCTAACAGAAAGTTCAGAATAGAAATAATGTCAATTCTTTTTAATATATTTAAATATCTCTGCACACCTAAATGCCATTCCAACAAGCAGAGATGACATGTTTATGTACAACTCTTTATGAAAAGTAGGTGCCAATTGTTTATGCCAATGAAAGACAGGGAGAAGTACATACATGAACAGGTATATAAATTCATTAAATTGCTTTTTATGTGCACATCCTCCAACGTAAATTTGCAATTTGCCAATCCATCTTCTTCCGGACTCCTTCCAATATTGCAGCAGTGGTGAGAAATCCAGAAATCATTATCCAGCCTTCAATCAATATCTTCCAGGCTGGGCTAACTTGCTTTATCTTAATGGTAAGATAGTGACTGGCAAGAGCAATAACACTGAGATAAGACTGGATTCATATCGCTCCTTGTCAACATTCTTGGCACGCTGCTCGTTTTTTATTCTTGAATAGAGACCCAATCAATCCTAACTCATAAAATTACTGGTGGCAATGCCTGGAATGTTGTAGAAGCTTTAATGATATCTCAGTTTTAGAGACGTTTGGCTCTCATAACTTTTTATAGAACAGTTTGCTGAAGGATAAGCTTATTTAATTCAGACAGAGAAACATATTTCATGAGGTGTTCTCACATCACTGAAGACGTGTGAAAGGCTGTTTGTCACTGCTGTTTTTGCTCAGTCCATTGCTAGGGTAGCACATGTGGCCTCTGTGAGATTCTGGTCTGGGAAGAAGTGAAATACTTGTAAATAGCAGTTAAAGGTGGGTCTAAGGAGATGAGGACATTTGGTTCTCATCTACTCCAACACCTTAAGGCTATAAACATCTACAGTAAACTGTTCTCCAGGCTTGCAGCATTCCAGGGCTCTACCTGAAAGCCACAATAGGTCCCAGCTCTGCCATGTTCCCTGCACCAAGCTCTGCTGCAGCTGGCTATGGATGACAGGGATGGTTTTACACCCTTAGGTCATGCAGCCAGCCCAGTCTGTGGGTGCTGGCTGGGAACTTCATTCAGGAACATGTTTTTGGTTTTTTTTTTTTTGTTTTCTTTAACTGAAGTACCCATTGCAGCCAACCTGATAGTGAATACATTAACATGACACCCATTAAAGGCAGTGAACACTTATTTCGCCTAATGCAAGGAAAGAAATAATTTCACTTGTTAAATAAATGACTCAAGGGGCAGTAAAAATAGGGAAGAGAAATGACTCCCCTAAAATACAGCTCACAGTCATCATGCCTAGCTTCTTTTTGCTAAAAATAAAAAGTATACTCAGTTCAATTTACTTCAACAACTTACACTTGTTTGGGATGTTGGAAATGCAGGCTACTAACCCATAAAAACAAACAGACTTCTCACAGTTCTTACAAAGATTTTAGGATGGTAGACTTCCCTGGAAATTTTTATGATGAAGTTTTGTTTTATAAATTCTCCTTGTATTTGTTAATTAAATTTCTGTTTTGTTTTGTTTTTGAAAGAAAAAAGTCTTCGTGACTCTTTGTATTAGTCTTTCATCATTTGAAAGGCAGGTAAAAGTATCTAGAAAAAAACCCCCAAAATGGATACAAGACTATCTTCCTAATTAAACACTAAGACTGCAGTATAGAGTCTCACACCACACTGTAAATATGAAATTAGGGATCCTAGATGAAATGTCAGAAGCTTTTCCTTATGAGTTTATATCAGCAACTTGATTATCATATTGATTCTGCATATCAATGAGATAACATCCCACAGTGTTTATTCTTCACCCAATTGCTTTCTTGAACATAATAAAATTAAATCCAATATGATATTAAATGTAAACATACAGTGATATTATATGTAAATATCCATTTAAATATCTCTCTGCTTATTGATATTCAAATTCTCTCTGCAAGTGTAACATTGCTAACTACAATAATATATTTTTCAACCTTCATCCAGGGACTGGAACTAAAAAGAGGATAATCTATTTCTATTCCTTTCCATAATAACATTGCATTATTTATGTAGAAGAAAATGAAAATAGTAAGTCTATTCTGCCTGAACTACGCTTCTTAGTTGATCCTTCCTGATTGGTCTTGGAAAGCAGAATGGAAAAAAAGAATGTGATGCACATGCTAAACTAGTGCTGGCCAGACTGAGCAGACAATTTTTACCCTGCCCTCCACAAATCAAGAGCTATATTTAGACTGTAAACTCCTGACCCAGGCAACCTCTTTGTTCTGTGTTTGTACCGAGACCAATACTATGGGGCCCTGTCCTTGTCACTGGACTCTTGTGTAACACAGTAAAACAGCTAAAAACAACTTATTTTCTGTTTTGTGGAACTGGAGGCCTTGGTGTTGTGGGTTTCTTTTGTGCAGTGACATTGTGTGTTCTCAAGATGTTCAGCAGTGACTCAGAACATGATCCTGTGCTGTTACAACACCGTCATTACTGGTGCTACTTGTACCCACAGGTGGGAGTCTGAATCCCATTTTTTTCTGAACTGGTATATTTCTCCTGTTTTCCCTCTGTGCTGTTAAGTATCTGCAGTCACCAGCCTATGCCAGCTCCCTACAAAACCTTGTCTTTTTTCTTTCTATGCTGATTTGGTTCAAATATCTACCCAGACCTTCTGTTACTAAAATACAGGTAAAAAACTTCATAGACTGACTGAATGGTTACAGTTGGAAGGGACTTTAAAAATCATCTGTTTCCAAGCCCCTGCCATGGACAAGGACACCTTCCACTAGATCAGGTTGCTCCAACCTGGCCTTGAACACTTCCATCCACAACTTCAATATGTTTAATAAAATATATATAAGCTAATTGCAATTACCAAAATATTAATTTTTTTTCCAGGTAGCAAATAACAACAGATTTGACATTGTATTTTTCCAGTACAAAGTCAACAGGTGTCAGACAGTTTTTACTTTGAAGATTTCTTATTCAACAAAGGAAACAGTTAAAATCTCTTAAAAGCTTTCACTTAATTAATAATAACAGGAATGTAACTTTTTAGCCAAAATACTCAAAAGAGCTCTGGAAAATTGTTCCAAGTAAAGCAACTTATATCCCACTCACAAGGACTGAATCTTCCTTACTTGAATTTCTTTCTGTGTTTTTTTTTTACTTCTTGCATGGATATGGGGAAAGCTGAATCAATCCATCAAAAAACTTCACAGTTCAAAACTAAGCAACAGAGCAGTTGAGCAAGTTTTTATTCCATTCAGAATTGAACCCAAAGAAAACAGGTGATTTAACAAGAACTAATCACAGAGTTGGGAAAAAAAATAAAGTTTCTTTTTTGTGTTTTACAACTTCATGTAATTACACATCTGAAACAAAAATTATGGCTGTGGACTCATGTTTGGTACTTTGCCTCTTAATACATGATATTACACTTGACTTCTCCTTTTGCAATTGTCAGTAGATAAGAACATAATTGCTTTCTTTGTCTAATCTTGCCTTTGTGCTCCAAGCTCTCCATTTTACATTAGACTATTTTCCATGTTGTAGTGGTCGATGTGTTGTTACTTTAACAGTCCTCACAGTTTACTATCACTTTCTACTTCATAACTACTGAATATAATTTCTCTCAAATGCTTTATTTGATTGGTTATCTTAATTAAATTCTGTGAAATTAATATGTAATCTGGATATTGTTGTTAGCCCTAACACAGAGATTTTTTTGGCCTGAGAGCAGTACTTTTCTAAGAAAAATTTCCCTATTAGAGACACTTTCTTTGTTATAAACTGCTCCTTAAAAATGCTTGATGTTTTGTTTTAAGAAATAACAACCTATTTGTAAGTTCAAGGGAAATTATAATGAGAACTAACCCACAGCTAATTGCCCAGCTCACATATTATATAATACAGAAACTGCTATAGAGAATCATTATTTGATGTTACAGATTGTGTAGTAAATGTTTGGTTGTTTTTTGGTGTTATTGGAAGAATTCGAATGGCAGAGGTAAATGTGTTTGCCCAACATATAATTAATGAAATGGGTAATGTTAAACACCACATCTCTGAGACTTAAAAAAAAAAAGATAGTTCCAAATAGTAGAGTTTACTTTTTGTTTACTAATTTTCTATATAATTATGGGCCAGTCAAGATTATCCAGATGAAAATGTATAATTCCTGAGAGTGACGAGTATACCTTAAATGAGTGAGGGCAGCAAGAAAAAGTATATCAGTATTGCATTGTGAACCATACAAGCTTAAAATTAAAAAAAAAATCTCATCTCCTATGTGCTAAATTTATGCTCTCATATACCTATCAAAGGGAATTTATAACAAAAAATTGATCCTAAATACTTAGGCTATAAAGGAGAATTGGAAAGGGATTTAGTTCATGGGAAGGTTTGGCTTCACATTTTGATTTCAGCAAACCAAATAACCTCACCTGATCCCTACACTTTCTCTGAAGAAGTCCTGACTTCCCATGAAATTGTGAGCATTATTGAAGGATTGAAACTTGATAAGGTGTGGGGGCTAGGGGCATGGAGTGTTTGTCTGAGGAATATTGTGTGCTTAGAGATTCAGCTCAGGGTGTCTGTGAGATGAGCTCTAGAAAACTGCCAGAAGTTTTGTCTTCAAATTTCAATTCTCTGGACTTCTGAAAGGTTGTGAACTTTTATTTTCTCCAATTCTGTCTCCAAAGCAGAATATTTCCTGTTTTTTGAACACATGTGAATAGGCTGCTAGGACTAGGTACACATTGATTGTGAAAGCTGTAACAAAAATTAAAACTGTTTTCTATTATACCCTCTCAGTTTTAGGAGTAGTGATTAAAAATGTATTGAACTGTTTTGAGATCCAACGGGCACAATTTAAAAAAAACGAAACTTGTGAATGTAGTAAGACCATTGAGGTCCTCAGGAATGAACAGCTGAAAGAAAAATATGAGAGATACCCTGTAAAAGATAAACTATGATGCAATTTTTCAGGTTGAGAATCCAGACCACAGTAATTCCAGCACAATGCAGGAAATGTTAGCAATGGTTATTGATTGCTGGTAATTCCTTCTGTCCCCAGGGTCTCTCTGGTGACTTCTCTACTGGTAACTCAAGACAGCCTGAACACAGAGAGCCCTGCATGGCTCATTTCCATACAGATGAACTCTATCACCTTCCAAAAACATTGTGGCTGGACCTCAGACTACCCCAGCACAACTGGGTGCTAGATGTGTGTGGAAGAGGTGCTGTTGACAGCCCAAAACTGTTTCAAAGCCATCCTGAATCTGAACTCAGGTGCTCTTGTGCTCCACTGGTCCCTGGAAGGAATTGAACTCTTTCAAAGAAAAATCCTCTCTCACTCTGACAGTCCAGGCTTGGCTCTCCATCACTCAGTTCCTGCTTCATGGGTACTGTTTTGCCTGGAAAACAGAGGAGTCACCTGAGGAAAGATACTTGTGGCACCTCAGAAAACTTGGCATCTAGAGACACAGGAAGGGTGATGTCCACATGATGCCTTTGACTGGAACTGGACTGAAGAACTCCTGAGCAGAGAAATAAAACCAAAGGTCCAGATTTGGAAGCTAATACAGGTAATTAATGACTAATTAGGCACAGCTTAGTGGCACAGGGCACAAGTGGGGTATAGAACACCACCAGACAGCTCTTACAGTATGGCTTTCACCAAGGAAAACCCAGGTATTTAAGGAGGTTAACCAGATTCAATCGACGGGAAAGCTGAGGTTAGGACTCGTGCAGTACTAACTGAAGTCATTTAAATGAAACCCTTTGCTTAGATTAAAAAAAAAAAACAACCAACCACAGGGAAAGTAATTCTCCCTGCATTTTGTTGTCCTCTTTGTTCATTTTTCACCTTTTGAAGCCGTAGAAAAGCATCTTGGCATTTTCAATATGATTAACACAGGCACAGAAGGGATTTGAAGTCAGAGGGTAGCTTGTCCTAAGATTGCTTTTAAAAAATAACATGTATTGTTTTAAGGTGTCAGCAGTGTTGTGCATCGTGCACTAAGCTCTCCCCTGTCTTCCTGTGTTTAAAGGGATTTCAGAACAGATATTTTAACTCCAGGTGCACGAGTCAGAGTTCACATGTACAACAAAGCAATTAACTTGTTGCAGGCTGGAAGAAGGCAAAATTTACAGGTAGATAGGGTCAAAGAGGTTTTACTGGATCTTAACAGATTCAGTGGCTTTAATAGGTGAGTGTAGAGCAGACATACTTGGTCTGGGAGTTTAGGCTGGTTTAGGAGCATTTGGATTTGAACTCTCTTTCTACTCTATTGCCCAGACTACAGTCACCTTGACTTTTTGCACATTCTCACCCCGTGCCAAAACATCACCAAAACATCAGCTGATAGTTTTTCATGCTGATATTTTGAGAAAGATTATAAAATATTTGCTATTACATGCATTTCAGAGTGAAATTCCTGACCAGTTCTGCACAATGATTTTGGATTATGCAATTTTTATGCCTGCCTTGAGTTTTAACGGCGGGTCCCAGATGAAAGCCCTGGAAGTAATGCTTTCTATTGTTACATCTTTATTGTAAGTGGAATTGATAACTCCACTTTAAGACTGAGCAAACACAAATAAAAATGGAGAGAGGAAAAAGATATGTGGGTTTTTTGCACTACAGACCATATAACACAAATAAATTAATGATTTTACATGTGATCTGTAGAACCTGCTTCACTCACCAGTAATAAAGATTATAGATTTGTTTTCATATTTGTAAAAGTTGATTTGTAAACATTTTATACAGAATTTCTTGGACATTAAGAGGTATGAAATTACACATCATCAGAAAAAACCCAAGAAAACTATTTTGTTGACATCAGAGTCAATCAAAAAATCAAACGATGAATTTATCTGAACGCTTACAAATATAATATTTCCTTTCAGTTGTTTTTATTGAAATAACCTTTTGTGACTATTAATAGCATTCACGTAACATCAGTTTCAGCAGCCTGATCTGACTCTAGACACAAAGTTAAACGTAAACTGATGAGCACTTAACTTTCCATTACATACGTGGACATTTATCAGATGACAAATTAAAACCAATAGGACACCAAGACAAATGTGCTGTCAACAGCATTAAGATGGGTCATTTTCACTACTTGCCTCAACTGTACATTAATAAGCATTCCCTGTTGCAGTGTATTCAGGGCTTTGATATTGATTTTCCAGCAGTCCAACACAAGTCAAAGTTTCTCCACACAGCACAGTGTTGAGTCTCACAAGAAATATGGCAAATGTGAGTGTGATTTTGAAGCCATGATGACTAGAGAAGTCAAATATGTATAAAAGATATTTAAGGAGTGCATACAAAAAATACAAAGTATTTTATTTTGTACTTAGGCTCATTCTTAGAAATGTATCTCCAGATATTTCAGCATTGTGAATACACTAAATATTCAGGCAGTGCAGAAATGAAAAGGTTAGTCTTTGTGCTCTATTTAAAAAAAATGAATAAAAGAAAGGGTTTAAGGCAGTTTGCTTTAGTTCACTTTACAGCTAATTGATTCAATGCAGGCAGTTTAACTGCAAACTTAGGAAGTTTTCATTTTTACTTGACAAAGCCTTTAATTTCTTCAAGAAGCAAATTTCTAACAGGAGATGATCAGTTTAGTCATGCCTCTGAACAACATTTTTACAGAATGAGAATGCAACTTCTACTGAAGTTAACCCTTGCCTGAATCCTGGGAATAACATCTCAGCCTTAATGAGCAAATGCCACATATGATAAGAAGCCTCTGATGATGAGCTGCAGAAAATATAGGCTATAATTGAGCAATGAGATTTAGCCGAGTGAAAGACATTTGTGGAGTGGATTGTGGATGCAGTTAATGATTCTTAGTGCTCACTGCCTGTGTTCATCATGCCATGAAGAGGCAGAGTTCACTGGCTGTCAGAAGCAGAGGATGGAGAATGGAGAGATGTGGGATTTCTGCCACTGACTCACTAAGTGAACATGTGAAATCACTTAACCTATGATTAACAAGGCACCTGTATGAACAGCCATTGAAATTTGGTAAATTAGTGTCATAATTTAATGCAGGGAATTACATATGAATCTACATATTGGGGCTAGGAAAAGTGGAGAAAAGAAGGCTGAAATCAGCTTGTGTGATACTGAAGGGTAGTGGCAATTTTAATGTGGGGATTGTACCCAGACACACTGAAGAGGTAAGACCTTAAAACACATGAGGACTGGTGTACTCATAACCAGCTGCTTTTGATAGCATGAAGAATTCCCTGTTAAGGTGGGCAGGTTGAACTGTTTTTCCTTAGGACTAGAAAACCTTAACTATGGGGAAACAGCATAAATTCTAATTTCTAGGGGGAAAAAGTAATGCTTTTTTAATTTTAAAGATTAGGAATGTGTTAATTTGTAGAGTTGGAAACTCAAAGTGGGATTGATCTGACAAAAGGTGAGTGTTGGTCTCAGCTTGTGCTTCGGAGCACTGAGAATCTGGGCTCCATAAGAGTCAGTGGAGATCAGGGGCAAGGCTTGTCTAATGAAATGTAGCTGTCTAAAATAGGATGAGACACTTGGATGTATTGACTGTCTCTCCCTGCTAAGGGAGTTTGGAGTTACTTGGTGAAATGCTGAAACCAATTTGTCTGTGTACATCCAGAAACCCCTGTGTGGTTGGATGAATTCCACCTTGTGCAACACACACATGGTAAAAAAAAAAGCCCAATGTTCTATATTTCTTTTGTCTTGTAGATAAACCTTAAAACACTTTCAGAAGCAGCTTGTACTTTTCAATTAGTATTTACTGTATTCAGTCTGAGATACTTCAGTGGGGTCCAATCACCAGTGGGTGGAGACCCATGGTCTGCCAAAAACAAGTTCATTTAAGGCAGATAGATGAAGACAGTCCAGATTCTACAAGTGCATTGTAGTTTTGCACATAAACCTAGTTAAGAGCATAAATACACCCTGGAATGAGTTGCTGGAGTTTGAAACTACTCCCAGCTTTGTGCAGCTATCGGTATGAAAATCTTCCCTGTAATTTCAGTTTCACAAAACCAAAAAAAGCCTTCTATCTGTTTGAACTTTCATAGCAAAAGATTGGTTTAATCTTAAAAATAACTCTATGGGCGTTCACAGAGAATAATTCCATCACCTACAATACATTTTTAAGGACTCAGGGTCTGTGTTTGACGTGTATGGATAGTGGAGAAGTTTTGACCTTTTTTTTTCTTAACCACCCCACAATAGGGAATGTAGGAAATATTTCCTGCTATCACCTCAATTCCTGTCAAACTTTAGCCTCTTCTTGGAGTCAATTAAGACAGTTTGTGTAATTAACCCTTGTCTGATTACATGTTTCCAGAGGAGATGCTCGGGTGTCTGTTGTTGATGATGTGACACAGCAGGTTCCTGGGTGGCTGTAAGCAGTGGAAGTAGTGAGCATTATTTTCAGCACGAGGACATTGTGTTTGCCATTGCAACTCACTTCACACTTTAATGTTAGCTAGTCCTTTAATTGAAAAGGTTTAAAAGGAACGTTAGACTGAAATGTGGTCAGGATTTTTTTCCCCAGATTTTCTTATTTGTAGAAATAGAAGAACTTGCTGATTGATGATTTCTCTGCTTGGTCACTCCAGAAAAAAAATATGTAGGATGCTGACAGGCTGAAATGTAACACATTAAAGTGAGTACTTTTTACTTTTACTTTATTCTGGAAATTCGCACAGCCTGCCCAAGTGTTCTGTTTGGAAAAGGAGTCAAATGTTTCTTTAAGGAAAACCTCATGGTAAGGAAATTCTTCTCTCTGTTTTACATAAGAGACTAATAAAGCTCCCTACCCTTTAACTATTCTTTAACTGTTTGGTTCCATCCAGGCTGCTGCTGTCCTGTCTTTTGTGACTCACCAGACTGTCTTGATGTGCTGCTGGGTGTTCTTGGAAAGATATCTATTTTTTAGCCAAACCAAAAGCAATGCTAGTGGCCTTACTAGGGATTACATTTAACCCTTGGGAACATGAAAAACCTTTCTGAGGACCAATTATTTACCTCCAGATAGGCTAGACAGTACTAGGAATCAGGTGTTTCTAAAGCTTCCCTGAGGGAAGTTTTTAGGGTGTTGTGACATTGCAGAGCATTTCCATTTCAATGGACACACTGCATCCACATTTGTGACCAGGAGAAACACAAAAATATCTCTGGGGAAGGCTGTGATCTCATGAAGGGATGTCTCAGAGAGGATTTCTGCATCCATGCAGAGAAGGTCAAAAGCATTGATGCTCTGCATGGCTCTGCACATTGCCAGGAATGCCTGGCATGTCTCCCTTTGCTTGTGGGGAGGCCTGGGAAAACAAATTATTTTACTTCTTCCTTTGCCAGGATAAACAAACCATGGAGCTCATTGGAGGCCAAAGGAAATTGGGCAGCTTTTTGCTTCAATTATGGCAGAGCACTAGTGAGGGCAAGGATTTCCTGTCATGAAGTGAGAAAATCCCCCAGGTCCCAGGTCCTGCACTGGGCTCTGCACAAGCTGGCAATGCTTGGGATGTGCTGCACAAGGAGCTTGAAATCTCCACTGTTTGCTCTTGAAGTACCTGCTTTTCCCCAAACTGTTTGCAAATGTACACAAGCTTTTCTTTGAAGAACACTTCAGTTCCCGAGTTGGCTCAGACAGACTTGGGAATGAGTAGGTGACCTTGCAGTCCTCTCAGCTTTCAGGGTTTTCTGCCCCTCTCTTCCTTTAGCCCCCTTTTCCCCTCAGTGAGATGTATCTGCTTTTTCCTAAGCTGTGTCACAGTCAAAAGGACCACCAGTACTGAAACCCCCTTTTTCTAGAAATGTCTCCATTACTGCAGAAATGTGGGGTTACATTTTAGGTCTTACAGGCACATCCTCAGGGGTTATTTTTAGAGGTGATGGCAATGCCTTGTCTCATCTCCACCCTGAGTCACTCAGCACAGGATAACTGACCCTTCCCACCTGGCCATAACTGAGTAGGATTTGAGGTTATGGACCAGCCACTGCCCTGTTTTGGCTGGCTGGCTCACTGAGCTGTTCTCCTGGATGGCTGTTTTAGCTGAAAGACTGATTCTGGTGATCTGAAGATCATCTCCATTCAGACATGAGTGATTCCACAAACCAGTTGAACAGGCACCACAACATCTTAATGAACCAGTAAATATTAGCATGAATCATCATGAATTTTCATTAGCCACAAGCTGTTAATTAGCTGTGGCCTCTATGTGGCACATATACAAATATCTCTTTGCCAGACCTCTCTCCTAGTAGTCACAGAATCATAAGATCACAGAATGGTTTGGGTTGGAAGGGACCTTAAAGTTCATTCAATCCCAACCCCCTTGACATGGGCAGGGACACCTTCCACTAAACCAGGTTATTCCAAGCCCCATCCAACCTGGCCTTGAACACTTCCAGGTATGGGGCAGCCATACCTGGAAGCTTCTCTGAACTTGTTCTCTAGACTTCCAGTGTCTCACCACCCTCTGAATAAAGAATTTCTTTCTGATATCTAATCTAAATTTCTCCTCTTTTAGTGTAAACTCATTTTCCCCTTGTCCTATCACTATTTGTCCTGCTGACACTACTTTTTGATGGAGCACCACAGGCTGGCCATGAACAGTGTGTAAAAACCAGAAGGATAACTTGCTATAACATTTCTATGACCCTAAGCCTTGGCCAGTTATCTGGCTGTTTGTTTCTATTCTCCAAGAAAAGCTTCCAAAGGCAAGTATGTCTGAAGGCAAAGCAGCAGAAGGGTAAAAAAGCCTTTATGGTTTGGGCTTAAATTTGTATAATTTCATGGATATTCTGAACTGGCCACCAAAACCACATCATCTAGAATCTTGTCTTACCAAGACCAGCCCTTGACAGCTCCTGGAAGCACAGGAACAACCTCAGAGAGAAATGGAAAATGGGAGGTAATTTCTTTTCTCCTATACTCATTAACTTGCAAACAGATCTCCATTAGACAATCCCAAAGCTTAAGATCTCTTCAGCTCTCCCAAATATTGCTTACATTTATTATTATTACTACCCTAGTTACTCTTGTTAGTTTAACACCATATCTAAACATCCCAAGTTAATTTTGAAGGCAGTGTGGATGGAAATGTGAGGGGTTTATTTATTTTTAATAAGGATAAGCTCAGGCATTACAAACCAACTCTGTTTTCCCAGTTTTCGTATCAGTCCCCAAGCATGCTTCTACCACCATCTTACAAACTCAGACTGACACCAAGCTGATAAATTGACAGAAAGTATCAAATGTCAGCTAGGGCTCTGATTCCCTCTGGAGGCTCTTGGGAACAAAGTATGAACAGATTGTTCATGCCAGAATACCTCATTATTTTAAGCAAATTGACTTTCTTATTGACTACATTGAAAGGTTGTACACTACTTATAATTACCAGTTCTACTTAATTTTCTTTTGTAAAAAGGTCTGTACTCTCTACTTGACAGTATTATTTTGATTAACCTACTTTTTGCCCCAAGAGACCATTTAATATTTAAAAAAGAATGGCTTGATTGTACAGATGTATAGCACATGCACACGATTATTGTTATAATCACCCATATCTAATCTAAATGGTGAAGTGCATTACACTACATTTTGAAATGAACTGTGAGATTTTGTAGTGCTGGTGAGGTTAACAGCAGTATACACATTAAAAAAAAAAAAAAAAAAGTCCTGCAACTGCAGGAGCACAAAGAGCATTTTGTGCAATCTACCAGAAAATACAACGGTGTGATGTGAAGCAAGAAGATTAGAGGATGTGTTTCACACCCCTTGATTTCAGTTCATGACTATTTTATGATCACTATATTTGGCTGATGTTTTATTGCTAATAATAATATGATATATTAATTTTTACATTCTCTCAGCTGCTGCTCTCAGATCCTACTTTCTCCCACCTCTAGTTTCACAACGACAGAGTAATATGAACTGATTACAGTTTGGCCTGGTCTGATATGGTCAAGGTAATTGCTGGAAACAGCTTCTTGGCTTTTTGAGATATGAGAGAGGCATTGAAAAGAACCTGCTGATGCAGAAACATCTACCTGGAATGAGGGCCAGTGAAATGTCACTTGCAATCCCATTAGAGTGATCCTGGTTGACTACCTCACACTGCCCTAAAGGAAAAATTTGCTCTCCACACTAGTTCATTGAAAAATAGGGGAAAAAATTATGACTGGTTCAATAAAAATGAGGCTGTCAAGGGTCTAAAGTCAAACATTGTACTCACTTGTGCTCATTCTTTTTTTTTTCTTCTAGATTTTTCTTTCCTTGTATTCTCACAAAGCAGTGTGATTCCCTGCTGGCATTAGAGTCCAGTTCTGATGCTATTTCAAATTGATATTTCAAGCCAAGAAATTCAAACCCAAACTTTAATATCTTCCACATATCAATTTTCTCTTGACACATTAACAAGTCTCTGTGAAATGCTGTTATACTTTGACACATGGCTTCATAAAAGTGACCTCTTCCTATTCAGATATTGGCCCTTGCTATGTTTATCCTGTTGACAGGAAAAAGTCTTGATATGATTAGAGGAATAAAGTCAAAAGTGAAGGCCAAATTAGAATGTATTTTCATCATTAGAAAGGTAAAACTCTGCTTGCAAGATCTTTATTACTGGTAATGAGGCAAGAAGTAAGAAGAACCCTGCTTGGTTTTCAGATTGCAGGCTGTTTGTGAGAGGGGGAAGAGAAAATATGCCTCTTTTCACTCATGAACTGAGAAAATTGGATCTGGAATCCATCGGGAAAAGATATATAGGAACCTACAATGTCATTTTACTGTCACTTTTCAGACAACAAGCACTTTTGGGGAGCTCCAGTCAGAGTTTGAAGGAATGATCCAATAAACCACATGCACTCCTAGGGCTGCTGTGCTAGGCAGTGAGTGACTGCAATTAAAATGACCCTCAGATGCTTCAGAATAACATTTCAGAGGTTTATGGAGAGAATACTTTAAAAAGTTCAGCTGTTTTCCTGCTGCAGAATGGTCAGCTACCTCTAGAGAAATGAAACAAGACATGGGTATGCCCTGTTAAGCAAATTATCAGCTGAAGGCAAGAGGCCCCGATTGAGGAGCCAGAGATCTGTAGCCGTTGCACTGGGACAGACTACAGAAACTCATTATTTTTCTGTAACTGTTTTGCTACAAATTTCTAAAAGCAAAACTTGGGGAAATAATGGGCTGCTGGTAATTTTTTCATGAAAATTACACAAAATGATCAGTATTGCACTTTCACACACTGTATGTGATTTAACTTAAGCAACCAGAAAACAGAAAATCTGTGGAGGTGATGCAAATCTACTGGTGTTTAGCTATAACACCACAAACATGGGGATTACATGGGCAAGGAGGGCAAGGTTCAAACCAAGCTGTAGAAAACTAAGTTGGGTTGTGGGTAAAATTTATATTCTGGGATGCTGTACTTTGGTGACTACCTAAATGCCATTCTTTGTGGAAAGTTATTTTGCTGAGGTGATTTCTGAACAACTTGTATTTCTCCTTTTTAATCAGACCAGAAATACAATTATTTGTGGGCTATCTGCTATCTAAATTCCATGTAAACATGGGACAATTTCTCAGCTGCTTGAGTTGTCCAGGTTGGTATGTTCAAGAAGAGTGTATTTAACTCACTTTAACATAAGTGAATTTCTAAGGGAAAAAAGAAAAAAAACCCTATATATTGACAATTGTTTTAACTTGTTGAGTTGATTTTACAACTTTTTTTTACAATTTAGTGATCCCTTAGTCAATACAGTTGAAATAATCTGGGCAGAAAGTCAGCTCACTTGAAAGTAGACTAAGACAAAGTTTCTTAAAATAGGTTTCTAGTGCCACCTGATGCATCCTTGAGGATTTGAGTTGCACTAGGAGACTGCCATATATAACACAAAATATATGATCCCTGGAGCTTTCTGAAAGAGTGCCTTGAGGATATGCTGGATGCCTGAGTCTTTCCCAAACAGCACGACAAACGTGCCCTGTTTGTGGGCACTGAGGTTGGATCCCACATCTCCAATGACTACAGTGGAAACTGAAGCACCCAGCTCAGCGTAACTTGTAGATCTTTACATTTAGGAGTCTTGATCTGAGCTGAATTCTGCTTGCCTTCCCAGGGCTGCAAAGCTCTGCAGTTACAAACGAGATGAGATGATTATCTGCATCTTTTAAATATTGTGTTTTTTTTGGGAGGGGGAAGAGTTCAGTCACATCCATTTAGCTATGGGAGGTCTGGTAGGAGCCTGGCATGTACCTGGTGGGAATTGTATCCTGGGAGCAGGCAGCAACATGCAATGCATGGAAAAGTCTCTGCTGAAAATGTCCAAAATACCTGTTACTCTGAGTTTTATAGTGTACCTATGAAATGTCACTTTACTAATGCTAAAATATATTCTGCAATTGCAGTTATGTTCCAAAAAATAGAGAAGTATATAAAGTAAGTATATAAAAGTAAGTGTTCCTTATTGAATGTACAAGAATTTATTGTCACCTGGGGTACCATACATTAGATCTTGTACGTATCTCTGTGCTGACCTATCTATGAATATACAGGGGTGTGACTACTTAAAAACACAGAGGGGCATGGGCAGTAGGTATAACTGCATACAAGAATTATTATGAGTGATGAAAAACTAATGTGAAAAGAAGCATCTCCACAGAGGCACAGTGGAGCAGTAATAAATCAGCTCAGTGCAGCTCACCATGCTTGTATGTTGTTTTTTCAGGGAGGCAGCTCTGCTCTTTGTGCTTAAAATGTTAACGGGGGAGCGAAGATTTTACTACATCTGTGCTCCAGAAACGTGTGCACAGAGAGGCACTTACATAACTCAGCAGCTCCAGGAGGGTCTGTGCATTCAAGCTCTAACAGAGCTATCTGTGCTGTCCCACCCCTGTGCCTGTGTTACACCCACACCCCCTGCTTTCAGAGAGGTGGAGCCAACATGTCAGAAAACAGAGAGGAAGAAACATCTGGTTTGCAAGAAACCTGTTGAAAAGATTTATTAACCTACTTTCATGTGCAAGAAAGATAGGTGGGGGGGAATTTTTGTGAGGGCATGTGGGGATAGGACAAGGGGGAATGGGTTTAAACAGAAAGAGAGCAGGTTTAGGTTAGATATCAGGAAGAAATATTTTATTGTGAGGGTGGTGAGGCCCTGGAACAGATTACCTAGAGAAGCTGTGGATGCCCCATCCCTGCAAGTGTTCAAGGACAAGCTGGTTTGGGCTTTGAGCAGCCTGGATAGTGGAAGGTGTCCCTGCTCATGTCAGGGGGTTGGAATTCAATGATCTTTAAGGTCTCTTCCAACCCAAACCATTCTATGATTCTATGAGTCCATAATTCATATTGAATTTACAAGGAATCTCTTTCACAAATGTCCAGCTGCATGTAAATACACTGTACATCCAGAAAATGGGATTCTGTTGTTTTGTCTGACATTAGTTATGGTAGAAGCAGGAGAGCTGCTGGCTCTTGGTGTGTCAAATCCTTGCTGTGCTCTGCAAGCCACATGTGTCTCACCAAGTGCACAGTTACCCACTCTGGCTTGTCAAAGCAGCTCAGCCTGCATAGAAAGACATGGCCTCAGTGGGAGAAAATTAAGGTCATTTCCATCATTGAGCATTGAGAGTGGTAGCAGGAATAACAGCAGAGTGTATACCTTGGTTCCTGGGATGTTGTTCTGCCCACAGGGATGTGGACTATTTAACTTACTTTCCAAAACAGCCAATAGACAGTAACAACTTCTGACTGACTCATAGCTCTTGAGGTCCAAGTATCAATTTATCATGTAGACTGGTTCCTAATACATTCATAAGGGTGGTATAAGTGACTAAAGTATACTTTAAATATATTTTAATTTTTTTTCCTTCCACTGTTATCTGTGTCTTTTCAGAGACAGCAAATCTGGGGGCTTTCCAGGATTCGGAGATGTAGCAATTCTCTTTGCATTCAAAGCATTTCACAGTACACAAAAAGCCTAAAATGCCATAATGGCATTTTGTTATATTTACTTTACCCATTGTACAAAAATTGTCTTGAGAACTGCCTTTGTACACCTATTTTTGTCAAGTGCAACATCGTGACCTTGCTTGCTGGAACCAGCTCAGGAGGTGGATTGGGACAGTTGAATAAAATGCAGTCCACCAAAAGGAAAATATATGGTGGAAAAATTGCCTTCAGGAACTGTGTAACTGGCAGGTCTGTGAGATGGTCAGAGAAAATCAGGCTCAGAGACAGTGTGTTTCTGGTCGGAAACAAGATGCGCTTCCACATTGTAACAAACTTTTCTAAATTATGTTTTGTTGTCTCCTTCTTTCCAGCTCAGTAATTGAGGCACCTCATTTTCACTTTGAAAGCAAAAATTCCTAGATTCAAATTCCAGATGAACTGGTTCCATCGCAGCTGTCTTGGAGACATTTAAATACCAAATAGGAAAGTGCACTTTAAAATCCTGATGCTCCCTCTGAGTATTTGCAGAACGTGCTTATGACCCTCATGATCTCCACAGCAAAGTTCCAGCAGAACCACACAGTATCTGACCAGGGCTACTCCTGTCCTACACCCCAAATATCTGTAATTAAGAGCTAGTCATATTCCCTGCCCCAGCCATTCCCAGCCTCTGCATCAATTCTTGGGCTTGAGAAATATCCCGTATAGATTATGAACTTGTTGTTTCACTCCTCCTTCTTTTTGTCATTTTATGCAATTCATCTGCTGGCTCTATCACAGATAAACTAGCACAAATCAATGAAAAAGATTTCAATCTTAATTGCCACTAATTCGTAATGGACTAATTAACTGAACATACTGTATCCTGCAAAGCTTCTGTCCTTTGTTCTGCAGTTTTACTGTGCCATGTTTAATTGATTCTGGTAGCAGCCTATAATGGACTGCAAGAGCTCTCTTCATAAAATAATAAAATAAAAAGAAATTGTAAAAAGGACTGACTGAATTGCATATGAAAAAAGGCACGTTTCCAGCAGCTGGATGGAAATGTATCTTGTAAATTTTACCTTGGCTCGTAAAGCAAACACCTTTTACAGCAATCTGCTCTACCACCCCCTCCTCTTCAAAGCCAGCAGATAAGATTTATTGGAGAGATGTAAGAAAGAGATAAGGATACATTTAAATTGTTCTGAACTAAACTGTTATCCTAATAGCAGTGGTACCACTATTGCCTGAAAGATGTCCCAGCATTATCAAAGGTATATAATGTTGCTGCCTGAGCACATGCCTGCTCCTGTTACAGAAAATACTGAGGAATTATTCATTCTTCTGAACATTGCAGCAGAAGAAGGATAAATGATGATATTTTATTAGGGCACTGTGATTTATTAGACCATTCAGACTCTTTCACTGATTTTTTTACAGATTTTAGACAGCTGACTAAACTCTGCCTATAACTGGGTGAAGTTGGTTGTCACTCAACACTGCTTTTTCTTTTGCTATTTGGCTGATACTTCACCCTCCTTAGCTAGGTTTCACAAGATCTTGAAGACATTTTTTTTTTTTACCAGTTAAATGAAATGCTGTGCTCCAAGCTTCTTATTCATTCCCATGTGTCACATTTCTCTTTACACAACTGCAGAACCTGTTTTGCGTTTTTTTTTTTTTTTAAAAACCAAACTTATTTTTTAACTCAACTCACTTCAGAAATCTGAGATATGGTGCAAAAGCTGCACTGGTAGAGCTGAAGTATTGAATTATTCTGATGAGATATGGGCTTGGAGCTGCCTCTGATGGGATAAGAAAACCTTATACAGGTTTTTCAGCCGGAGAAAATGTATCATGGAAAGACACAAATGAATCAGACAGAAAAAAAAAAAAAAAGATAATGAGCTATTAGGGCTGTTGAAAGGAAAATTCAATTGACTGTCATCTTTATACAAATTATGAGAATCAGGCTTGAAGTTACAGTGAAGAGGTCTGAGAGAGCAGAGATAATACTGCTAAAGTGCAGGGTTTTTTGGTGCTTTTTAGCATAGCCTTGTCCCATGTGTTAAATTACAACCCTGTCCTACTTTTCCATTGAACAGCACCACGGAGATGCATTTTCATTTACTTGTTCCTTTGTGGCGTGTAACATCCACTTTGTACAGAGATGCAAATAAATGCACAAAGTGCAGGGAAATAGTGAACCTGAATCTTTGTGCCTTGTTTTGAGCTGAGACCCTCTCCTTTCAAGCTCTGCTCCCTTTCTCTCCTGCCTTGTCTTCTGCCTTGTCATATTCAGATCATGCCTCATTTAGCTGAATTACTCAGGCCACCTTAGATTAATTATGCAATTTGGCACTGATGCTGCTGATCAACCCCTATCTGAATGCTATGTCAAAGAAATCATAATATAAGCAGGGTTTAAGAAGATATTTGCTAGCAAACAAGAACACAGACTAGAAAATCTGGTATTTGCTATCACCTTGTTTTTTATGATGAATTAGTGGATGTACTCAGATAATAATCCTGTGCATGTGCAATTTTTCTCCACATTTTCCAAGCCCCATCCCTTCAATTCAAACTCCCATCCTCATTAATTTTCAGTGTGTGGTGCTGAGATTCGACTGAGAAAAGAGATCCCAAATATTTGCATAGAAACCTATGCTGTCATAAAAAGTCTTTGAATAAGAGAAATCAATGTTATTTAAAATATTATCTTCTTTTATAGGCATTGCAAGTTAACCTGTCCCCAGAAATCCTAATCCAGTGACACATTTAAGCATCTACTTGCTTTAATCAGCTGCAGCAGTGAATGGGATCCTTGAAATGCTTAAATTTCAGCATATACTTAAGTTTCATGCTCAGTTAAATTCCTGGTGTATTATGTCAATGCTAAAGAGTGTCACAGCTTAGAAAATCACAATCACATTAAAGCTGGATTCTTTCCTTTGCTTGCCTTTCTATTGTATGTTTAATATGTAACATTAATATTTATAAGCATATGGAAGGCATATTTACAAGCCCTTCCCTGTAAATAAGATACTTGGAATTATTATAGCGTTTCTTGGTTTTATTTTTCTTCATCATTTTATGGTGTCTTTTTCTGCTTTCAATATTTTTTTCCTGAACTTTTACACTTCAAGTTTACCATTCCTTTAATACACTCAAAGAACCAGCATCATTATTTCTTTTCTCGTTTTGAGCTGTTCTCTCTGTTTGTTTCCATTGACTTATCTCACCTTTTTCTTTAGTAATTTTAATTCAGTGTTTTCTACACTTTTGACTTTTATTCAGGTTTTCTTTGACTTTCTCTTTTTCGTATCTTTCACATTTTTTTCTAGTTCTGTTGCTTTGCCTGGATTCTGATGTGCATCAATAGTGGCAAATAATTGGTAAACAATGTGGCATTTTCTTTAGCAAAGACCACTATGAGAAAGTCCATTCCTTCAACATTTCTGACAGGGAGGGCTTAGGAAGTGGAATGCAAAGAACAATGTACCAAAAAGATACTTTTCAAAGTCAGACCTGTAAACATCTGCATATCTAGAGGAGTAAGGATTTTAATTCCAAGCAGAATCTTTACCCAAAAAGAAACACAGAAATTACCTAGCTGTATATTTAATTTCTGGGGAAGGATTTGTGAGCATTAGAAACCTGCATCCATTGGTTTTACCCTTTGCTGCTCAGAGTTGAAACTAGGAATGTTAAAAGCCTCAGCATATCAATGATCCAAAAAGAGCCTAAAAAACCCCAGTGTGATGAAGTTTATTGTCTCATTTACAGCTCCAACACCTGAAGGCTATTTTGTTAGGCTCTGAGGGAACAAGAACCTTGGTAAGGTTGTTTAATAGATGTTTTCAATGCTTATTCAGTTGTCGTCTTAAACCCGAGAGGAGGAAGAGGATTTTTACTATGCTTCATGCTAGTAGTGATTGGAAATATTTTGAACGAAGTTGAAAAAAGGAAATTAGATGTGTCAGAGCAGATGCAGCCCCCTGTGAGACACCTCTGGTGCTGGTTTAGCTGTGAGGCAGGATAGCACTTAAAGCCAGACACCGTGGAGATATGAGGCCCTCACTCCTGGGCGAGTCTTCCTGGGTGATTTGCCCTAAAACCAGGGAATTTATGAAATCTCTGCTGCAGTTCTGTAAATCCCATATCCTTGTAGAAATACGTGTAGCCAGGCTGCCAATTTCGATGCCTCTTGAGAGCTTCTACTCTGCAGAAAATTCTGGCATAAAACATTTTCGGACAGACTCAGTTTTTTTTCAAAAGCAGAAGGATTTTCCCACAAATTGGAAGCATTGACTTTTGTCTAAATTCTCCTTAACACCATCCATTCAGAATCATATTAAAAAAATAATAGGAGCAGCAGATTGTTCTCACACTATTGTTAAGTATAAGATGATAATTATGTGTATTCCCAGGACAGAAAAAAAGCAAACCTCTTGTGTTCCAGTCCTGACCCTCCCTTTAATATGTCACATTACCCAGATTAAATTGTATAACCTCTCCGTCCCTCAGATTAGCCTTCTGCAAGAGTATGGAATACCATGCTTTGAAACATTTTTCATTAGTATTTAATGATGAAATTATGATTTTAATGCTTAAAATTTGCCTTTTTTATTTTATTTAACAAGGAAATGTGAGGAATGTGGGGGAGGGATTTTTTTAAAATTGGCATGGCAAGTCTTTCACTGGAATCCTAACCTGAAATGCTGGCTCTCTAAAGGGATCACTAGCTGCTGCAGCAAGCCTAATTAAAGCAAATATTGAATCAGACAAGTTTTACATGGATGTATAGTATATTGGTTTTTGATTATTCAACGAGAAGTTCGACTAACCTTGTTTTCACTGACCTGTAAGAAAAAAAAATTATTCCCTTTAGGCTTACTATAGTGAAATCTCATAATTCCTCATTTCCACACACGAATACCCTCCTCTTCTCTGAGAAATCCTTGTAATTTGTGTAGAAAAAGGTGCCTTTCAAAGTTTGGGTTGAAACAAGAAATACAAGAAATAAGAAAAAAAATCCCTCATGCTTGAAAAATATCTTGGGTTCTATTTATGATTCTACATATGCCCAGGACAGCTATAAATGTTTTGACCACAAATTCGATGTAAACTATGTCTTGAGTTAAAGTCTGTCTTGTGATAATACCTGGGGCTTAGTCTGCCTGGCAGCTGAGGATAATCAAAGCCTTGCTTTGGATAGAATCAGAGAAACAATCTATATTTTGTCACTGATGCTTCAGTGCAAATAAGCAAGTAGGACATGGAGGCAATGCTATCTTTTCATTTTAGAGGGTCTGCTTTAGAGCTGCCTGACACATCGTTTAACATCCATTCCGGAATGCAGCATTCTTTGCTTAACACTGAACATTCATTTCTGCTTGAATCTATCTGAATTCTTCCTTCAGCCAGAGACTAACCTGCATCCCATTGTGCTGGGCAGATGTGGAGTGCAGATGTCTCTCCCAAATGGACTCTTTCCTCCAGAGCCTTGTGCACCACCAAACAAAATAATCAGTGTCAGAGGTACAAGGCAATCATTTTATCTGAAGCCACCCACTCCTCTTTTGTTTTCCTGAGAAAATTGTGTGCTTTTTATTTTACATCCTCCTCTTCAGATCTGCAGATGTGAAACTTTAAATGCAGGGTATTAAAAAAAAAAGCCAACATGAAAATTACAGAGCTTTGCAGTAAAGCACTATGTGTCTGCAATTCTACAAGAGAAGAGCAGAGATAATTTTACATGTTACTTACAGACATCCATGTGATAAAAAGAAAAATAATAACCTTTTCCACAAAAGAAAGTCAAAGATTGCTATCTGCGTTTAATACCAAATACTAGAAAATGAAAAGTGCATTAGTTTCTATGAAATAGATAAGCCTTTAAAATGAAGCTTTAAAGGGACATTTCTGTGAATAAAGCAAACTGTAAACAGAATATCAGAAAATGCTTCTGAGCTGCTAGATCCAGCATAGGTAGGCACAAGAAATGATACAATGTGAACTCTAAACTTGTCAGAAATGGGTACTGTATTGGAAAACCAACCAGAGGAACAATCCATAAGAAAATCCTCTGAAACCTAAGAAGAGGCCCCTCCGTGTCTAATTCTACAGTTATCTGATAAAAAACCTGGTACATTGCACCCTGCTGTCACACCTTGCTCTTTTTGGGTTTAATAATAGCTTGCATTTAAAACTGTGCCTGCAAAAACTCACTTTTTCTTCAATGGGGCAGACATTCTCCCTCTGATACAAAACTATTCCTGGTGTAGGATATATTTGGCCTTGTATCTAACATACACCTAAAATAAAAATGAATAGCTTTTCTTTCTGTGAATGTCAGGTTTATTAGAAGCTTAATATATTATTGTTACTAATTGGTTTCCAATAGCACTCACAAGTCCCAGCAGAGACTGAAAAACAAAGAAAGAAATATTCTTTGTCCCAGAGGTCTGAAAGGATAGGGATAAAAAGGGAAACAAAGAAAGAGATTTGTCTAAGACTGAAATCAGTGAATGGTCTTGACTGGGTCCTTAGGTGTCCTGATCCCCATGGATTTTCTGCAAACCACCACTTTTTTGTAGAAGTGTTTTATGGCACCAAACTGTGAAGCATAGCCACTGGAGTAAGGCCTGGAGTTCTGAAGAGTAAATGTGTTCAGAGTTCAGGGAAGATAAGAGTTACATTTATATGCATTCAAAGGCAGATGGACCAGAAGTACATTTATTTAGACTCCCACATTAATTTAGATTGACATAAAATGTGGAATATACAACAGCTCAGGAATAATTGACACCTTTACCTGTATGTTTAGTATGAAGAACAACTGATTGTGTAGCTTTTCCATGGAAAATAATTTACTGATTTACTGTCTCTCAAAATGGGCAGGTGATGCACTGGGTGATGAGGCACAGGTTTCCCAGAAAAGCTGTGGGTGCCCCATCCCTGGAATTGTTCAAGGCCAGGTTGGACTGGGCTCTGAAACCATTTGTGCCTGGAGTGCTGATTTTGAGGAGGTGATGAGCTCTCTGGTGGGTATAAAAGGAGCCTATGGTGACTTTACTGTAGACAGCCACATCATAGAGACTGGAATGAAATTCCACTGAAGGTGAAATACCACATTTTGCTCACAGGGCTGAGTCAAGCTATAGGACCTTTGGAAGAATAAGGAAATATGGCTTATGACAAACAAATGAAGGAGATTAATAACCTGTTGTGGAAGCAGTAGTGGTCTTCAGGTACTGAAATAACTGCTCCAGTGTGAAGATGAGGATTCTATTCTTCAGGCCAGTGCTGGACAGGATTAGAAATGAGTTTCAATCAAAGCAAAGACATTAGGGGATAAAAACCCTAAACAAACCCTCTTTTGAGCTGCAGGTAGGTAAACATTGAGCAGACTGTCTGAGACACTGTGATGATTCCATCTCTGGAAATCTATGAGAAGACCTTAAACAAGCATCTGTCAGGACTAATACATCTGCTGTTGATGCCTCTTAGGGTAGGAGATAGCCTCTGAGATCCCTCCCAACCATATGAGGCTGTGACACAGAGATGAATAATTCACTTTTTATATTTGCAGAGATGTGAAAATAAATAATAACTGAAAGTCTAATCTTAGCAAAACTCAGAAGTCGAGGGAAAACACGTATAAATCATTGGTACTAAAATAATTTACACTGCATTGCAAAGGTGCTCAGCACCTAGGCAGTTAGGCAGCTTTTCATAATACCTCAGCTGCAATTCAAATGTCAAGTGAAAACAGACTTGCCAAGTCTACCAACCAACAATTTTGAGATTTTATAGGTGAATTGCCATATGAATTTTGAAAAATAGAGCAAGTAAGGAGGAGATATAGTCCCTCCTAACTTGTAAGGTGTCAGATCTTTGACTGTACGTGATCCATCATTGTGACAAAGACAGCATTAGATTAATTTACAGTCAGTTTTATTGCTGAATCTACTTACTGCATAGTCTGTGTTACAATTTAGCATAGCCAGGCACCCACACATAGGAAGGAAATGGATATTTGAAGTATCTCTCCCCCCAAATAGCCCATGTTAGTTACCAGCATCAGTACTGTTTACTCTGGGAGCATGCACTTGAACAAAACAGGGGCTGCCTACAACAGATTAAGAACAGATTAAAAACATTTGTTTTAAAAAGGTTAAACCGCATATGAATAATTTATTCAAAATGCTCCGTGTAATTAGCAATACAGGAATTATTTGGTAATAACTAAACCATTACTATGCACTTTCTGTATGAGCATAACAGCCTCTACTGCCTGTCTGTGAAAGTGGTCTGAGAACTCAGCAGCAGATAACTGCTTTTGCACAAGCACTTTTGGTGCTGCTGAAGCTATTTTGGCTCGATTAACATCACCAGGTGCCCTATATAAGAATATTATTTTTAATTGGTTTTAATGCTTCTTTCACTGATTGGTTTGAGTTCAAACCCTGTCCTGGAGGGTTTGAGCTACAATACTTGTGCCTAAAGCTTTACAGTTACCCTTCTCAGAGTGATGCCTAAATCTCTTTTGTGAGAGAGTGCATCTCTTTTGCTGGCATATCCACATTTATCTCAGGTTCTGAAATGCTTTTAGTCATAATTTAAAAGCTTCTTTCTGTGATGGCCATCACCCCTAGGTTTATAAGGCTTTTATTGTGGCACCCCATTAGAGCTATTGTTTGTTCTTTTATTCACCTTCATTCAGTGCATATATGGGTGAAGGGGCTGACAGACATTTGGCTTGTTTTGAGTGCTCCCATCTATGCTTCACTGAGTGTACAGAAGATCAGGGAGGTGAAGGAAGAGTGAGGACAAAGAATGGTCTGAAATCTTGGACAGAAATTTCTCAAGAAACAGCAAGTGGCAAAAGTTGAACTGAGGTACAAGACAAATTCTTCCTTAAATATTTTCAAATAAAGCTTCTGATTTCAGAAGCACAGACCATTTTTGGTTCCTCAAATGTCTCTGGGTGATGAAATACAGAAATTTCCACATTTTTTTTCATCTCCAGTTTAGGTTTCAGCAAGCTTGACTGAACATTTTTGTCTCAACACCATCACCATCCTTTGTTATTTGGGTGCATATGGTGGGGTCTCAGGGAAAGCTTCCAGGATTCTAAATCTCAGATCTGTGGACATACATCAATGCCTAACTCTGGATGTTTTCCTTCAAAAGAACTTTGTCTGGTGTAGTCAGGGGTTTGGAGATGTTGGAACAATGTCCAACAAGGCATTTAAAGCTCTCAGCTTCTTGGTAGAGAGGTCTAGACCCTAACATTGATCTGTCAAAGGGAGAAATCTGATTTAAGGGAGCTTGTGAGTTAAAGGGCAAGGTAGGAAGGGAAGGATGCAACATGCAGCATAAAAAGAAGTGAGAGGTGCAGGGCAAACCCCAGCCAGCTGAACATTGGACTAACAGCTGGACAGGAGCTCAGGACAGAGAAGATACAGACAATAGGGTTTTACTCTCTAACTGTGGTAAAACTACCCCAATGGCAAGGGCCAGGCTCTTAACAGACTCTATGATTTTGATGTAGTGTAGCATAGAGGATTAGGCACTGGTGTGATGTGCAGAAAAAAAAAAATCAAACCCTTTAAGATCAGTCCAAATGGAGATCAGACTTGACTTTTCACTTGAGAACCACGGAATAGCCTGGATTGGAAAGGATTTTAAGCATGGTCTAGTTCTCCCTGTCATAGACAGGGACAACTTCCACTATCCCAGGTTGCCCCAAGCCCCATCTAACCAGGCCTTGGACTCTTCCAGGGATGGAGCATCCACAGCTTTTCTGGGCAACCTGTTCCAGGGCCTCACCACCCTCAGAGAAAAGAATTTTTCCGTAATATCCAATGTAAACCTACTCTCTTTTAGTTTTAATCCATTTCCCCTTTTCCTGTCGCCCCATGCACTTGTAAATAGTCTTCCTCCACCTTTCTTGCAGGTTCCCTTCACAGCTGGGTCTCTTTCCCAGGCTCAACAATCTTTCTAACCCTTTAACACAGATATGATGACAGCAACCCAAGAATCATTTATCTACTAAGGTGCCATAAATTAAAAGTGTCCATAAAAATGCTTACGAGCAACTTTGACCAGAACTTTGCTGTTCCTTTGTCTGTAAATGGAATTTTTGGTCCTTGCTGATTGCTTTTTTTTACTCCTCCTAAACCTTCTTAATGAAAACTTAATTCACACGTCTCCGTGAAGGTTTAGGATCAATTAGACTGTGCATTTTGCCAAACATTGTCAAAAAAATTCTAAGCAAACTTATTTATGAACTTCTTTCCTGTCACCCATTACTCAGTGGCAAGAAAGCCTGAAGAGCACTCTGCAGATATCTGAGTTTTGCTGTTTGAATGCTAAGCTGAAACCATGGACGCAATTTTCAAAAGTAATGAGTACACAAGGCCTGATGATTCCAGATGGTGGAAGAACATTTTTGGTCTATGAAAGTGCAGAATATTATAACCCACAGAACATCCCAAAAGGAGGCACTGATGAACATTACTGAAATTGCCTTTGTTTTTCTCTTTCTTTCTGAAATTCATATGCATGCTGCTCCTCTTGAAAGGACATGTATTGATGAGCCTAAATTTGGAAATGTAAGGAGCTACAGATAACTATAATAAAGAAGGACCAAGCAGAGCTCTCCCTTGGAAACGTGCAGTGTTGTTGTGCATTGTATCTTGCTGTCAGCTTTACATTTCAGAGCTGAGCATGATACCTCAAGCATGCCCGCTAAACCAAATTTGAATAAAAATTCATATTACAGCAGTTCTGCTACCAGGAAACCTCTATTAACGATGTCCAATTTTGCTCCAATGTACATCCCCCATGCCATAGTGTGTTGCAGTCTGTGTTATTTCCTTCTCTGTGTCTGTAGGCCTGCTAAGATTTATAGTGTTTAACCATTCCATTGACACCACACTGGAAAAGAAATCTCTGCAAACACGATGAATGTACATGAAAATCTGTCCTGTAAGAAAACAGAGGAAACTTCTTTTTTTGCAATATATTGTGTGTAAAGCAGATCCTAGTGCTGCTTTGAATGTTCCATGGGGTTTTTGAGAGCATCTAATTTGCCTGTACAATCTACAGCATCGACAAAAAATGCTCTTCAGTTTACAAATGAAAAAGGAGCACTAAGTTGTATGTTTGAGATAGTGATGAATTCTGTAAGCTCAGTCCCTTTGGCACTTTCAGGGAGATGCACTGAGAAAAAAAACTTTGAAAAACAAAAGTCATGTTCACAGACTACTTGTAATCACCTCTTCAGATCATCTTAGCTTTTTGGCTTATGAGGTAAATTTAATTTACTATGTGGAAAGCGGACTTTTGGAAAGAACCTGGGCCTCATTTCCTCCTTATGGCCACTGCTTTCTGGGGTCTTTTTCTATTTTGAGGGAATTCTGTCATGTGCTAAGGGAATAAAAGCACATTCACAGCCCTTTGCAAAATTAGGTTCTTTGCATTGGTTGCATTTGCATTAGAGACAGATTTCAGGGCCATGTCATAAATATAATGGTGTACATGTATATATCTCCCTTAAAATACCTCATTATATCTCTCACCTCAGCACACCTCAGCTGGAATCACTTTCTGAATTCTGTGTTAAAAAGAGTTTCTTTCAGATCATATACCCATAGTTACATGAATAAAATCATAAAAGTAGATTTTAGAGAATTACCACATGTAGTCTGTGGTTAAAATATTAGCTATCAAGTAATTTAGGGGCCAGGAAAAATAAATCAATCCTTCCTGCTAAGTGTTCAGTATAAGAAAAAATGAAAACTTGTCTAATACACATCATATATGAGTGATGTTAAAAGTCTCTACTGAGAAGCTGATCAGAAATACTAAGTGAAACTGTAATTTCTTCCACTGTAATTAACTTGATTCTCCAACAGGATGTCCTCGTAAAACAGAAGGGAAGCAACCCTTCCGTTGTACTTCACCTAAGAAACTTATGTTCCCCAACTTTTGTCACATTATATAGACGTGAAAGCACATTGTATATATTTTTCTGTTTAAGAATCAGCATGTCTGTCCAGTATAAAATAATTAAAATAATCTCTAGTTCAAGACTCATAGCGAGATTTCAATGTCTAAGATCCAGCTTTGTACTCAGAGCACAATACTTCCAACCTAAATGATAATGGATTGACTTCTGACAAGCATCCATTACCCTGTTCTAAATATTAAAGCACACACAGTGACTACAATGCTTCATCATGTACAAGCATTTCACTCTTTGCTTACAACTTCCCCTCGTGCCTTTAGTTCCCCTACTGTTCAACCAGAAACTCTGTTTTGGTAACAGCTTGTTGAGAGAACTCCGTGTTTTCCCAGTATGTACTTGAAGAAGATTAATGAGTCTCACTAACATGCCAAGTCAATCTGTTCCCTGCTGTCAATCACCTCCCATAGAACAAGTATGTCTGTCTCGCTGGCTATATTTTCATGTAGATACCCTGCGAAAGTTTAATTAAGGCACTAACCACAACAGATCATGAAATACACTCCAGAACACTATTTGAGAAATAATTGGATATGTATTAGGTAAGCCTTTTTATGAAGAACTTTTCCTCAAAGAGTCATTGAAGACAAAGGGAAGAATAAACAGTACGAACAGTTTGACAGTGATACTTATGATTTAATTTTGATTTCTGCTGTTGCATGGTTCAGCCTGTTTTAAAGAAGTGGCATTTATTTCCAACATCCTACTTGACTGTTGTCCAAGAATAAATAATTTACATTTAAAAATAAGTACAATATTGCTCTTAACCTGGCAGCTGGAAGAAGAAATTTTGTAAACAAGGAAAGCAGATGACAAGTTTTGCAAGACTGACTTTTCATGGCAGCAAGCAATAAGGTATCAGTCTATACTACTATATCCACTTTTCAAGAAAGAAATTAAGAAGTGCTGTGGGAATTTCTCATTCTCTTGTATTCCATGGGGCTCCAGCATGTGCAGGCACTGGTACAAGTTAAAAACTGTAAGGTGGTATAGTGCTACCTACCCTACATTACATAAAATCTGAAAAATTGTAGCCTTCAAGTCTGAAAGAGCTGAATTTGCCTTATTCCAGGTTAACTACTAGTGATGCAGAGCACGGATGAATTAACCAGCACAGTCAGAGCTGACAGAGTGGAGGGAACCTTTGAGAAGGCAGTAATGGGAGTCAAGGGAACCCCATGGGGAAGTCAGTAATTTTAGGGGAAAAAAGTGAAGGGGTAGAGCACAAGAAAAGAGAAAAACAATGGAATTTTATTTGTGAAAGACTGAGGACAGCTTAAAGAAGACAAACCCCTGAAAGTCTGAAACCCCTTTCTGCTTTTATGGCTCAGTTTTTGCAGAGATTAAGTGTTAACCTCATAACATAAAATTTAAAAAGAAAAATATGTAGAGATATATGTGTATATTTCTAGAACAGATTGTTAACAACAGTAATTTCTCTTGTCCACTGGAGTAGGTCAGCTTCTAATCTGTTTTATAGTTAGCAAAATGGTTCAAATGAAATGAAAATTCAGAAGAGCCCAGAAAAACATAAAGACTTAAGAAACTGCACACACTTTCAACATTGAAACACTTTTTTTTTCATAATCAGTAAATGTTGGTGAATTGGCCTAATATGAGAACATTAAGAACAAAGAATGATCAGAGTTACAGAGGTATTACATTATTGAAGGAAAAAAGCAGCAGTCATGTGGCCTGTGGCAGAGAAATACATGTTTTCCCCACACATCACAGTTATTGGAAGAGAAGAAGGACTATCTCCATCTTTTGTAGTGGTTGGAGGCCCACTCCAAAATATTGAAAATGGTTTCACTGGAAAAAATTCCTGCAGGATGATGGAGTTTTGTCCCTTCCCACAATGGCTGGTGGTAGTATCTGTAAAAGTTTCATTCTGTCTTTTTTGTCCTGCATCCATAGGCCAAGAACTTCTAATAGATCCAGGCTGCTGTCAGGTGATTTTATTAGGTTGATTCCCATAGTCTTTTTGGATGCAGGCTCTCACTTCAGTCCTCTAGTTGTCTTGAAGTTTCTCTGCTAGATCATCATCTGGTTTTGGTCCACTTGAGCAAGTTGAATTTGTTTGGAATTTGCATGATGAAAGTGTCCTGGATCAATGTCTCTCCTTTCTATATATCTGTGAGAAAAAGAAAAAAAAAACCCAAACAACCATGCAATTCATTTGCATGATTAGGAGGACAGAAGATAATACACCACATCAATATGAAAACAGGGACTACTGAGGTTTTAAGTAGTTAATGGTCACAAGCAAATTGGGTGGGGACATCAGTTCCTGAAATTATGATGGGAAGTGTTTAGACAAAAGGGAACATGCTGCTGTTGCTGCACTTGTCATGCCCAGGGTGCCACATACATCTGGTCCTTTGGCAAGATCCATGTGCCCCTCATTCTCATGCCCCCTCTTCTTGTTCCCTTCACCAGAATGCACCCCCCAAAGCCATCTCTTGGGCTTTGGAAGAGGCCTGGCTGTGTGTGGACAGGTCTGAGAGGATTATGTCTTGGGTGATGCCACCAGGTCTTTGTTTGGAAGAGCCAGAGGTGTGTTGAGAATCCCTTGATGAGGTGGCCCCAGGACTTCTGTTGGACACTCAGCTCTGCTCTGCTGGCAGGAGTCTGTGAACACTGAAGCATTCTATGGTCATCAGCCATATAAGCATCTTGTGAAAATCATCTTAAAAATCAAAAGTGCATCTCAGAGCCCTAACTGGTTCAGTCCTTTCTCTAAGGGTAAATCTTCCTTCACCTTCTGTTCCCGAATTGAGCACTATTTTGCTGATAGAAGCCTCAGTCTCAGTCTGGCTTCTCAAGGTAATGTTTCATTTTCCAGAGAGTTTTTCCATTGGTCTTCTCAGACAGAAACCCACTCCATGATTCCATCTAAGGCCAACTTCAGTCCTTCCCCATGGCTTTCTGTTACTGGGTGCAGAGCTCCTTCACAAGGGGTCTGCTGAAAACAAATCTTCTTGGGACTGACGGAGCAGGAGAAGTTTTGACAATGCTGTTACATCTACAGGAAGTGTAAAGACAGAACCTGAGTGCAACGACCCCACCACAAAGAACTTTTCCTCCCAACTTGCCTACCTAGGACTCTGCGGGCTCAAGATGGAAAATAAATGCAACTTGGGATCTGGACTGCAGGGCAAACTGAAACATAAGTGTGTGGGATGATTTTGACAGGATTTATGTTACTTGAGAGCCTGGTGGGATGTGAACACAGGGAATAACCAAGTGTTGTGTCCATGGGGAAGAAGAAAGAATTGTCCCTTCACATATTCCATGAATCAGGGATGCCGAGCAGGGGGCTACTGAGGGAAATCTTGGAAGAAGCTGCAGAGTCCACATCACTCTGCTGAATTCAGCAAGTTTGTTTCCTCCGAGGTTCCCAGGACTTATTGGACTTCTCTCCAAGGTTATAGTTCTCTTTTTCCCCATTAATATTAGCAATAACAACTTCTTTTGTTGAGTGTAGAAGAACATTACAAGAGTTTATTGAGAAAGTCTACATATGCATTTCTTCCCTGAAATTTCAAGTGGGACATCCTAAGAAAAGATTTACAAATCACATATTCACAAATGCACAGAATATTTTAGGTTGGTCTTTTTTTCCTCATTTTTGATGCTTTGAACTGGGATTTTTACTGTCAAAACCAGAAAATGTTCTTATTGATAACAGTGCCTGAGGCACAGACCATTGGAAATACCATATACATTAATAATGTATTTGATAATTTAATTTTAGTACTGAATAACTGCAGAGGCCAAACACATGCCTATATATGCTATATAGGCATGTTTGTGTTGAACTGTGTGGTTAGGATATGTCTGGATATCTGGTATGCGAGTTTAATGTATAAACTGCTCTTTAAATTGTTGTTTATAACTTTAGGCATGTTCTAGTGGATTAATTGGACTTGTTGATTGGTAAAAATCACCATGAATCCAAGTTTGCAAAATGATTTCAAGAATGAAGATTTACCTTAAAGGTGGTAAGTTTAAAGTGATCAAGTTAAATCACATAAAATATAAAGTATGATATGAAAATAACTAGCAAATCTGAGTTATCATTAAACCAGTCTCAGAAAATTAATCCACATTTATGGTCTCACTATTCAACAACATCAAGTGAAGGCCAGATATTTCCCAGCCATACAAAAGGTTATAAGAAGAAATATCCACCTCTCATTCCCAAACCAGTTCTCATTCTTCCTGGAAGACACTTCTTTTTATAATCGAGAGAGATCAATACCTTGATTTATCTGAATAACTCATTTAAGCAAATCACAAACCTCTGCAATGGAAGTTAACGAGGGCTGACTGTCCGGGGGATTTTTAAGAACTCATTTTTCTTTAGTGAGGTGAGAGAGGTTCTGCTTAATTCCAGCTTTTCCCTCTCTGTCCTGTAACAGAGCAAGTATATTAAATTGACTCAGAATCACCTGTTCTACTAAAAAAAAAAAAAGAAAAAAGAAAAAAATAAAAAGGACAGGGGAAAAAGCCAGGTATGTTCTCTATTTGCCTTACTGCCTGATAAACAAGAGGAAAACAACTCAGATGTGCCAGGTGCAAGGTTCCTGCTGCTTTTCTGTGAAATTTAAAGACGAGACTTCAGTAAAGGCCATTCAATAAATATCTGCTGCAGCTAATCAGAGCAATCTGAATGCTGGAACTAGCTTTGCATGTCTGCAATGGGACAAATCAGATACCTGCTTATAGCACTCCAGAGTTTCCAACACTTGGGCTATAAAAGACATAATCAAAATGTTTCATGAGGTGCAACTTGCACAACTTAATAATTAAAGAAATGTCTTAGACTCTGTGCACGTGCTCCAGCAAGAATGGTGCCACTCAGAAATAAATTGCATGTCTGCTTAAGATTCTTCCCCAGCAGTATTAGAATCTGTCCAGTAAAATGATACCAACTTAATTTGCCATAGTACTAATTTACATTGCCATTAATGAGAACACAAGTTTTAAATCACAGACATGGAAGTACTATTGTGCATCCAGCTTATTTCGACTCCACTCAGGGTGATAAGGCGTTCTCTAGACAATTGTAATTATGAGTAATTTGTGAAAGTAATAAGAACTGCTTTTTATTATAGGCAATAAAAATCAATTCTTCATTCAATTATCTTTCCTGGCTACGATATGATAGCTGCCCTGAGTGAGTGCAACAGGAAAAAAAAGCTGAGCTAAGTCCTAAGGAAAATAACTATTAAAGAAAAAGACAACAGCATTATTAAAAAAATAGAAATCTAAGAATATTTAATTTCCATTTCAACTTCTTGTCACAAAGACATGATAATAAATGCCTGACAATATTGCTATAATCCTTTTTCTTTAAGACACCAAATTCACATATGTTGATATTATTTTAAACATAGGACCAATTTCATTGATTCAGTAGGATAATTCCCATAGTTAAGAGGCAGCAAAAATATAAGTCTTCGTAGAATCAGAATGGTGGTGAAGAAAAGCATTTTAGATATAATTAGTTCTCATGCAGTAAAACTTGTTGAATTAGAAGTTAAACATTAGCTCCAATTTTAGGAGGAATTAGAGCTTAAAACCACAGATACCGTCTATTTAATAATACACAAGGTTTTATGCAGGAATGCTTTTCACACAGGAATGTATCTGGGGAAAAGTCCCTCTTTTTGATTTGCATTTTTCTTTTTTATTTCAAACTTTTCTCTTCAATTAGAGGGGTGTGGAAACAAAATCGAACAAGTGCTTTTGCATAAAAAAAACCCATTTAATGAAATGATTTTGTATGTTTTGAATAGTTTTTTCCTACATTTTTGGTTTCAGGGCAATTGAAACTGAGGAAAAAGAGTGTTAGATTTCTTTTTGATGGTGGGACCTAATTTTGTTTATTATAATTTCCTCATCTGCCAGAAGTGTGAGATTTTCATGGAAGTGATAAATTGAGCCTCCAGTGCAGAAAGATTTGAGGATGGGTCACTCTACCCCAATAACTTTGCTTTCCCTTCTTAATAAGGAAAAGACAAGGTACATTTGTTTGAATTTTTATCTGGAATATCAGAAATAAACATAGACTGCTTAATGGGCAAACTATTCAAGGATTGTATGAATCAGAAAGGTTTTTGGGGAGCTCAATTTTTACCACCTCTCTAGCCTAACACATCTCTGCTCAGACAGCAGTGAATGTCAGCTTTAGTCAGGAACCATTTCTGGAGCACTTTATTAAAACAAATCCATATAAACGACATGGTCTGGGTCATCTTGTCCTCAGCCTTTCTCAAATCTTCAACTGCTTATTTGTAGTGCATCTCCTTCTTCTTTTAAACTGTATTTTTAAAATTTTACCTCCTTTTTAGTTCTGTATGTGACTTACATAGAAGGGATCAGTAAGAAATTTTCAGATTAATATTTAGGAAAATTTAGGAATAGTGAGTTTTAAGATGTCATGGTAACCTTAAGTTTGTAGTCAAGTTTTCAGATCCTTCTCTGAAGAGAGCTCTGTTAATTGGCAACCTGTACCTATAGCAACAGCAATGTACATCCTTCTGTTACATATTCCAACCAAGATTTTTCTTGGGAAAAGCTTCTCAAAGCACTACTTTTAGAGGAGCATTCAGTTCATAAGTGAAGAAGGAAACTGGAGTAAACTGGAGTACAAATTTGCTACCATCAGTAGATTGATCTTGATTCCCTTTAATTGTTCACAGAATTCTGATTTTAACTAGATGAATTTGGAGTAAGACACCTACAAGACATCAACATGAAATATTTAGGCTTATAGGAAAAAAAAAATCAGGGTAAAATGCTATAGTGAATATACTATTTTCAGAGCATGATGTGTCCAGCTCTGGTGTCAACATCAGGCCATGCTCTCCTGCCTTCAGATGTGATTCTGAAGAGGACTGACATAACTTAACCCCCAAAACTCTCCAATATGCAAATTTACTGCCATAAAAATGGGTGCTCATTATACAGGCAAGATCCAGTTTTAATATTGGCAGGTGTAATGAAATCTTCCTCTGCATCACAGTTCCTGAGCTATACCATCCTTGTTATTGCACTCCTGAAACTCTCTTAAGTGGAGAACTCAGCATTTGCATAGATTCCCTGACGACCTACGAAGAAAATGTTCCAAGGCCCTCCGGGGCTAAGTGTGTCTGGTGAAGTATATGAATAAATCTGTCAGTTTTGAATCATTAGGAATGGATGGCTTTAGGGTTGATTTTAAATGGGTGCCAGTACATCTCAGGGTTTTACTAAAGACAGAGAGGATGAGCAGGAGAAGCTTATATTATTCTCCTTGTTTGGATAGGGTTAATGAGAGTGTTACCAGGAATTGTGTGGGAGTTATGGAATCAGAGAATCACAGAATCATTTAGGTTGAGAAAGACCTTTAAGATCATTAAGTCCAACCATTAACCCAACACTGCCAAGTCACCACTAAACCATGTCCCTAAGCAACACATCTACAAAGTAATTGGTAAATACAAATTAATTGCATTAACACAGAAAAAATAGACACCCAAGCAGTGTCTGCCGAATGTCTCACCATTTTTTCCTATTTTGTTGCAAGGAGTCTAGGTGGCATAAATCATTCCTGCCTCTGTTTGCATTTCTATTTTTTCCCTATGAATTAAAGACAAATTATATAGGTGGACAGAAGGCAGCACTTTAAAGCACTGAATTTACAGGTATATATTTTTTTAAGTGTATATGTTTTGGTGTTGCTATTGGGAATATGAAATATTGGTAAAATTCTCATGAAAGTAAATAATTTACCTTCTCTCAAAAGCCTGAACTTTCAGGCTGAATTACATAGATTACAACCAAAAGACCTCTTAGTCCCTAAGGTAAGGAAGGCTGGTCTTGTACCATCAGTCACAGGTTTGAATGTGCTCTGTCTGGCTCTTCCTAAGATTCTGTGTGTGATCTTATGTACATTTATGTGAACAGCCTAAAAAAAGCCCACAAGGCCCATTCATTAACACTTAAGGTCTGATAGGTTGACACACTTGAGCACTTCGCCAACACATTATTTGACATGGAGTTAAAGTGAAAAACATTTCTGAAAGTCAAAGTTGCTTGACTGCTGTAGGGTTCACAGAACAAAAGTAGCAAAAGGCCCCTCATGTGTGCTAACTTAGCTGCCCCAAGATGCTTAAACCAGCAGAGCTAAACACAGAAATACAATTACAGCATGATCTGAGAGGCAAAAGACTGGGGGCAAGGAAAAATTCTTTGTTTTCCCTGGCTTTAACTGACACTGAGCAAGACCTTGCTGTTCCTTGCCATCCAAATATTTGCCTCAGACTCAATATATTGGGGCAGTGATACTTTTAAATGAGTCTTTCCAGGAAGTCATCTCCAGGATGTCCTCTCCAGGCTGCCCCAGGACTGGTTGCCACTGAGCTGTGCAGGGAGGTGAGGAAGGCCCTAGTGTGATACCCCAGGGGATGTGTTGTGAGGCTGCATTCCATAACGGTGGGCTCCTTGGATAGGATATATATCCAAACACATATATAATTAAAAACAAACTAACAAACAAAAACCAAACCCCAATCAAGTTCTGAGCTTTATATACAAGGGAGAGCACATAGATTGCCTGTGAAACTGTGCATTCATATTTTGTATAAGCAAATAACATTGAGACCTTGTCCAAGAGTAAGTGTGCAGATCCTTTGTTGTGTTATAAGATGGTCAGATATCCTAGATTTTCTAGAATATTCCCCACCTGCTTACATGCAGCAGTCAGACTCATGGATATGACCCACGTTGGCTTCTAAGACAAATCCCATCCTGCTGCACACAATCAGCTCTTACAGTGATGCATCCATTAAAAACGCTTCAAGGTGCTAATCCAGAGCAATCTTGTTTCCCTTTTGACAATTGTTAAGAAAGAAAAAGTACAATTCCTTGGTAAGTACAGACATCTGCTGAAATCAGATATTTCCCTTTCCTATTACTGCCACACTGAAGATTCCATTTTCTTTAGGGAAACCTCAAGAGGCAGTAATCTAGTTTTGAACTATTGCCATCACCTCTCTTAGATGCCTAGATAACACTGCAAACTGGGATATTTTTGTTGTTTAAAATACATAAAAAATCATCAAAAAAATCACACGTGCAAGAAAACCAAGACCAATTTAGAGATGACTGCAGTAACATTAAGAACTCTGAGCTTATCCAGCTTTTCCTGAGGAACACAAATAGACACAACTATGATAAGAAGCTTTAAAAGAATATTTTATGTATATTCTGCAATCTGTTTATTACATATCTCATTTTAAATAAAGTAAATTTAATATAAACTAATAATTTAATACAAACAAAATATCTGTGAGTTTCTGTGTCGATTTTTTTTTTTTTTGCTATCCCATTAAATGGAGATTTCTATCAGACAGATAGACTGCTAATTGTGTCCTGACATTTTGGTTTCATCCGGTTTTTCAAGTAGTGTTTTTCAGCTATGAATTTCCAGGAAAAGCAGGCTCCGGTGGAAAAACACCAATTCTTGTTAAATATGGTATTCTGAGAAAATATTTCCTTGTCTTTCTTTTCCTTGAAATTATACTAATGCAGGTTTCCATCAGAAACAAGCCTGACCTCCTGCCAGATTATCTGAGAGAAGCTCAAATCATCTGTGGCTCTGGGAAACCTCAGCTCATCAAGGTGTTTGGACAAATGAGCTGCTTTAGTAACAGTGAACATGGAATAACTGCAGGTTTTAAAAGGTTCTGCCCTTCCCAGGAAATGGGATACAACCGAGAAATACACTTTAAACAGCATAAGGACTGTGTGGGATAGAAAATGAGGAGAAGGAAGGTAGCAAAGGATTGAGGAGAGTCAGAGATTTCATCTGACCCAGACAAGACTGGGTTCATGGACTTCTCCCATCCTCAGCTGGAAAGCCCTGAATTTTCCCTATTCTTTTGTCTATTACAACACTGAGTGGTACCTTTCAGCTTTTCTGTACCAAAATGAGCCTCAAGGACCACAGCTCTGGCATATCTCAGGCTGACAGGATCCCTCAGATCCTCTATATGGTTGTGCAAGAAAGGCAGGACTCCCTTATTTCTAGTCCATTGTTTGATTTTAGCCAAATATATGGAGACACAACCTTTGGTTTTTAAGGATATTTTTCCTTAAAGTAATGAAGGAAAAAAAAAAGGAAAAAAAGAAGAAAAGGGAAATGGGAAATGGAAAAACAAACCAGACACTGGTGACTGATTAATTTTCTTTTGACACATTATTTGCCTAATGCTTTATTGGAATAGGATAACATTTGCATGAACAAGAAATCCATGAACATGGGCTTTTAATAACCAAACTGCTAGCTTAAGTGTCATAGCAGGGTTTGGGTGATTAATGAAAGGTGTTTATAGCACCACTTATTCTGTTTCATTTCAGCAACTGTGCAAAACTTCTTACAGGGTGTATGACATGTTGCTCCCTTTATAGAGCAGTCTCCATATGTTCATTAAGGTGGAAAAAAATAAGGAAGCTAAATGCAGGTGTCAGCTGAAACCTGCAGAGGATCACTGCTTCATTGGTTTGTGCTTTCTTCTTTGATTTGCAATTAACATATTTCAGACATGTTTTGCCTGTTGTCCCTGGGGTACCATCGCTCCCTTTGCATGGTTTGATTTCTTTCTTCCTTTTAATTTTTGCTTTTTAAGTATTACATTTTTACTGACATAAAGAAAGATATCTGAGGGCAGAAAATAGTCTTCTGCATCCACCTGCCACGGGATAGCATATTAGGATATTTGCTTCTTCCCTATTTTTTTTTAAATCACACAGTTGTCTTAATGCTGAGGACCTTGAAATCCCTTGGGGAGACCATCTTAAACAAGGAATCAAAACAATCCAGGCTTCTCATCACAACTGCGAATTGGAAAATAAGCACACAATACATTCACTCCCCTAACTGAGACACTTTCTGGAGCCTGTATTTAATGATGAAATGCAACAGGTTTTGGTATTTTTAAGGTAAGTAATGAGGTGCATTATGTGGGACTGAACTACTGCAGCCATCCCAAGAGAATCCAGTATGGAAAAGTTTCAGAAAATCTCTGACTACACCTCCTCCCTTTACCTCCTGCCTTCTGCTGCCTCCCCCTCCCCTCTCGGCCAACTCTGCTGTGTTGCAACAAAGGAGTGAGCAATATTAGTTTGGTGGGGCTTCTGGCCTGACTTGCAAGGTTAAGAACCAGAGAAAAGCAGCTTAAAAACCATCTTCTGTGGAGGGCTCTGATTTCTTATCCTCATGAGAGTGAGTGGTGAGAAAAGCTGATGTCTGGGCAGAGCTACCACAGGTCATTCTTTCTGTCCTCAAGCTGACCAGAAATTCAGATGAGAAACTCCTTTTGCATATTGGCAACCCTTGTGCTGGTATTTGAGAGGAGGTAGTTGTCATGCTTAGCATTTACATGTTCAGAAGATAGTGCTCCTACTCAGAGGGGGAAGTTAGTCATCCAAAATCCTGGGGAGAGGGGGGAAGCTAGTTACATTTACAGGAGCCAATGTACTAACCAAAAAACATGGAAACAGAGAGATATGGATAGGTGCCATGGGTGAGTGAAGACATTTTTTCAGGATTCAGTGTTATCTCACAGACTTTCAACATCCTATCCTGTTTATGCCAGTAAAAATGTCAGTACAGTAAAAGGATGCATCATCCATTTCTTGGACATGATAATATCAGCAGGGCTCATTTCTGTGTTCTTCACATGGCTTCTTTTTGAAGGTGCCTGCCTCAGATTTTTAATATCAGTTTCATCTATAAATATGGGACTGCATTACACACTCTCCTGTGTACATGTCCTTTAATTCTTTTACCACTCAGCTGAATTAATTGTTATGATCGAGGAAGGGAATCATAAGAATTGTCCTCTTGTTTTCACTCTTAGGCCATTTCCTTATCCAATATAATCCTAGGTCTTCCTTAAAATCTTAAAGAAACTAGAACTTGTTGGAGAAAGTTTGAGCTACCTTTTGTGAAACACTCTGGTCCTTTTCTATCTCCTAACTGCAAGCTGATTTAAGCGCTGAAGCTTCTAAGCTGCTAAATTTGCCTCAACCATTACTGTTATTGCTGAGGAGGTAAGTGGGAGAAAACATTTAAACAGAGGAAAACTTCAACACTTTTTTTAGATAGAGAAACTTGCAATGTTTCAGGTTGAATTCAAATTGAACAAGGTATGGGTGACCCACAGATGTTAGAATTCAGCATTCTTATGTAGAACCTGATTTGTGCTTATACAGGACAACATTTTGCATAAGTCCCAGACTGTAAAAAAACTGCTGTGGCTGCCATGACATGGACATATAAGTGTGAGGATACTCATTATTCCAGCTGCTTTTTGTACCTGATGTATAAGATCCTCCCCAATAAAATTATTAGGCTCTTTATCATAGTTCAGGTAAGAGATCTGCATGTTAAACAGCTGAGATTACATTGGGCTAGTCTATCTGTGCAGAGCTGCTTGTTGTCAAAAGGGCCTAGGTACAAATTTTGGGATTTTTTTTGTCCAGAGAGAGTCCAGCTCATGAAACAAAAGATATTTGAGCCTGAGTATTCTCTTCTTCTCAGCTTATGAGCGACAAACTTTGGAAATTATAGATACATATATGACATAAAATGCTAAAGAATGAACTGAGCTCATTTTCCTCTTGAGCATCTTTCAGACCAGGACCTTTGGGGATAGCCTGATAGAAATTTATATATTCTTTATTGGATCTTTAATGAGTTGCTGTCCCTCTAATTGTTGTTTATGCTTGTTTTCCTCTAATATCCCATTTGAAAACATTTCATTGATTCTGTGCTCAAATATTTCCATTTTCTTCTTGTCTGGCTTGGTAAGGAAAGTGGGAATAGAAATGGAGATAAAAAACCCTGCAAGTTTGTTTTTAGGCCATCTTTCCTTTGGGGCAGGACTTGTTGGTGAATCATGGCTTCTGTTACAACAGCTTGAAAATACAGAACATCTCTTTACATAACAATGTCTTAAACAGATTTCAGAAATGCCATTTGCAGGGAACAGTGTAAGCCTGGGTGCGCTCAGCTTTCTGTGTTACACTCTTCCTCCTTAAAAGCAGTATTTAAACACACAGTGGCCACAGTAATTTATGGAGCAAACCCTGAAAAATTCTAAATCAGGATTAGTGTCTATTAACTCTATTAAGTTCTATTTGGCAGTCAACCAAAGTGTCAACTGAGCTCACATTCTTCTTTATCCGGTAACTAATACTGAAGAAGGCTCATGTACAATATCAAGTGGAAAAAGGTGTCCAGGGTAATGCTGCAACTATCAGGCCAAATTCTCTGCTGGCATAACTCACAGTATTTCCAAGCCAGATCTTTCAGAATAACCCGCCTGTCTCAAATTAATTTTTTGTATTCACTTTTTAATAAGCAACTTTCCAAGCAATGAGGGTTTTTTAGCTGCATGACTCCTATTAAAGTCAATAGGAGTCATGTGGCTAAAACCCTATGTGATGCTTGAATTTATTGGAAATTGGCATCTGCTGCTGAGAGCTCTTCTATTGTTTGGTCTTCCTGCCCAATCATCACTTTCTGCCTAGCCATGTAGCCCCTTGTGCTCCTACTTGCTGGAATCTCCATGCCTAACCTTTCTATTCCTTCCCCAACATCCTTTCATACTAAAAATAAAAGCACCTCCTCTGTGGAATCATTAGTGCCTCATGCCCCTTTTGTTTGGATTTTCTGTGCGTGGCCCCTTTGTTCGGCCTGGGCTGTTGCTGAACTTTGCTGTTGGCTGCACTGAATTGCTGCATTGTTCCTGCAATCACTCACGTCTGCACAATGCTGCAGGATCTGGGTGGATGAAAGGTGCTCTGCACACAAAAGCCTGGCTCCTTTCAATTTCATTCTGAAATGATAGGGGTTAAAATACCGTCAAGTGGGTCTGATATCATTGCTTCGCTAAAAAATGAGCTTCTAGAAGGTGTTATCAATTACTACCTGGGAATTTCTTGCTTCCCCAGAATGATATTGTTCAGCTGAAAATATGTTGCAGTGCAGTTTCTCTGAGAAGTTTTAATCAGTGTGAATGTGGGCTGCAAAACCAACCCTTAGAGCATTGTTGCAGGATTTACTCACCAATAACTGAGAGCAGTGTATGTTTTGTTAAAAATACCAAACCAACTTTTTGCTTGGTTCCCTATACATTTTATATGGACATGTATATGGACAGTTTTCTAATTTGTATATTTATCATAGAATCATAGAATGATTTGGGTTGGAAAGAACCCTAGAGATTATCGAGTTCCAACCCCCATGCCATGGGCAGGGGCACCTCTACCAGATCCAAACTCAAACCATTCTGTGATTCTCTTCTTCTGTGGTTCAGTAATGAAAATTTATTCTTCTCCCAAGAGTGTCTGTGAACGTCTGAATTTCAGGAAAAAAATCCTTTAATAGTAATCTACTAGAGTTTACAAACAGTTTTAAGAACGCTGTATAGGAAAATTGCTAATGATTGAGTCTGAGTGTTGTACAACTGTACAGTAAAGGGCAGAGACCATCCAGTATTCTAAGGAGAAAGTGTAATTCAGATTCCTTCAGGTACCATATTTAAAACAAAATGGTCTTTGGATTGAAATTCAAATCTATTGGGTAGCACTAGTAAAGCAACTTGCCAGCCAGTCTGTCTAAGGCAAGATGAAGATTATCTTCAAGGAAGATCTTGAAGAGCAACAGAGCACTGAATGAATACAGAACTTTTTCTGGGACAGTTATTGTTGAAAACTTCATATTTTAACATGGATATACTACACGAGAAAACCGTCAGTGTTTTGCGGTAAGAAAAATTTGCATTTATTCAGGATGTCATAGACTGAAAAACCTTTAAAAATATCTCTTTTTTTCTCATTGAGTGGCTTTAATACTTATCTATGGATCCCAGATCTTCAGAAGCTTATTTGTATATCAGAGGTGCTGCACTTGTGGTGCAAATGTCAGTCCTTGAACATCCTTCTTTGCCCTCATTATTTGGGAGTGTGCTAAGATAAAAGGAGTCCTTTTCTCTTATGCCTCTTTCCTCCCCCGTCTTGCTTCTCTTACAACCAGAATAATGTGAGTTAGTGTCAAGTGCTGTGACCATCTTTCAGGGTTTACCTCGAAAAAAAGATTCATGTTCTTAGTACATTTTCTTGGTAAGGCTGCTGCTGGCCAAACGAAATTGCAAGTGTGTTTCCATTTGACAGGGTTTGGAATGACCTTTGTTCATTTTCCACAGGATTTTCTGTGGAACATTTACCGTAGCCATGTTTATCAAAGTAGTTTTTTTCAGATTTTCCACATTTTTGTAGTCCAGTGTTTGGCCTGAGAAATACTTTGTTAGTAAACAAAAGATACCAGAAACTATCAAAGGTAAAGTGTGTAAGATAAACACATGCATCAAAAGTGCTGATAGTAAAATTAACACTTTGGAAAAGAAGAGTGGATGAGAGATGTGTTTTTGAAGAAAAAATAAAGGACTTTTCATCAAGAAAAATATTTTATCTGACATAAATCTGACCTGAGCTAAATTTGAACTGCCCTGGAGAAAGCAAAAATCTGTGCCACACCATACAATATCCAAACCAAGCAATTCCCTAGATAAAAGATTTAGCACAAAGTTAGTTTTAAACTAAAGAAGACCAGCACTTTAATCTTTTTGCTTGATTTCCCTTTCAAACACAGTCATCCATTTAGTTCCCTGCTGTCCTCATGAAGAATTTCCTTACGACGAAATCAGGGTTCGGAGATTTATTATGCAACGAGCAGAGCAGGTTCAAGCTGATAAAGGCTTCCTGGGTGAGTGAAGGATGCTTAATGCCAGGAAAGATACTCTTTTAATGTGAGGTTCTTGACCATTTATTACATAAAAATGTTAATCTGATAGTGTTTTTAATCTGCTTGTTATCAGCGGTGGCTGCTTGGTGTTAAAGACAAGATAAAAGGCAGAGCTGAAGAAGCAGATTTGGGGAGCACTTGCTCAGTTAACATGCTGGATGCAACACACCTGCCTCCATTTATCTGCTCTTCCAGAGTGAGGAGGAGAGGGATTAGGGCTGAGATAAGGCACAGCCTGGTGGGCTGATTGGGCAGCGGAGTGCGCGCGCTGAAAGGACACTGCGCCAGAGATAAGCCGCGATAAATGTTGGGACAGTCATTTCCCAGGAAGCTCTGCAGAGCGGAGGATTTGCTTTACATGCTGTTTAGAGGGGTTCTCCAAATGCAGAATATTTAATCCTTTCTCGCCCATCCACATCTCCCTCCCGCCTCACAAGCTGCTGTGTGACCTGAAGAATTTATGAAGCCAAACTTCCCGCAGATTTTTACGTCCGTGTTGTGCCCTGGGCTTGTTCCAGTGAATGTATGGGCTGGTCCTCCCCGTGAAATCTTGGCAGGCAAGAGACACTGTGATTAGTCCTGCCTTTTGTGTGTGCAAAACCAATTGCTGGTGTAAAATATAGAGTGGCTGTCAAACTGGGCTGAAGTCTCTCGTGGACTCAGGAGTTATTGGTGGCCTGGAGGACAAGCACCGTTATCATATAAACCTTGTATTCTGAGAGGACCAAGATAAAGGTTATCTCAGCCTGCAAGACAAAAATACAACCTTTTTCTTGCAGGATTTGGCTCAGCAGTAAAGTTTTCAGATTTGAATTGACACAAATATCTGCAATCAGTCAAGTAACTGGATAGCAAAGAGCCTGCCCATTTCAGAAAATGTGGGGGATTAAAATCATTGACCCTAGGATGAAGCTATGACCAGTCCAAGCTTTTCTAGCCTGAGGAGACATGAACTCATTTCCTGCACTGAATCCCACATATTTCCCACAATCTAGTAGACTACCATAGCAACCAGCCACATTTTTACTTTGGGATGATCTGCTTTTTACCCAAAAGAGATATTTACAGTTATCATTGCTGTTGAAATCAATAAAAAAAGCCTTCTTTGGCAATGCAAACTCACACCGCTGAGAAACTTCCAGCAATGTCGTGGGCTGACAGTAAGTTCACACAGCATTTGGTCTGAATGGGTACAGCCTGTGCAGGCACAAACACACTGTGTGACTGTGACTTCAGGAGGAGCCATGGATGCACAAGCTGGGTGCATCTAGGAGCAACCTACACATTAAGCAAATAAAACATTTGAAATGACTTTGAAGTGAACAGGCTGAAGTCTGGAGATGCTTTGGTGTAGTGTGGATGTGAACTGGTCAGTCACAGACAAAAGGGTAGAGCTGGATGGATGCAATGCAGGTGCTGCCCAACATTTCCTACTCAGTGGATTACCAGAAATCCTGAATCACACCTTGTAGTCAAGTAGAATTTCTCTCACTTTGAGCTGTCTGGTCTCGTGGAACTTGTCCCTGCCCATGGCAGGTGGGTTGGAACTAGGTGACATTTGAGGTCCCTTCCAAACCAAAGTGTTCTAGGATTCTATCCACATATGCTAAACCCAAGGGAGACACATATTAGCAGTCCTACATCATAGGCATTTATGTTTTTGAGGGAAGCAATGGTTAGAGTGATCAAAACTCCCAAAGGCAAAACAGAACAAAACAAAAGAAAAATCAAGTGCTTGTTGCTTAGTCAGACTTTCACTTGCTGATCCACTCAACTGCATTAAAACTCAGTGTGTGCTATGGAGGTGTGTAACTAATACAGAAAACCCAAAGTTCTACATTTCCCCCAAAAGCAATATTAGCAGAAGGGTTCACCAAAGGAGCTGGGCAATACCTTGGTGTAAAATCTGTTTAAATTTCTCTTGAATTCAAATCTGGAAGCTCCTTGCTCAAGTACCAGATAGAGAAGCCTGCATTGATTCTGCTTTTAGGTTGAGAACTTCAATCTTTTCACCACACCAACTCAGGAATCATGTGTCTAGACAGGATGTGATTACTGCTAAACTGAGCTCCAGTTGATCTGAAGACCTAAAGTCCTGCCATATTAATTTAATCTTGAGAAACCAAAAAATGTTTCTAATGGTCACAGTACCAAACTTCCCAGAGTGCTTCCAAGGAGTATTTTGACAATGCTCTCAGGCACATGGTGGGATTCTTGAACTTGTTCTGTGCAAGGCCAGAAGTTGCACTGATGATCCTCCTGAGTTCCTTCCAACTCAGGATATTCTATGATTCTGTGATTCTACTATGGGTACAAACCTTGGTCTCAGGCAGAGGAGTAACAAGAGTGATGGTTACAAAACAAACTGGAAAATGTCCAATACTGACCTGTAGATGACCTCATCTAAGCCTATATTCCCTTCCCAAGCAGTCATCTGAATAAATAGATTCTACCTAAATGGGTTAAAATTGCTGGAGCAGCAGAAGTACTTTGTATGACAGAAGCTTTGGTCCCTCTGAGTTAATGGAGACTGTTAGCAGATGGATCCCAACTGATCTCTGGTGGTAGGACACAGAGGAGAGAAGAAGTAGAAAAGCAGTCACAGATACAAAGCCCATGACTTTATACATCAAGTCCAACATCCAAAAGCAAATTGGAAGTCAGTACAAGCTGCAGTGAATTGGAGTAACGTGTGTTGTTCGCCAGTTCTGCTAAGTAAGCAATCAATATATTTACTCCCTGGATAGAATACAATTTTGCTGTCATGACAGTGCTTCTTCTACTGCTCTGTGAAGAAAAATGACTCCATGGAGTCTGTGATCCCTATCTGGTCAGAGCTCCACTCTTTGGAAGATATTTTTAAAGATAACTGAAAATCATAAAGAACATTTGCACTGCACCAAAGCCAAGAAATTCAGATGCACAATAGAATTCAATGGCAAGTGATTAGCCCAACTTATTTTGCTGAGATACTGCTAAGTTATCTGGATGGTTTCAGCAGCATGCATCACTTCTGCAACCCTTACATGCAGCAGTCAGAGTTTCCAATGGATTCAGATGAAATTCAGCTTTTTGCTGCATTTTGCTTCATATATTTTTTAAAGGAAAATATTATCTTGTCAGGTTTTTTGTTGTTGTTGTTTGTTTGTTGTTTTGTTTTTATTTTTGCTGTTCATGCTTATTATTTGAATGTTCTGAATGCAAATTTATCCACTCACAGAGCTCAGGCTCAAGCTAATCAGCTGATAGCAGTCACAAGGTACTCTTCTATCTCATTAGCAATGGAGAAGGGAAAGAAGAAAGGAAGGTGGGAGTCATCAGGAATGGACACTTAGAGCTAGAAGCAAAAAGAAATCATGGTGATGAGACATATTTTTTCAAATCTGCATCTTGGATAGGAATTTTCTGCATCCCCTGTATGATACTATGGGAAGATGAGAGAAACAGAAGAGGAGAATCTCCTTGTTGGGAATCTCTTTAAGGACTTTGTAAAATCATGAAAAAAACAGCCTAAAGGAGTAGTCTACTTTTTTTACTATTTCAGTTTGTTATTGGGAGATTAATGAGAAGAGTTTGAAGCAGAAGATTAATGTGGTCTATTCTTATAACCTGCTCCCCTCCTCATAAATCTCCCATTATTACACACGCACTAAGCAGCGTGTTGCTTCACCTTCTCTGAGACACAAGTCCACCAAGAGATCTCTTTCATTTGTTCCCCTGTACTTCCCAGAGCTCAATACCCTGCTTAAATAATACCTACACCTCTCCCAGTAGATGTACTCTTCTCCTCTGGAAACGGCTCACCACCACCAGTGAACAAAGACACCAAGAAAAGAAAAATATTTAGACTTATGGAAGTATCAGGATCAACTCTTGAGAGTACAGATATTTAAATACAGTGTGGGAATCAACTGAAATTGTACAAAATTAATAAGCGTTTGCTTTTTGCTTCCCTCTCACTGGTAAGTTTTGTACTTTGTTTTCTCCTTTTTGTCTTGAGAGGGGTAGATTCCCTGTTCTTTTATTCTCAATCTTTTGCTCTAAAGAAGTCCACAAGGTAACGTCACATGTGGCCACCACCACCTCAGCTGTCAAAGGGAAAGCTCCCGTAAGAGGAAGAGCTGACAGCCCAGGTGGATTCTCATGTGCTTGATCTTCAGGCAACATTGCAATTATAGCCCAAATACAGAGGAGAGCAGACACATCTCTCTAAACACCTCATCACTGCATTCCCACAGCGTGCCTGGGAGGAGAAGAAATCATAGCTGCATTTTGATGTTACACAAAGATAAAGAACCAGCTAGATGAAGTGATTTATTTAGGGTCACTCAGAACATCTCTAGTTGAATCAGAAACAGAGCTTCAGTACCTGGAGCCCTGTTCCAGTTAACAGTTGTATCTGCCCAGGTGACAGACTACACTTTCACTCCACAGAATAACAAAATCAACTCTCCTGAATACACCCTGTTAGAAATGTTGTCCCCTGTAGCAAGATTGCAAGAGATTCACAAGCCTCCTACGTGCACAGAGACCAGAACAACCCTGCCAAATGCTGTCCTAAATTATTCTTGTGTAAAATTCATTGGGTACAAAACAGGAATAGTAGAAAAGGCAGAAGGAGATGAGCTGTTCTTGAAAGTTTTTTCTTATTATGCAAACACAGAGTCCAAAGATTTTCCAGGGAATTGTTGTGTTAAATAGCCACAGTTGTAAATGGTGAATTCATAAATGAATACAAATGTGTAGCTGTCATAACTGGCAGATGACACTTCCTGAAGGATAAGCTTGTACTCTTCCCCAGTGAAGGCGGCAGGCAAGAGTTTCATCTCCTGAGACTTCTAATGTACAAATTCTTTGGCAATTCTTCCTAAGGCGGAACTGTTTTTAATTTAGAAGACGTCAACCTACTTGTACTAGTGGGAGAAATTAATAAGCCAAGGATGCAGGTTGGCTGTACTGTAATACTGAGTAGATATGTCTCCATTAATTGCAGGATTGCCTATGCTCACTTAAAAGCTGTTCTGTCTCAGAGCTTGATCGTGTTGCCTGTGCTCAGATAAAATTCCCTCGAGCTTCTAACACCTTTTCTGCTGCTGACCCCTCAGGGGTGGGTTTGTTTCATGTCTGCATGCTTCACATGCTGAACCGTATATTTCTTCTCTCTGTATGGCACAGATATGAATATAGATAACCATATGTCCTCTAATACCAAGCTGTGTTTGCTCTAATCTGTCCTAGACATTAAGAAAGGCAATTAAAGCAAAGAGAATATAAAAGCCGTATTCAAGTGACCTGGGTTATAAACAAGTCTTTGGATTTATATTTTCCCCTGGTTGCTATAATCAGCCCTTACATGGGGCATCACTAAAACCAACTTTCTTGCCTGATCAGACATGGGCACTTGATGTTGCCTGAATACAACTTTGATAAATGGGGCAGAGTAAGTCTGTGACAAAAACCAAAGCCAAAACCAAAACAAACCACAAAACAAACAAACAAACAAACAAACAAACAACAAAAAAAGAAAATAAAGATATGTTTAAATACATATTTCAACTCTCAGCCTGGTACTTTTCTACCAGCTTTGTGACTTTTCTCCACCTGAACTCATCCAAAGGTCCTGTGCAGAAGAGAAGGGGCATTTACTGGGGTTATCAATTCATCTTTCAAGTTGGAGGAAAACCCTGGTCTAAAGGACTGGATGCAGTGTTTAAGCTTGCAGATATTGTGGCAGATTTACAGTGTGTGCATGTACATAAGGATAACCAAAGTCCTTCATTTTTCTCTATCCACTTCTCTGCATGATTATTCCACCCCAGTAAGCAATCTATTATCTGCTGGACTGACTTATTCCCTGCATTTAGTAACTCTATTCATGCTACTAAGTGAATGATGCTCTCTAAATACCAGACATATATTATGTACAATTAACTTCCTAAATCTGTTAGGGTAACAAAACCTTGCCAGAATTAATGCTGTGCTCCCCACACATAACCTATGTAAATGTTTCTAAATGAAATCAAATTAAAAAGAAAAAAAAAAAGAAAAGAAAAGATAAAAAAGAAGACATTTTCATTCTTCAGTGAAATTCTGCACAGTTCAACACACTCCTAGGCAGTGGGTATTTTTTGCATTGATTTCTTTTTTTTTTCTGAATAAGGATGAAGTCTTCCCTTTTGTACAAAAGGAGAAGATATTAAATTTTGGATAGTTCTGTACTTAAGAACAGAATTCAGAAAGTGCACTAACATCAGAAATTCACCAAGAGTTTTGTTTAGAAGGTGGTCTTGTACCAACCTAAGTATTCTTAAGAATAGCTTAAGCAAATGGAAAACACATAATATTAAGTTGCAATCAGCTCATTTAATATTATTCTAATATTTGTTTTAACTGAAGTTGATTTGAGATTTCTAGTCAGGTTTTGATCTTAGGTAGCTGAAAATCCAGTCAGTTAAACTACCCGAGATTTCCACTGACATCAATAAGGTAAATTTTCACTTGTTTAGTTGTTTTTGTTTTTTTTTCTGATCATTGGAAAACGCTGCATAAATGTTGGCAGCTTTTCATGGGGAACAGAGTTATAGCATAATCTTTCACATATTACACAAAAACCACCCAAACAACCCACCTTTATAGAACTTCTTTCTTTACAGTATACCTTGTCTAAAGGATGTGCAATCAGTACTTTGCAAAAACGAAGCATATTCTCTTTAAAAAATAGGACCAGCTTTCAGGTCTGCAATTATTTGAGTAACAGAGGAAATTTCACACCCCTAAGCAGGAGTTTGCCATTGACTTACAATTATATCCTTTTATAGTGTGGTCTAGTATTTGAGATGACACCAGACCCAGACTCAGATGTTTCACTGAATTATTTATGACCTGGGACAGATACACCTGCTCTCCCTGCCTTTCTCACTTCTTAGTCTTTGTATGTCACTCTTTTTCAATGGGACCTGTTTAAGTAGAGATTTCTTTCTTTATGTGCAAGACCAAGCACCAAGAAGCCCTGGCTTTAAGTAGAAATTCTAAAAAAGGAATATCAACAATAAACAACATCCACTACACAGTACAAATGGCTGCAAAATGGTACATAGAAATACAATGTGGAAAAAATTAATTTGAGATATTTAAGGTTCAGAAAATTTGATGATTCAGTCTAATTGGGTGCATTAAACTAACTATATTCAAGGGATATGCTCCTGGCATGCTGTAAAAGCCTCCTTTTTCCCTTTTTAAAATGAGAAATCTGGTTAATTAAATTTACTTTCTAAACAGCTTGTATTACAACAGTAGAAAATGACAGATGTCTTTCATAAAATTAGTCATATTGTGGTAATTTTCCCCTCTCCCCCAAACATTGTGTGATTATGGGCATATTTTCTCCTGTTAAAAAGCTATCTGTCATAATTGGTAATGAGTTCCATGCAAAAATTTTCTGAAAGAAAAGGTGTTCTGCGTGAAATGTAGAAAAGTTTCCCTGTGACAGATTTTCTCATTGCCACTTTATTCTGTGGGCTGCTGGCTGCGTGCAGAAAACTGCATAATTTTAAAGGCTTATACTTATAAAGGCCAATCATGTATTAATTCATTTGGTATTCATTGAGAGACCTTTAATCATGATGGATTAATTTATTATAAATGCGGATATAATATGTTATTTCATAATATCACTACTGTAATTTAGCAATTAAACAGTCTGTTATTATTTCAATCACTGCCCAGATCTGTATCATGATACAGTGTTTTGCTCCACAGCGAATTATTTTATATTACATATAGGACAATGGATTTTTTGGAGAGTAAACCTTTGGGAAAGCAGAAGTATATAAGATAATACTTGGCTCTGATATCCTGCTTTGTCTCTGAGATGATTTGTCTGAAATACTTAGAGCCAGCAAGTCAGAAGCTTGCAGTGATTACAGGTCTGATCCAAAGCTGGCTGAAGTCAATGGTGCACTCAGCACCTTGGATCCTTTTGTGACTGAGAGGGGTGTAAATACTTATCAAGAAAAGTATGTGGAGAGGCCAAAAATCAGGCAGGTGCACCAATTAAATGCAATCTGAGCTAACAAGCAGAAATGGTCAGGTATTAGAAAATTTAACCTGTATTTTGAAAATTTAACCTGTTGTTTTTTGAAAGCTGAGCAAGTGCTGACCTGTATTCCTGTTCCACTAGACAGACAAATACAGAGTTTCCCAAAGGACCTGGGATGAGGCCATTTTACCTCCATTCTTAAACTGCATTCTTTCACAGTTCTTATGCTTTCTGATGCTTTCAGCTCAGAAGAAGAATTATTGCACATTTATGCTGATCCAATTTTACCAGTGTCAGATGTTCGAATGTTGCTGTGACCCATATGGAAAGGCCCTGGGGAGAATCTGGATGAGAAGAATAATTTCCTTATTACAGATGTGCAAACCATGATGCTTGGAAAAGAGATACCTTGCTTTGGTACAAGATCTTTGGAAAAATAAGAGGTAGAATTTCTGGAAAATGATACCCAACCATTTCCCTTTTTTCTAACCATTTGGCCTCATTTCTTTGTCCAACATGTGCTGTTTTCATGTTGGAATTGACATCAGAGTAGCACACAACTGACACAGCTGTACCAACTGCCAAAAATTCTAAAAATTTTCTTTTCCTTTCTCTTTTCTCTTTTCTTTCTTTTCTTTTCTTTTCTTTTCTTTTCTTTTCTTTTCTTTTCTTTTCGAGAGAGGAGGAAAAGGTGGTAGGAGTTGCCAAGTCTGTACCTCTGGCTGGACACTGGAGAACAAATTGATCTGTTACATTGAGCTCATTTTTTAACCTCCCTCTATTGACATTTAAGTAACTGATTCTTCTCCATCATTGTTAGCTGTCTTTTTTCCTGCCTGTCAAGAGATTGCTAAATTAAGATTCACAGCCCAGGATACTTTTCATATGGACCCAAAAGAAGTCAATATGTTTACTCAGATAAATGGTTATTTTACAAGGTAGTGTAAAATGCATAATTTTCTGTGGCATATAAAGCCATGAACCACAATCCATCATGAGTGACTCATTTAATTTCTGATGTATCAATGGATGCCTTCTTCAAAGAGAGATCTGGAATAAGTGGTTCACATTAGGAGATCTGGAAAAAAGCTGCACGGGGAGCAAGTGGAGAGACCAGAATCGAAATGATGGCAATGTATCCTCAATCATAAGACAGAGATCACAAAATCCTGTTAAACCCTCCAGTGTATCACCCTCCCTTTCCAGCATTCATGCCCTCAAAAGCATTTTCTGCTGCTTTTCCTTCTCACATTTGGACTGGATAGCAGAGCTATCTGCAACCGGAGATGAGGAGCATTTTTACAGGCTAACAAATCTACTAGAACCAATGGTTTTAATCTCTCCTTGGCTAGAAAATCAAATCCAAGTTCTCTGCAGGTGCAAATGGGATCTGCTCCACTGCCTTAGGTGGAGTTTTACTCATTTACACCATTAAAGAATTTGGCACTGAGGATGTTGAGATCAAAAGGTTCCAGTTGGCAAGGAGATGTGCAGAAGAGAATCTGTCTGGGGAAATATTCTAAGAAGACTTATCTATCCTGTGAAAAGAGAATTTACCTCTCCCTGGAGGGGTCTGGTATTGATAAATCCAAATTATACTAAATTTTGGGACATCTCCTCTGACCTTACCAATTCTAAACTGGACAGTTTGGAAAGCCTGCCAAACCCCTGCAGAAGGAAAGCACATTGGTGTGCTCCTCTATGTGCATTGTCACATCATCATATCATATGCATATTTTACACTTTTATTTTTCCCTGACATAACAATTACTGGTGGTCTGTATTGTTCTTTTAATAAAACCAGCTTTGGAACATATCCTGCCATAGCTGCTTGCACAACACATACCAATATAAGTATCATTATTAGTAGACGTGTCTGCATGGTGCTGCTACTCTATTGCCAAAAGCAAATTTCACCTAATTTGGAGTTCCTGCACATGAAACAAAGCCTTTGCCATTATTGTTTCAGAGACAACTAAGAAAGATCTGTTTATTTGTTAATAATAATGTTGGGAAATACAGGAAGCAGTGAAATATAATAAATCATTTAGAAAAAATTATCAAAACTAACATTTAAAGTGAGTAGAATAACACAGTCCCCAGTCCCTCACCCCCTCTTGCTCTGGTAAATGTATGCAGCTGACTTTTTCAAGAGGACAGCATCAGTATATTTACACTTTTATATCTTTGGATGCTTGTTCAGAATCCGATTTGCTCCTGGACAAGGGCATATTGATGAGTACCTGGAGTGTTTATTTGGATGGACGTGCTTGGTCTGAAAGCTAGCTCCACTCCAGCAGACCTTATCAATTCTGAATAGCTCTGTACCTACAGTCAGCCTTCTTTGCTCTAAGGATAATGCTTGCCTCGCCCCATGCTCCCTCAGGTAGCAGGAGGATGCTGCACCAGGTTGGATCAGGTGTTTGTACAAGTCACTGTCTTGTGTCCATCCGTGGAACTTATTGGATGCCTAGAGCAGGCTGTAAGAGCAACCCAAGCTCACAGGACTTTCCCATCTTCCCAAACTTCCTGGCTCAGGAATGCTCTGTAGATATATTGACACACTGAGTTTTTATTACACAGGTTAGAATATGTTTTTATGCTTGAAAACATCCTACTTAACCTGTACAGACATCCACCAGCAATTATTCCCACCTCTTCCCTTCAGGTCCCCTCTAAGAGGGTGGGTAAAGTCTGAAGCTGCAACTGGCTGAAGATCAAATCAGAGTCTGTGAGTATTCTGGGGAGGACTTTCACTTTGATCTGTGTTTCTACTAGCTATGTCTACACTAATGTAAAGATCCAGACCAGGAGCATGGCCTAAGGGCCATTTCCTGACCATTCACAGGCCTTTAGTCCACAGCCTACTTCCCTGCAGAGCTTTGGGTTGTGCCAAATGTGCCTCTTTAAAGCACTCCAGGTTTGTTTGGGCTGGGGACAGCAGGGACCACAGGCATATTGGATGCTGGAAGTTCTGCCTGGGGCTGGAAGGGTGTGTGTGGATGGACATGAGCTGCACCAGCTCAACAGCACGTGGGGCTACAGGGTAGTCCTTGGCTGTTCTCCTCCTAGGACAGACAGAACCTTAGAGACTTGTCCACAGCATATTCACCAGCAGCAACATGAACCACTACTATCACCAGGACTTTCAAAATCAATTTTATCACCTTCCTAAGAACAAGTTTTCTCGCTCTGGAAAATTAATTTTAAGACAATGAATGAAGCTGCATAAAGAAAAGTGGAGGCATGGAGGATCTTTCAAGATGGTCCCCAAACTAGTTTTGCAGCATGTGAAAATTAGTTCCTTTTGAAGTGTTTCCTGTCCTGCTTCAATGTCATTTATTCTGTCCTAATGTATTTTGTGAAAGTCAAGCAGAGAAATACATTTATATAAGACAAACCACTAGTAAGGGTCATAGACTTCCATTTTTATTTTAATAAAATCTTTGAAGACTAACTCATACAATTTGTGAATCACACTTCATGAGAAAGACTTCCCAGAGGTTTTTAATAATTTGAGGTATGAAGCTGACTGGAAATACCAGAAAAAAGAACTGCTTCTCTATGCTCACTCAACCAAAGATAAGTAGCTACATCACAAAAGTATATTCTTACACTGATGAGAGAGAAGAACATAAAGAAATTTAAACTATGACAATGTTTTTCTGGTTTATGGTGCTCAGATTGTCTTTGTATACAGAAGGGGTTGATTATCCCTGTCTAAATGCTACAGATTTTTCTCAGATAAACACATCAGCTGATGATTTTTCTATCCTTTTGCGAAAGAAGGTATCTGTGCAGTAAATTAGGAAATGTCCTGAAAGGCAAGAAAAATGTAGCTGAGAAAAGGAGTACAAGGACAGAGTATTGCCTTCCAGAAAATCACTTTATTGGCTTATTTGAAATCAGAGTTTTCAATTCTGCTGCAAAGAAGCAGCAGCTGGATCATTGTATGTTAGCAGTTAGAACTGGGGAATGTCTCTTACAGAGGCACAGTATAGAACATTATAGATGTCTAAATGCTCATATTCTTTATTATATCTGTTACTACCTGTCTGCACAAAACTTTGAACTGCTGCATCCTTGTAAGCAGGTTTTAAACCTTTTAAACCAAAACAGGGTCTTTTGTTGCAGGAGTGCAGTTAACCTCTGCTACATCCTTATGGAACAAGGTTATCCCTAGCGTAGGAATTCCTGCCTGAAATTATTTTGTCTGTGTGGTGTTAGAAAGTTGTATATGTTGGAACACTAACTTCTATTATTCTTAAAGATTAGTGGGGCTCCAGAGGCTATTATTTACCGTTCTGGGGCAGATGCTCAGCAGACTTCAAGGGATCACTCTGATTTATATCAGCAGAAGGTTTGGCATGTTTATGTGAGTGTAACTGAAGTTGTTTTCAAGAAAACTGAAAATAAGCACAAATCTAAAACCCCTACATTTTAATGTAGCTCTTCATTTTGGCTTGCGTGCCCAAAACAAGATAGTTCCTGGGTTTATTAAAGTGTGCCTATTTTTCCTCTGTTTATTCATAATTAATTTGCTAATAAAGATTTCAGCTGTGGTGGAGTCTTTATCCTACCATAACAGGAGCTCCTGGCTTCATAACTTCACTGGAGCAGCCCACATGATGAATATGAGCTGAAGAATAGAAGCCAAATCCTTCTAGGCTCTGTATATTTGTGCTTGCCAGAAAAATTATGGCCAGTCAAAGGAGCAGGAAATGGAAAGTAGCCACCTCTGCTTTGGCACTTCTCAGAGCCCACTGAGGCCACTGTGCAAGCCTTTATACTTGGACCTACATAAGTACCTTCTGAAGCTGGATACTGGAATTGGGAGACAGCAGGGACTGCTTATTTATGAGTTACTTAGCAGTCCCTGTTGCAGTAGTTGCCACAAGGCATAGCCTCAATGCAGCTTATTCATACTCCTGGCAAAAGTTATCCTCCTGGGAAGTTGTGTTGCTGGCCAGAAAACAAGAATACTTTACTGCTTCTCTCACAGAGTGTGAGTATATTCACTCTGGGGGCAGTTTTAGCATTTGGCCCTGTGCCTGGACATCATTACTATTGGGCACTTGCACTGCACACAGCCAAGCTGACCAGAGCCTGTGCTGAAAAGATTACATTCTCCCAAACCAATATTTTCAATTTGGCCCTCATGCTTCTGACAGCAGGAAACTTTTGGAAACACCACAGGCTCTGTTTGCTGTAAACAGCATTACCTGAAAAAATCCTGGTGAATATCAAAAGGTTTCATGAAAACAAGAGGATGCAGAAATGCAGTCCCCTCTAGTGAGGTGGGATGAGCTGAAGTGAAGCAGTTAAACAATATGTGCTCCACATGGCACAAAAGCTCAAACTGCATTTTTGCAGCTTTTCTAAAAAAGCACCTGGTTAAAGAGTTTGGGGTAAACCACCAGAACTTTAAATACAGGGAAGAATATTTTCCTACTTATACTGCAGCTTTACTTTTTATAAATTTCAAAACATCATCCTAACTAGAAACGGGACTGACAACAGACAGCAGCACCACGTGTGGGCATACCCTGAATCTAAAAGGGGAGGGAGCTTTGAGTTTCAAGATGCAAGTACTCCTATTCATGTCACAACTGCAGTTAAGTGCTTGGCTATATCTAGGCATAAAGGAATATAAAGCAGAAAAGAAAAAAAAAAAAAAAGAGGGCAAAAATCCGAATATCACTGCATTTATGACATCTCATGGTGTTGGATTTCTAGAAACTGCATTTGTTAGTTTTCTTGGCAGAGGCAACTGACTGGAAAAAAATGTGATGATACTCCAGCAACAAAACATTTTCTCACTTGTTGAGCTTAAAACATTTCTGTGGTTGCAGTGGCTTCTATGGGACTATTCCCATACCATAATCTTAAGCACATAATTAAGGGCTTTACTGGATCAGTGCCTGAAAAACCAATGTTGATTTCTATTGAATGCACATTATGTTAGGGACCATTTGTAAGCTCATTAAAATGAACAGAAAGGATCCAGCAGATGCTGGGCCAAGCCTCGTCTCAGGACTTTCATCAGAGAAACAACGTTGTCTCTTGTTTACACTTTCACAGGTCACTGAGTTCCCAGACTTTGAGCTATTGATTACATCGTATTATCAATTAAGTTAGAGATTTGCCATCAGCTTAAATGGGCACAGGGTAGAACATAAGGAAATAAACAGCAGAATCATGTTCAGTTTGTGATTCTGGGTATTGGGCACTTAAAAACCAACAAAAAAATCAGGCATGCTCATGAATTCATGGACACAGAATAGCCTCTGCTTTAGTGCATTGTGTGTGCCATGCAATGCATTTGGGAATGGACATTGCATTTCTTTAGAACAACATTGGACTTTCACCCTTCCTCCCCTTTCTTCAATCCCCGGACTCATAAATCCTCCATTTGTCTCACCTGTAGCTACAATAAAGCTGTTCTCAACGGCATTAACATCTGCCATGGTCATTCTTCGGGGGTGAGAAAGGCAGAACATTTTCATTGCTCGTTCATTTGTGAACACTAGTTAAGTAAAGCTGTCACTTGTGTCCAATTATGGGAGAGTATTTTATAGCACAGTCTCCTTCCTAAAGCTAAACTGACACGGCCAAGCCCCATTTTATAGGCATTCTTAAATTCTTCCAAGCCATATTTAAAATCCTTATGCTCAGAGATGGCAGGTGCCATGTGTTTTCACAGCTACATTAACAAATGCAATTTTGTGGCAACTTGACCACGCCAGTGAAGCAGTAAATTTCTGTAATCTCTGTGGTTAAGAATTTCACACAGGACTTTGCTGGGAATATGTAAAGCCCATTAGTACAGGAGCATGATGAAGATAAAATTAAAATACCTTTACAGTAAAAGCCAAAAAAAAGACTGAAGTCTTGGGATTTTTTTTTTTCTGCTAGAGCAATGAAACGTGTCAGAGGAAAATGCTGAAAGAGAAAAAAAGTAGCTTCACTGAGCTCACCCAGCCTACTCTCCTTCTCAAATGACTGCCACCAATTTAGGTGAGAAGAGGTAATTTGGCTTACACAAATGCTAACACAGGCTTATCCTAAAGCATAACTGGGATGCAAAACTTTATAAAAATCTTTTTCAAACCCTTGCTCCCTGTTCCAGTACACATATTGTCGTCACAAATGTTTTTGCAGGCTTAGGGAGATGATAGCCAAAACCTCCCTGGTCCTGAGCACGTGCAGGGTGCAGTGGTGCATCTGCACACCAGTGCAGCTGTTTCACTCACAGGATCTGCATTTTCCAGCATGAGCTCTGTTATTGGAGCTGAGACATCTTGGTGCTACTCAGGGCAGCCCAAGACCCCCCAGCTCCAGCACCTCAATCACTGTTAGGGTTGGGAGCATAATTTACCACTCCCAGAACCAGAGAGTGTGTGTAGCATCACTGGACCATTGACTTAACCTGCTTCGGAAAGGGATCTGTGCTGAAAAATGGGGCTAATACCATTTTCCATTCTCTTGAACGTTTCACCCAACTCCTCAGGACTCCACAGTGAGTTTGAGGGATACCACTGCCAGAGGAGAGTTTTATACACAGACAGACCCAGGACTGAGTTTCTGATCTCCAACAGATCCTGAGACAGATGTTGGATTTTGCAAGAAGGTATCTCAATCACCAGCAGAAAGCAGATGAAAACCAGCAGTTGAATCCTGCACAAATTCATGCACTATTTTTTTTTTCTGACCTGTAAGTCATTTCAGCAGATATTTCCCAGATTTCCTATAAAAACATACGAGCTATAGATTTTTTTCTTTAAGAAAGAAATAGGTGATTCCAGCATAATCACCTCACTCAAGGGATTGGATCTCTTGGAAAGTAAAGAAAACAAACTGCTCAGAATGCAATACTAGCCAGGGAGGGAATTGCATTATGGATTGCTCACGGACTTCTTCAGCAGGTTTTACCACAGGGTTTGGGCAAAACTCGTAAAGAGCACAGATCAAACAAGAAAACATCTTTGAATGCCTACAGTTTGTTGTGAGACAGAAGTGCTCTGAAAGATACACTTAGCAGCTCACTCAATCTCTTAAGGCTTCACACAAGCAGGCAGGGCTGGGGAGATCAGCTCACAAGCTTCTGCACGCTGTGTGGCTGCACTGAAACCAAAAAGGCTATTCACAGAGTGGCCCTTTGAAGTCAGTGGACTTTTGTCATTGATTTTGAGAGGCCCAGGATTTCATTCGCAGTGTGTAAGGTTAAGCATGTGTGTAAGTCCTTGCAGGATCAAGGCTTAAATGTGTAAACCTGTTCAGCAAGAGTACCCAGCCTTTAATGTCCTGTGAATGTGGTCTCTCTTACTTTGTGACACCGGATAGGCAGCCCTTGGTCTTGAGTGCAAAAGCCTCATTTAGTATGCACATGTCCTTCATAATTCAGGGACTTTGAGTGCAGGAAAAGAAAGGTGTTGGTAGAGCCATGAGCTGCCTGTTAATGGAGTGCCTATGGAAAACATCAGCTGCATCAGATTGATTAAGAGCCACTATTAATTGATACTTCTGTCTCTTGTTATCCAAAATGCAGTCCACGGGCCTTCTGTACTGTTCACTGTGTTAGTGGCTGGTACAGAGTTTTTTCATTAATCATTGGAGACAGTAAATGTGTAAGAGACCCAATCCTGTGTTCAGAGCTCTGTTATTATGTGAACAGTTCAAGTGCATCAGGACACATTTTCTGCTGGCTTCAAAATCTGGCCACTCCCATTGTCTGAATAAAGACTATTTCTGCAAAACATTTCAGAGCTCAGGTTCAGAACAGTGCTACCTCAACCACGTGTGATGATCATAGAGTCATTAAAGTTGGAAAATTCCTCCATGATCATCAAGCCCAACCTATCTTGACTGAATACCACCATATTGAGAAGCGGGTCAACAACTGAGTGGACAATCAAACATTTTATGCTTAAATGAATGGCAAAATCCAGTCTCTCTGATTAAACCAAACCTACACTTAATCTTTAAGATGCTTTAATTTTGCCTAAGTGAAGAGAGAAATGAATCCTAAAGGGAGACCACTTTTGACTGATATTAGAATGTGTTTCTATTGCTGAATGTCTCACCTTTCTAGTGGAGTTTTATGTGTCCAACAGCCATATTATGGGTTTATATCACAGAATCACAGAATATTCTGAATTGAAAGGCATCCACAAAAATCATCAAGTCCAACTCATAAGTTTATTTTCCATACAGGGATTGAACCCACAACCTTGGCATTATTAAAACCATGCCCTAATATACATATTAATATATATTTATGTTCTGACACATTTGCCTTTCAAATAAACCAGATTTTCCTTGAATATAAACCTGATTGATGCTGGTTATGGTCATCCTTGGGTATCACTTCCTCTAGACTTAGCAAGCAAGGCTGCTCTTGTGCTGCCTACCTCAGACCCTTTTAACCTTCTGCTCAGTTGGGCTGTGATCCATCAGCTTCACCCACAGCCCTTCATGCCACATACCATGGACTTGGACATGAAAACAATTGCATGGGGCCAGCACAGGGCCAGGAGCACACAAAAAGCCCCTACACAGATGTCCAGGTGGGCTGCAGGTGTGAGGTACTTTTGGGTGACAGGGTTCACTCAGCAGAACACAATTTTTACACTCTTGACACTGCTTCAACTGTAAAAATTTAGGGAGACAAAGTATCAGTCTGAAATCTTTCAAATGCACAAAGTGTCCTCTGCATAAGGGAATTTACATCAGGAACATCAACTCATTATAATACTGGTGCCTAAAATAGGCAGACTTCATCACACTCATGGAGTTTCCTGAGTTTTTTATAGCATTGCAGCATGACTTTTAAATGCCACTGGTCTACTAAGTGGGACAATCACAGCACCTCCTTTCACTAGATCAGTTCAGCCTAATAAAATTAACCATGAGGAACAAGATTAATTAGACGTTAAACACGTTGCCTGGAATGCACTTGTGACAGCTTCCCTCCAGCAGCCCAGGAGGACTAATGACATATATGAGTGACATTATATCAGTGATATGTGGATGTGCCTATGCAAGCCAGTCCTAACTCCACTAGGATGAGCCTTGCTTGAAGCCCACTGCCAGGTGTATGAGGCTTGATAAGTCAATAGCTTTCCAACCTGTGTAATTTATGGAGTTTTAAGTCCTCTGTCTTCATGAAGTTGTTACAAGAGAAGCCTAAAGTAAGTAAGGCAACAGCTGAGAAAATTGGAGGAGGAGACAAAATCAAATGGTCTGAGTTTTGAATATGATGTTTTTCTGTGGGATTGTAAGAAAACAGATGTTAAAAAGCACCTGGTTGTTTTCTCTGACTGTAATGAGAGCCAGAGGTGTCTTACTCACAAATAAGTGCCTAAATTATAGGCATCTAAATCTGGATGAGGTTAATCCTATCTCTAGTACCCAAATGCCATGAACAGAGAACAATCACGTCTGTGGGTAACACTGAGGAAGTGGGAGGTTCCAGATTAAGAAGGCAAATTAAAAAAAAAATATATGCAGAGCTTTATTGTTGCTCCCACTTTGTTATCATCCCAAGGAAGATGACAATATGTGTCTTTAACAATGTGAGTAGGAAAGATGTGGCTTCAAGAACTCTCAGAGCACATTAGGGCAGGAACTGAGTTACTAGGCCATGGGACATGCAAAGCAACCCAAGGAAGGCTTTGGGTGATGATAATTATATCCTAGAAATGAGCTCTCTGGCCTTTTAGTTCTCTTTTCACTTTTCCTTATTGATATTATTTTACTGTTTGCCTTAACAGAGAAAATATTTCTTTATTTTATTTCTTTATTTTATTTATTCTAGTGATCTGATAAATACTGTGAGAGCTCTATTTCCTTGGGGGTGATGAGAGTGATTAGGAGGTTTTAGATAATTTTTAGGGCTCTCTGTACTCTACACAGGGTTAGGAGCCTCAAGGACTCTGCAGTGATCCATGTGCACATCACAAGGAGATGAAGGACATGTGACTGGCTGCCAGACTTGTGGGAGAAGCGTGTTTAGGCAAGTGGTAATATTTTATATTTATCAATCAGGTAGTGGGGGAGGATCAGAGTCTTGGGGTCACTCTGAGCCTATGTACAGTGTTCTTGCAAGAGTGGCTCTTGCTGAAAGAAGACCATGGCTAATATGTTAAATCAAATGGAAACACAGCAAGCCCCTTACAATGACATAAATCATCTGCGGTAAGAAGAGAAATCTAAGGGTCTTTTACTCCTAGAATGAAATTGAATAATCTTCAGTGGTTAAAATCTAAGAATTTTACCAAGATTCTATCACACTTGAGCTGTCCAGAAATGCAATGCTAATAAATAATCTGGTTCAGGGAAGGAAGAGCTATGACATTCTTTAGTAATTCTTCAGAGTCCTGAGAAAAATATGGGAATCTGGCTTCTCCCAGGAGAAAGCACTGATGAAATCCCATCATTATTGCCCATGGCAAGTTTGTGATTTACCTTAATTTTACCTGCTGTGTGCAACTCAGACTTGCAGTGACTTTATATGGAACATTAGAGATGTGGAAGAAATACAGAATTATGGCAGCTTTTTGCTGTAAAGGAAATTCTCAGTTATGTTATCAAAGTTTCTAATTATAAAATTTCTTTAATATTTTATTAGTAGGAGGGGAGGGAAGATGCTAAAACTTATGGTATTTCACAAGTAAGATTATGGGTTGATTTCTGATTGGTTGACAGGACCCTAATAATAAACCTCGTAATTTTATACTATATTCCTCCAGTGATGATAGAAATTCTTTGTGCATAGTTTCTATTCAGGAATCTTGTTAACAGTTGTAAACTCAGATTATCATTTTTATTAGCCTAGTGTTTTCTTATTTCTCTGTTACTGACAGGAAATTACATCAAGTTTTCTGGCTAGCTTTTTTTTTTTTTTTTTTTTTTTTTTTTGGTTACAATGAAAGCAGTTGCATTCAACTAGAAATTTCCAAACACTGAATAGAGGACAGCATTGCTAGAAGCCAATAGCAATTTAAAGTGCACAGATTAATGAAAAAACCCACATATGTAAGGACTACATTCAAAGAGGATGTAGACTGGTAGATTGGGTTCAGGTGGTTGTTTTTTAGTTAAATGTACAGATATCAGCTTTTTTGTGGTTTAAGAATTTAGGAATCCATTCTGCCATAAAGCTCAGCATCCAAACTCAGCTGTACTATGTTTTCACATTGCATCATAACAGCAATTTTGACACCACCCCTGTGACCAAAGATCCCTGGCTAAACTCAGGCTCTCCTCCCTGCAGCCTCACCCATGGCTGAGATGTCAACCACGGACAGTGGGAACCAACCACCATGGACTTCTCATGACTTTGGCTGATTAAGAAGCTCAGATGAGAGTATTGCTAGTTGTTTCACCCCATTAGGCCACTTGAGCATTGTAAAAGCACTGTTTCCAGGAGAATGTGAGACTATAAATGCATAATTTACTGACAACAGCCTACAGTTTATTCATATTACATCAGATACGCTTCTGACTGTCAGTTGATACTGAGTGAATAAAAACTTATTTCCATAACAAGAACACTGAATTCAACCCTTTTCTTCTCTGGTTATAAATGGATGGGAGTTTAGGATTACAAGGGACAAAGCCTAATTTTCTGGGCCTTGCAGACCTTGGTGTTGGTGTGGGGGAAGGCAAGTTTTCAGGGCAAAAGCAAGATGTGGGATCTTCAACGACCTCATTTCACAAGCCAACAGCATTTTCTGCACAAGCAGAGTAAACCTGCAGAAAAGTATTGCAGTGCTTGAAACTGAGACTGAAATTATGAGTGATGAACTTCTGCAAGTGCAGCACCCTTAACCCTCTGCCCCAACAAAGTTTCTGTGAAAGGATGTGATTTTCCACATGGCACTGGTGCATCCTCTCCTCCTCTCCACTGACAAGGAAACTGACTCTGTGTTTAATCCCACTGCTCTTCTCCACTCTCCTTGCACAACTTCTCTCATGATATAATATTGTGCATTTGGCAAATCAGATCCTTGAATGTGGAAAGTCTTATGTATTGATATGCAGATCATTAGTTTCAGGATATTTCTCTAAAAAAATTAAGGAAAAAAGCTTTCAAGGAGATAAGGGACTAAATCACGCTGGTTTTCTAACTCTATTCAATTTCTTCTAAAATCCCCATCCTATGCTCAAAAAGTTTTCATCAGCATGACAACAAAAGAGCAACTAAGTGTAAGAATAGTATTTATTCTGAATACTACAGTAAAAGCTACAGGATCCAGCCTAAAGTGCAACCTGAATTAATTGCAGTTGAGGAAACAGAGACAGTTCAACAATCACAAGATCCAGTCCTGCCAGTACTCAACAATTTGCTCTTAAATACAGGACAAGCTCAGCCTTCCTGTTGATTTCAGTAGATGTTGTAGCATTTATTACTTGGCAGAACTACATCCAGAAAGCCTGAGAAAAACACATCACCTTATAAGTTTTGTAAGCTTAAACACAAAGCAAAAAGCAAAACACATCTCATTTGCTAAAAAAAATAAAACAATAATGTGCTAGTACCAGAAAAAGACTAGAAAGGAGACCTTGGAAATCGGGGGACTTGCAAGTCAGGAATGTAACATGTGTAACACAGATCTGATTGTATCTGGCAGGCTGGTATTCATAGGAGGTGATCCACAACATCAAACTCATTCCTTACAAAAGCAATGCCTGGTATTTCATCTCAAACTTTGTCAGCTCCTTGCAATTAGCTACTACAATGGTATGACAAGGTATGGAGTGGAACACCCCTTTCCCCCTTCTCCAGAGGAAAAATGCAAGGGGCAGCAAGAACTTTCCCCAGCATTGGACAACAATAAATCCTGTATACGCTGACCCCACTTGATGCAAGCGGAAAGATATTTATTTATTTTTTAAAAAAAAGTTTCAGTGTTGCATTTCCCTACCTAGTAAACAGCTGAACAGGCAGGATAATACCCAAGACCATCTCCTCCACCCCCATCTCCACCCCCCTGTCGTATCAGTGCTTCTGGCAACATTCAGAGGGAAAAAGAAATCACAAACACAAACCCCCCAACTCAAGTATCTGTTCTGATAGGAGCATGGAACAGTAACCAAAAAACAATCAAGTCCTCATTGTCATAGTGCGACAATCACAGCATCTCCTCTGTTGAGCAAATAGTCAATTCATAGAGAGAAAAGCATCGTGAGGACAGACACGAAAGCTGTTATTATCCATTTTAAGTAATAGGAGAAGGTCACATATCAAGCCGTTACACCTTTTCATTACATCCTAACCCTCCACAGCAGGGGAACCACACTTATGACTGCGTTAGATATACAAAAGCTTTCAGCTCCAAAAAAGGAAAAGAAAAGATGAGGAAAGGGAAAAAAAATAAATTAAATTCATCTTACCAGCACATTACAGCACCAACTTGCTTGAAGGAACGTTGCCTTTACAGGTTTCTCTTTTAATTATCCTGGAAGCAGAAGGGGGAAAAAAAAAGAAGACGACGAAGCAGGGCTGCTAAATTAGTGTGTGCTCGAATCTTTTCAGTTTGTCGCAGAGTAGAAAAATACCAAAAAAAAAAAAGAGAAAAAAAAAAGGAAAGGGCACTCAAAGAAAGAAAAAAAGCAAAAGAAAGCTCAGTAATTTAAATTTGCTGTCAGTTCAGGCAGCATCGCTCTGTCCCGCCCCTCTTCCCACTGGGTTCTACTACCTGCAGGGCTGCAACTGACAGCTACTGTGCAAACAAAAAAAAAGGCAAAAAGCATGCTGGGACCATGCTGTCTGCTGTCTGAGTCTCTCTCCACTTCTGATGACTGAAAATCATTAGTGAAAAGGTTCTGTTGTTGTTTGCTGAGATTTTTAAGTTAAGTTCTTTGCATGAAATTTAATTTATTTTTAATTGATGTGGTGCGGCACGTGACAGAAACTGGTGGTTGTGTTTCTCAGCTCTCCTCAGAATGGAAACTAACCTGAACAGATTGATTTTAATAGTATGGTATATGGAGAATATACACAGACATTTACTGTGTTGCATTTTGCAGGGATGCAGTCAACCCTCCCTGTAACACCTTGCACAAAAATTCTTATTTGAATGGAAAGTCAGGAAAATACTTCAACAGAAGGCAGTTAAAACTCTGGCACTCAAAAAAGTTGCCTGCATTGTTTTTGTTCTGCTTTTAAGTTTTCCTTCTAAACTTTTTCAAATCATTTTTGTGAACAAAAAGTAAGAGAAGTCAGAGGCATAATGAGCAACCAGCAAAACACTTGTGTGAAAAGGATGAACGAATAATCCCAGTGCATAAAAAGCTGCCTTTAACCAGATGTTTGAAAGCATTTTTGACAGTCTGTGCTCCTGACTATTAGCAGACTGCATACATCATATGAGCGTGAACTATCTGATGAAAACTAACAAGAAAAACAAGTACAAAAGCTATAAATGCCATTTTTTATAGCTATTTTAATTGTTGTTAACAGGCTTGTAGTAACAGAGCTAAACTCGCCCTCTCAAAACAAAGACGAGCATAATATATAACTTCTAAATATAAATGTATTCACCAAAATATGGTTCCTGCCTAATTATAAAATAAAATTAAAAGAGCAAAATGATGCTTTTCCTTAATACTTTAGTAGTAATTGCTTGGATCACGCCACAGTAAATATGCAACATTTGTATTCAGTTATTGCTCTACTTATGTGTGTAACCATAAAATAAAAAAAACTGAAATGTTTAAACCTAATTGAATTCATCTCAGTTTTTACTCAAAGTTTGCACTGGAAGATATACATGCATGCTGAAAATGCCTACCATAGACAATTGGCTCCTAAATAGATTTTTAAAAACCCTGCAGAAACATCCCCCTGCAGCCTTTGCTAGTCAAAGTAGATGCCAGAATGTGATTCCTACGACCAGGAATTACACAACAGGACTCAAGGTGCAGGGTCTGCCCTACAGCCTTCTAAGGCTCCTGCTCATGAACATCCAGCCACGATAAACAGGTACCACAGCTGAATTTAAAGTTGTTTTTCTTCTCTTTTAAAACCTCCAGACTCTTTTAACAGGGGATGACCTGAAGCCATTTCCACTCTTGGCAGAAATCTCCCGCCATTCCAGACATGAGGAATAAATTGTCATGGCCAAGAACCATCTATTTGCAAAGTTCACCAAGATTTTGTAGCAGACTTGGGCTGTCTGCAAAAAGTTTTGCCATCCCCTGTGGATTCAGTACCAGCACAGAGGAAAAAAGACAGCATAGAGAGTTATCTTCAAATTTCAATAAAAATACATAAGGACAGTGAAGGTAATTCAGAAGAGGGACAACAGTAGATTGTCCAAGTAGTAAGAGCAAAAATGCTGCTTATTTTTCCCACTATAATTTATTCTCCTTTACACTTGTGTGGCTTTAAAGACCTACTTCTGTGCTCATAAACTATGTTAGCCTAAGTTTTCATCCAAGTTCAGTGTCTCCTGCCTCCCTGTCCTTTGTTTCAACTGCAAAGCATTCCTTCTTCTTGTTCCTTGTTAAGAAATAAAAATGGCAAAAGATTAAAAAGACAAGTGCTCTTGATGATTTGACAGCATTTAATCCTTATTTTGGTATCTTCATGCACATGTACACACACACATGATCAATTTCAAAATTCCATTAAATCCAACTAACTTATTATCCTTCTATATCTCCCTCCAAAAGTCAAGGGAAAACTGTTTTTAATGCATTTGGCATTTTAAGCAAGGCACTCAGACCTTCAAAAGGGAAATAATTGAACTTCGCCTTTAAAATAATTCAGTAGTGCACTAAATAACAAAACCCAAAAAAGCTGGATTTAGCAAGGGGATGCCTTCAAGGCAGGAATTTGACTAATTGGTTGAGAAAACTCACAAAAACTCCTAAATTCAAACATTTATAGAAACACCTCACCTACGATATTAAGTTGAAATAAAAAATAGTGGTAAAATAAGCCATTAAAATCAACCTTTTCTCCTGTAATGTAGGACATGAGAAAACACAGGAACAAATGCTGAGGTGTTTAGAAGTTGGCGGAAGTTTTATCCATTTTAGGGTTTTAGTAATGCTGTATGCTAAAATTAACCATTCAGTGCCTCTGTTAATATCTAATTTTGATAAAGGTTCCTAGGCTTTGGACTGTAGAAGTATATTATTATGCAGAAAAACAGGCACCCAGAGGGCACAGTTCTCAGAAGCTGGAATAGTTTCTGTTGGAATGGAAAAGATAATTTTTTTTTTATATTTGTGGTTCCATAGAGCCAGTTTTTAACGAATCAGATATGTTAGAGAAGGAGTAATTAACAGAGGTTTCCTGCTATATAATGCAATGGAAAGTATCTAATTAACCTTTGTATCCTCTACAAAATGCCATCAAATGAAGCATTTTCAGGTGTTGTTTTAGTAAGGAACATTTTTGCCTTTAACTTCAGTGGAATTATTGATAATTTCTTTTGTTTCTTTGGTTTTTTTTGTTGGTTTTTTTTTTTTTCCCTACAAGTTTTGATGCCATTGATCTTCAAAGATTATCTCCTAAAAAACACAGAAACCATTTTGTAAATTTCAATTATTTAAAAAACCCAACATCCAAAACCAAACAATACACCAAACCTTTAAACTCTTTTTTGCACTATGGCTAAAAGAACCCTGCTATACTGTGATGGGAAAAGGGATAAGGAAGACGTTTTAGTATGAGATTAGTTCCAGTATTAAAAACAAGATTTGTAAATTAAAAATACCAAATGAGACCAAAATGATCCCTTTCCTCCTCTAGTAATGTCTTTCTTTGTAGCCAGATCTGTGCAAGTAGCCTCACTTAAATAAATAAACCCCTGTGTCTTCCTGCTCACTCAGCTCTACTAAAACCCTTCACCTCTGTAAAGGGAATTTTGAGAAGGTGTGAATTATACAGCTGAGAGAGATAAATGTAATTTTGTGTAAACTCCTTTGTTAGAGGGAGACTTGGGAATAAACATGGGCCATACAGCCAGCTATGATTTTCAACTTGAAGTAGTCACACATTTTAGGATTTACAACATGTATTAATTACGTCAAAGTAATGCCCAGCCTCCACTGGCTTCACGTACCGTATTTCTTTGTGTACAAGCTAAACCCTCTTTTACACTAATTGCTTTCTCCTGCAGCTTTAAATTGAGGGTGGTTTTCTCATACATTTAATTGCTTTCCTCTGCAACTCGCAAGGAAAAGGTAGTTGAAGGTGGCTTCTAAACAAAGATATACTGTAATTAAAAGCTCTTTAAAAGAGAGCTTTTCTATACAGCACCTGCTGTTAATGGAGTACTTTGTGTACAGTTCTGTGGGGTCTTTGAATGTAGTGAATTATTTCAGGAGTAGTGTGTTGTTGGAGGATTTCTACATCTGATGTAGTGACCTATATATGTTAATCACTGATGCTGGAGAAAGGAAAAAAAAAAAAGTAGACTTCTCCCTTCCCCAGATAAATCCAGCCCATAAAAATGGTTTGGTAAAGTGGAAACTACAGTTTTAAACTTTTGATTGCCTTGTACATAACAATCACTCAATTTCATTTTTTTTCCCAGCTGGAAAAAACAACTTGCTACAATTTCCATTAAAAGATCATGATTTTATACCACGTAGTTTTGCTTACCAAAATTTCTTCTCCAGGAAGAAGAGATTCTGCAGTTTATGTGATTTAATAAATGACAGTTACACATCTTAGTCCTTCCCTGTTGCCTTGCCTTGGGTTGAATCCATTTTTCATACCTGTGTTTCTGTCCCCTCGGTACATCCTGTTGTCTTGCAATCAATGGCAGCTGACTTAAAAAAGAAATCTCTACAGAGTTTAATGCTTTGATAAATTAATCCATCCTTGTGTGTTAGCCTTCCAAACGTTCATTTCTTTAGAATAGTTTGTGGTGTGAAAGTAAAGCCCTAAGACATGAAAGACAGACAGATGCTGTGTATAAATTCCTGCTCTTTTCACAGAAGAAATAATGTGGAAAATAAGGGTGCCAACTTATTCATAATGTGTTTTGGGGTTTGCTTTGATGTTTAGTTTCATTCAATGGGTGGTAACTGATGATTCAATGGAAATAATAGCTAAGCAGAGAAAGAAAATTGCTCAGCAATTTAGTAATGTTGCAATAACAGCCTTGGCTCCAAGGTGAAAGGGGATGTTTTCCACGGTGGTGTAAATAGGAAAAGGAGAAGAGATAACCACACTCTCATTACCAACATTAAGTTCAGGTGTTCATAACTGACTCCTGTATTTTCTTCTTTACAGCCTCTGAGCAGAAAGGGACTCATTAAAGAGCTCAGGAGTTATTTGGATATTTCTCACTGCTATAGACTGGGTAAAAATAATGGAAAAGGCATATGCTAGGGCCATACTGAGGTGGTCAATACCAAAACTTTACAGGAGCTGCTTATCTTGTGTTACAGGAAATGCCACAATAAATCAGACAGCAATGGCCCTAAATATTTTAACAAAGGTCACCACAAATGCGTATTTTATTTTTTTTCCTGATATGTGTCTCCATATACCTCCAGCATGTTCTCCCCAGAAGAACAGCTTCCAGACTCATTCAAGTGTATTTTCACAATAGACACTGAATAAATAATTCATTCTTGCACCAGCACTGACCCACTGTTATTTATTGAGACTGCATAAAATGGCTCCCAATGTTCAGAGTCCAATTCCTTCTGATGCCAATCTATCTATAGCTCCTCCAACTGAAAGAATTTGTCAGTTCAGGCACTACATGTTGCCTAAATGCACTTTTCTCCAAGGTTCAAGCAACCTGTTAGCAAAGCAGTTGCACCTGCTTTAACCACACCTTTACTAGGCTGTAATCCTTGGGGTCTCTAAACCCTTTAGGATTATGAAGCTTATTCCCTGGCAAGCACCACTCCATCCTCTCAGACGCTAAATTAATGTCCAAGGATGTGATCACTTTGATGGGACCAGCTGTTTCTTCTGCTGCCAAAACACTCCAAACGCTTTGGCAGCTTCCCTAAACGTGCTCAGCAAATCCTGACATGTGCCTTAGGAGTGCCTGCCCTGCTGAAAGGCACCCGCGAGTGCGGAGCTGACCCTCACACTTGACTTGTGTGTCTGCACCTTATTGAAAGGATCTGGGAGCAATCCAAGGGGAATTCAGGAAATAAAGGTTGTTAGTTCCTGAATGAACACCTTTTAGCTTTCGAGCTCAAAAGTTAAGAGGTGAGAAATATGCAAATGTGCAGACAAAGACAAGATTTGGTATTTGTTGAGCCTGCCTGTAAAATCTTCTTTATCTTTCGCAATCTTTACAAGAGGATCAAGGAATATCAGACCAGTCAAAGAGGTATTATTTGCAGGGCTAGGAACAGTGCTTGTCAAAGTTTCATGATGTTTCCTTCTATACAGCCCTGTTTTCAGCTGCTTATGACTTTTTATCACACTACATTCCAGGATTAAATTTTTCTCTGCTTTGGGTCTACCTTTGATTGCTGGAAATCTTCAGTCAAATCAGCCCAGTTTTAGTGGAGAACCAGGTCACAGCAAAAGCATCCTGAGAGGACAGTTGTATTTTCTTTTGGGAGGTCTGTAAATATTGTGTTTCTGACAAGATTCAAGAAAGGACTTGAAATTTGTTCATGAGGTGACAATTATGTCAGGGACAACAAAAAAAAAATCCATAAAATTTTAAAAATGAGTTTTTTTCTGAAGAAGGTAGCAACAGGCCAGACAGATATATCCCACATGATTTAGACGATGGTGCAGCATGACTGGAATAACTGGATGTCCCTTAATTTGGGTAGTTCAGGAAAGAAGGTTTAGGCCCAGCTTAGCTGTGGATGACCCATCCCTGGAAGTGTTCAAGGCCAGGTTGGACAGGGCTTTGAGCAACCTGGGATAGTGGAAGGTGTTCCAGACTGCAGCAGCAGGGTTGGAACTGGATGATCTTTAGGGTTACTTCTAATCTAAAATGTTCTATGATTCTCTGATATGGATTTTTGTGATGCTCCTTGGTCTCATGACTGTCACCCACTTCATTCACCACTGTGGATATTGCCATGGACACTTAAACTGTGCTTAGAAAAGGCTCTGAAACTAAAAACAAGGGAAGCAAGGATGGAATGGGGGCAATATATTAGGAGAGCAAAACTGGAAGTGTATTCAGGTGGGCAGAAGGAGATAGGAGGAAAAAAAATGGAAAAAGAGAACTAAAACTGAGATGCTTCTGCAGAGGAGAATAGATTGGATTTGTAGAACTTCTTGCCTGGAAGTAAGGCATGAGCAGTCAGTCAGAGGGATTGGTTCAGACACGGAGCTGCAGTGTCAGAAATAGGCTGGATGGATAAAGAGAAGTTGTGCAATGAAGGACATGTGATTATGTAGCACTGGACACCACAGTTTTGGAGGAAGAAATGAATCACTACAGTGATCTTATCTGTAATTTCTCCTAACTTTTTGAAGTGCTAGTTTTTATAAGCAGTTATGTTCTTGGACAGCATTTTTCTTTGCTAGGAACTTTACAGATCCCTGATGTTGTCCCTTGTTTGAGGTCCTTGGTGTCATTGAAAATATGAGTTAATTTTAATAAAAGAAAACATAATAATCATCCAAATCCCATTAAACTCTTAACTAGTTTCTGCTCCTGCTACTTAGTTGGTCCTCTGTGTCTCTTCTGACAGCAGAGCTTTGCCTTGAAGGGCAAGAACACTCCATCTGTTGAGCTCTGAGGGTGTAAATGCTCTTAAAAAGGAAAATATTTGTCTCTTTGGTGTGTATGAGAGGCTGGAAGACCCAGCATTGCCTGCACTGGAAATGGATAATCTCCATCTCCCTCATGGCTAACTGTGCACAAATTGTGTCATCTCGTACACAAAGGGCAGATCCGATTGGGCCATATGTTATCATATAGCTGCAGTCACACAGAGGCCCTCAACATGAATACCATTAAAATGTGAAATGCTCATAGATTATTTTAGGCTTCACAGAGAGCCGTAACAGCCACTGCAATAAATCAGAGCAGTTGCCAGGCACTTGTGTGTCAGTGCACCCTAGCTGTCACTTCACAGGCTGCAGTGTGTCTCTGCTGTGCTGCCGTGCCACCGGGCTGGAGCTCACACCTGTGCCTCCCTGCAGGAATTGTCTTTCAGAGGTATTCCCGTGGTCTCCTGCTCAGGGCAAGATGCACAGCGGGGCAAAATATGTGCCAAACCCCAAGTGCCTGTCTGAACAACCTATATTTTTAAACCTCTCAAGGTTCCAGCCTAACTCCCATCCAGGATCCCTTTGCTGTCTGATGAGGTGGAGGCAGAATGGGATTTTCCTGATGGCAAGTGTGAGAACCAGAGATCAATTTGCCTCATGTCTGTACCATCAGAAATCCCTGGCCCTTTTATGCAACGTTAAATGACCATTTGTCATGAAGCAGAAACAACAAAGACCTTCAGCACAGAAAGTGCATCTTTCCAGGTACAACTGCACTGCTGGTCTATGGTTAATTTTTTATGCTACCTATGCAAGATTAGGGATTTCTGTGTTGCATTTACCATCAGTAATGAGGCACAGAGATTTGAATTTTAACCAAACCTGCTTTGGTTTTAAAAGCAGCAAGTGATTTTTGTTTTAACTATATTTGTTTTGAATAAAAATTCATGGTAAAAATTGAATAATTGTTGGGTTTAGATAATTCAATTAGTAATTACAACACTGAGGATAGATTTTTTTTTAAGATTTGGCCATATATATATATATATATACAAATGAAAGTAAATAATCATTCTTAAGTGCTGTACATAAAATAGGAATCTCTCACTGAAATGGTAGAACTTGGATTTCTCAGAGGGGAAAAAAACAGTACGTAAATTAGTTGTAAATTTTGATTAATCTGAAAATTTTTATTTACTGGGAAAGTCTTCTAGAGTGTGAAATATTTAATAAAAAACTACCAGTTCAGAACTAAGATAATCTGAAAACAAACATCACTTGTTTAACTAAACAAAATAATATATAAAAGTTAAAATGCAACATCAGTATGTATCTAATGTTTCATTAAATAAAATCTCTTTTGGATACAGAAGGTTTCACACATTGACAGCAGTTTTTGCAAATGTATAGTGCTATGTCCATGTAATCAATGTGTAAGAAAAGTCTTAAAGATATTAAATAACTTTTCTATAGAGGCAAAGAAAGTCAGGGATGGAAAAAAGGATTGGTCTCTGAACACAGCACATTTCCTTGGAATGCACTACTACTGTTTTATTTCCAAAGCTGTACAGTGGAGCTGTAAATAACAAAGTCATCAACTAGGGCTGATCTTCAGTCATATGCAGTGATCACATATTATAACTAATATGCAGTAATCACATTAGACAAATGTGACTTGACAAAAAACCTCCTTATCTGAATGAATAGGGGGGATCCCCTTCAGGAGACTGGATGAATTTGAAACAAAACTTTTCTAGAAATCATGTTTTATCTAATGTGAAAGCTCAAGTCAGTAGGAAATAGTACAAGAGACAAGTGAGGAAGATTTGCTGTACTATGTAGTTTTCTTTCCAATTTTACCAAAGTTTATTACTGCACAGCTCTAAAATTGCCTGCTCCTTCCTTCAAATGCCTGAAGTGCTAAAGATAATGTTTTCTCTACATGTGGCTGCTGCACTGACTACTAGATCTTGATTCTGATCTCTCAAAATTCATCTTATTCTCTTTGGCCAACTACAATGGAAGTATTAGTAAAGGAGGAAAATATTTTTTTCTGGAAGGATGTGCCCACTTTCACATCACTTATTCAAGCTCTCTTTTACAAGACTTATTCAACAACTTCTTTATTGGGTCCTCAGAAAACAATTATCCCTGAAGGGCATGAAAAAAAAAACCTTCTCTCCTTGTACTTTGCCTTCTGGTACTGAGTTGCTTTCATTTAGAGATGCTCTGTCAGATATTGCCACACACAAAACTCCAGCGTTTCATCTTGTTTCATGACACTCGTGAATTTTGCCTAAGTCTTTAACTCAACAATATTTTTTTCTTTCTGCTTCACACTGCAAATTTATCTCAAACTTAAAAGTTTTCTCTCACCTCAGATCTCTTTCAATAACTCTGCATTTGAGGCTCTTTTTACTTTCCTCCCTTTGCTACTCACCATTAATTATTTTTTCTCTGGTGGGATTAGCTTGCAGTTTTCTAGTCTAAACACAATTTTGCTTTAAGCCCAGATTCCTAACCTATTCAGGTCCTCTTGCATTATTTCACTGGGGTTGATAACCTTTACTGATTCTAGTACCATCTGCAACTTTCATTAGTATTCTGTTAGCTCTTTTCCCCTGGACCAAAATGAAGACATTAAGGCCTGACCTGACTCCTGCAGTATCTGCTAGATACCTCCCAGCAACTTTCAACTTTGTTTTGCACTACCCATCATTTGGAACCCTGTAGACAGATTTCAGTGTAAGTGACAAGAAAAAGATGAGTGGGTGGAGAAACAGTGAAGGTCTTGACTGTGTATAAGCCCTACCCAGCAAAACCAGACATCCTGAATTATCAACATTATTTCCAGCACAAATCCAAATCATACCCCCATACCAGTTACTATGAAGAAAGTAATTCTACCTCAGCCAAACTCAGCACAGTTCTTATCAAATTCCTCTGAAATGTCATACACTCCTGCTTATTTAGAGTATTTGTAAATATTGTTTTAGTAGGTAAAAATAGTTGAAGGCTCATTTGCCTTTTTCTCTCGTAGAATGAGGTCTGGAGTGCCTGGACCCCCATCTTTGAAAGAACTGCAGTTAGAAGGGGGTTGCTGAATGCTTCTTGAGGAGCTGAACCTTCTTCCAGGAGGCAGGGTAAGAAATTTCCAGTGGTCCATGTTCTGTTGACCTTTGGCGGCTCATGCAAAGTCTTGATTGCCCTGACAGGAGAAGGAGTGAGGCATGTAGGGGCCAACTGAATTGTGGTGGACTGTAATGTGAAATCCTCAAAGGAATCCCCAAAATTTCCAGAAGTCTTTTCAGTGGTCCTGTGCTCCTGTGGATCTGTTCATTCCCCCAAATTACTGGGATGCCCAAATCTTCTATTTTTTGAAATTTGTAGATGCTCACACACATGGACCAAAGGTATACACACATTTCCCCTATATTAGGGAAAAATCCCAGGCAAAGTGGATTACCTACTGCTCTAGATCAGACCAGCATGCTCTTGAAGCTTGCTGCTGCTGAAGGTTACCTTCCAGCTTTCCAGAAATCTCTTGCTTCTCAGCACACCCTCGTGTTGCACTTTCAGGACACTGCAGCAAGATGGAATGGCTCAGGGATGCTTTCAGTTCACGTGCCCCACATTGAAAACTACTTTGGAAATGGTACAAAGCCATCTGTATTGGCTTTTGCTGGAATGTTCAGATTCCTGTCATGTAGAAGATGAAAGTTTAGCCTCAGTATTTACCACAGCCTAGTCTGGCTTAACTTTATTCAATGTTTAAGTCAGTGTGAAAAAAGTTTTCCTCTCAAAACAGAGCTTTGATCTGAAAGGTTATTTTGGTGCTCCAGTTGGGTACAAGGAGGGTTAATAGACCATGGAATCAGCCTCCTGCTGAGAACTCCTCTTCATGCTCCCCGTAATACCAGACCAGTTGGACCATGCTGCTGACTCCCCCAAGAACAGATTTAGTGGAAGGGAGATAATAAATGCTAAACCCACCATCTAATGGATGTTATCTCACTGATCCCTGTGCAGGAACACAGATTTAGAATTGCTGTGGCATCAACTTCAGCCTTACTATTTGTAAAACGTCAGAGTGCAGGTGACTCTTGCGGAGATGCAGAAAGCAGTTAATCTACTTAGAAACTTCCCTGTGTTACTGGCTGCTTGGCTAATAGTCAGGGTTACTTTTTAATGTCACATTGGGATGTGTATCTGGTGGCTGTACAGACTGAAGAAATAGAGTAGGTTCAACATGGCTGTAGATGTTGCAGTAGGAGAGGTTTCATCTCCTGTCTCATACAGGGACACCACTGATCCATTACTTGACTTGGTGGACCTGTGAGGCACCTGCTCACTAAGCCACCTGGAGAATTCAGTGCCCTGGTATCCAAAATGTGGGTGTCTGTTTTAGGGTCTGGCCATCCTGGATAACTGAGGGAGCTGTCTTTGCAGCTAGAGCAGCCTTGGGAGGCTTCTAGGTGACCCAAGACTGTAAGTGTGGAGCTGCTGTTCTCTGAGTGCTGCTGGCTGTGGAAAAAGCAAGTTCACTGTTCACACCCTCTGTGAATGAGGGGAGCAGTGGTACTTCTCCTAGAAATGGAAAAATTTTCATATATGTGTCAGAAATACTGTATCAGATACAGAATGAAACACCTCCTTTCTCCTGCCAGAACAGACACATCCTAAATCCCACCTCTCCCCTTTCAAAGGAGAAAGTCAGAAGGAATTTCCCTACTCATACTATGAATTTCATACTAGGCACTCTTGCTGTTTCCCTGGCTACAAGAGAACTCCAAGTCAAAGGCTTGTAGGGTATGCCTGCCTTGGGTTGACCCCTTTAGAGACTGTCATCCAAAAGGAAGTTAAATCAAGCCTTACACTAATAGCTTAGAGAGTTTGTACCAAGGGGAAAACCCAAACACACCCAACCGAAAAAAACCCCTCTGCAATGTCAACTAACAATAACATTGACTGATCTGTCTCAGAAAAATATAGAATTGCTACCTATACTACCAGTAGTTTTACAATTTTTAATTAGAAAAAGGTGGTGAAGTCCACAAGCAAGAATTTCCTTAAATAATAACGAGTGAGTTGTTTAAAACAGAACTTATTAAAAGGTGGGCTGAACAATCTGTCATTAATATACCTGGTAACCTATTTATTAATTTACCTATTTGCTAAATTAAATTAAACCACTTCCACAATTTCCACTTTTAAATTACTCACTTTAAAAACTCACTTTGACTTATTTCTGGATGAATAACTAAGTCTCTTCTGAAGGCTCAAGGATCCTGAGAACAAATGTGACATGTTTTAGCAACAGATTCTTCACCAGCAAAAAAGCAATACAAGAATCTCTGGTAAGAGTAGCTTGGTTGCTGCAGGACCGGAGGAGGGACACAACAATCATCTGGCTGGACCATCTCTCCCATAAGGAAAAGCTGAAAAAGCTGGGGTTGTTCAGCCTGGAGAGGGGAAAGCTCCAGAAGACTTTGTTGCAGCCTTTCAGCACTTCACAGGAGCTTGTAAGGGAGATGGTGACAAATCTTTTAGCAAGGACAAGGGATAAGGTAGTGGAAGGACAAGGGATAATGGCATTAAACTAAAGGAGGGTAGATTCAGACTGGACATAAGGAAGAAATTGTTTACAGTGAGGCTGATAGCACACAGGCACAGAGAAGCTGTGGCTGCTCCATCCTTGGAAGTGTCCAAGGCCAGGTTGGACAGGGTTCTCAGCAAGCTGGGATAGTGGAAGGTGTCCCTTTAATGATCACTTCCAACCCCAATTATCCTGTGATTCTATGATAATATAGTGCATTACTTCAAAAATTGAGCTCTTACAGTGTTGTGGGAGTTTCCTTTTGTACATAATCAATGTGATCAGTTTTCAAAAATCCACAGTTTTAAGAGACTATACTAATTCTTTTTCTAGGAATCTATCCCTGAACATGCCAAAGCTAAATTTATCACCATTGTAGCCCAGTGTGACTGGGAGAATTACACTGGAGGGAGATCAGGGTCCTGTGCATTTAACAGCATTTCAAAAAACTGCACTTTGGAGAGGCAGCCCTGGGGTTTTTTCATGTCAGAGTTTCTTTTCTTTTTTAATTCTCTCTCTGCTTTACATTGTGGAAATGATGAGGAAATTGCTTCTGTGCTATTATGCAAAACCTTATTTGTCAATCTGTTCAAAAAATCAGGAAATATTTGAGAAAGCTGGGGAGGAAGTTCATACCAGCTTTAGCTAATCTGCAGAAAATCCGGCCTACATGACTCCCATGTCACTGCTGCTCCTTTCATCTATTCTTTATAAGGAATCTATTGAACTTTAATTAATATGAAAAATTCAGGTTTTCATCTGATTTAAATGTGACTGACTTCATGCTGCTACTAAAAGTAGAACAAAGTCCAAGTGTGGTGAAAACAATGCTGAATATCTGGATTCAAGAGAGAATCTCATAGCTCACAGAAAGTGTAATCTTACAGATCTGTAATGCTGTGTAACAGATAAGTAGAGGAATGCCAGAAAGTCATTTATATAGATCTCTGTGATAAGGATGAGAGAGTGACACATGAAATATCTATATTATCCTTAGCCTGGAAAGTTTTCTGAAAGCTAATCTCACTCTTTCTAGTCAGGTTGCAGCTTGTTGGAGGCCAGGATATGAATTAATGCTGTCTGAGTTCAAAATAGAGAAGAGACATTCCATGGAATAAAATGAAATACCTCTATCCTCTTTTGAGGATGAGCAGCATGGGGACTCTTTAGGGTCTGAGATGTAGGAAGAATAAAATGCTGGTGCCTGTGTTTGAAAATGCTGCAGAATCTATATTTTGATTTAACTCGTTTGCAAAGCAAACCCCAAAATTTGGACTTAGATACATAAGCCATGTAACAATCAGACTGATCCACAGGAAAATCCTGAACAATAGAATGATCTCTTTAGAAATTAGATATTTTAATCAGGACTGCAGTCATGTGTCTGTGTCTCCACAGAGATCCTGCTTGAAAATCAGAACTGATAAATGCTGTCCTGGGTTTTTTTCCTCCAGATGGATAAGCACCTCAGATTTTATTCCCTCTCCAATCTGTATAGATTTGAATTGTCATTTAAAAGTGATGTCTTTCAAAAATGTTCAACAACAGAAAAACACACCCAAAACTCTGTCATGACGATGACATCTCCAAGTGAGATTCAGTCTGAGACTGTGGAACTCAGGAGGGACAGCTCCCCCAGCTTACACACCCCATGTCTGGCAGGACTGTCACCTCTCAGGAAGTCCTGGCTACTCTAGAGACACAGTTGGAATGCTGTTAATTTGAATACATCTACCCAGGAGAGCCACCCACCTCCAGATTGCAATGGAGAGGGAAACAGGTGCATCAAAAGGCAGAATTACTTGCTTGGATATCTGTTGGTTTCTTCCTGTATTAAGTTCCACATATCTGTTTCTACAAGGCTAGCTGCTGTTACGGTTGGCTGAAGCCTGGGAGAAATGTGTGGAAAAATAAATGTGAAAGCAGTAAATAAAGACTGGCACTTAAAGTGAGTAATTGAAATCTACCTCTAAGCATTCCTTGAATTCCTTGAATTCCACAGATTCCACAGGAAGAGAGTAATGCTAAGATCAGATGAACTGAAACCTCAAGGTATATTTCTCTCTGTATGAACCTCTAGAGTGATTTACATGGTTTAGTGGTGGACTTGGCAGTGCTGGGTCAATGCTTGGACTTAATGACCTTCAAAGTTGTATCCAACCTAAAAAAAGTCTATTATTCTAACTGGTCTTGTGATATTAGTGGTGGCTCCTGTAGCACTGTGATAGACCCTTCTTGAGCTGCAGGACCTGTTTCCTTGAAATATAGCAGGAAAAAAGAAAGGAAGAAAAGGTTTATTTCCTTGATCTTCTTGCTAAATTCTTCAGTCATTAAAGCAGCATCATCAGCCTATTTACAATACAAAGAGCTAATTCTTGATATAAATTTTTGGGCCCAGCATTAATATTTTCTAGGCCAACAATATCACTTCAGTGGGATCTGAGCATATTTTAAACAAAGGACCTTTTAGTATCTGCAAAGTGCTTTCCTTGAGCTTTACGGATTGAAACAAGGCTGAAATCTTCTCCCAGAGCCCTCAGATTTCAGCAGGGAGGGAAAGGTTAGTAATGCTCATGTACATCTAATGCTCAGCTTTAGTCCAGTATCATGGTAAAGCCAAGAGGTTTTTGGACTCAGCAATTCATCCTGTGATTGCCCACTTGGAGCAAAATGTTGTGAGGCATTGGCCTTTCTTTCTGTAGCAAAATCAACGCTGAAGCTCCCTCATATTTGAGCTTGAGATGAGTTTGACCAAGAATTCTAAAAAAAATCATTTCATGCTGAATTAAAAATATAGAAATATATATACATATATATTATAATTCCAGCACCTTGATACAGGATGGAAAGCAGAATAGTGAAAACTTTGGTTTGATATTGAACAGTTTCAGGAAAAGTTTTCTGCACACAAAGGCCTTAAGTTTAAAAATTTGGTAAGAAAATATCAGTTTCTCAGGGTTTACCACACTTGATTAATCCATGCCATTTTTTTCATATATTATTTTGCATGTTTTAAATATTGTCCTGTTCATATTTTGAAACAATTCTCATTATTTTGCAGCATTTGTACCTCAAATTCTGCCAATACAGCAAGAACCTTCATAAAAGTTCTTTCTCTCCAAAACCTGACATATAAAACATGTATTTACACAGTGGTTCACATGGCGGAAACATATTTAGAAGTTTTGACAGTTTTGTGTGGGTTTTTTTTCCCCACAACAAAAAGGAAAATTTCAAGGTGGAGCTACTGACAAATTGATTTGCAATACTTATCGTATACACTCCCAAAACTGAGCAAAGCTATCATTTTGTTCCTCTCAGGAAGGCACTGAAAAAAACTTTGAAACTATTATTGGAATTAAATAAGACATTCAGTCATAAATTATTTGTTTCAAGTGCCCCACAAAAGCTCTCAGCATAAAGAAAATCCAAATAAACATGCAAACAAACATTGAAGTCTTAACTAAGATCTCCCCTCTAAGCCTTTTCATTATGGAGGGGAAATATCTATACCAGTTGGAACAACTTTAAAGGCTGTTGTGCAGAATCTTCTCTCTTAAAGTGTCATGAAGCAAAATCTTTCTTTTCTACAACAGTTTAAACACAGTATTATAAAATACTTTACAACCAATGAAAGTCCATTGCATTTGACTAGACTAAAGAAAATCACTGTTCTACTTGAAACTGAAACCAAGCCGGGAAAAGCAGACAAAGATCCTCTAACACAGGTGCTGCTTTTAGGTGATTTTTGTTGAATTAGGATTTTATTCATGCTACTTTAGAAGAGGAGATGCAGAAGACTTCTTTCCAGATTTCCCTGCTGGAGCAAAAGGAACAGGTGTTTTGAAGTTATATTAGTGTAAAGGGGAAGGCTGGATGTGCAACAGATATGGGCTGAAATTCTGGGAGAGGTGAAATGGTTGTGGGTGTTATGACAGAAGGTGACAGTGGCAGAATGATTCTTTGCAGCCTTGTAAATTATGAACTTATAGATTCAGGATGCTCTGTGGAAAAGCTCTCCTGGATAAATGGCCTATGAGTTGTCTGTGGTGTGTATCAGGTTTGGGTATAGAACAACCCAAATGATAATCCAAAGGCATCCTGTGGATAATGTGAGGCAGATCCAGTTCTTCAGTGCACCACTATGCTCCTCCTGGAAAACGATGCAAAGTGAGATAAATGACTCTGTTAGTCCACTTCTAAAGAAATAAAATTGCCCTTCTCTCAGTTTGGAAATTCAAGGAGCCTCAGGTCTCCTTAAAAAATCACAGGTTATGTGTGGCAGACCTAAAGTGCAGGGAGGGTGGTGGTTAACTGGCAAGAGCAGGATGCCTTCAGATTTTATAAGAGCCATAGGTGGGAAGTAAGTGCTAACTGAGGATTCTGTAAGTATTTGAGACAAAACTTCATTACATTTGCATTGCATTGCATCTAGGTATTGTCTTATTTCCATATTGTGTGCTGCAGCACTCAGTACAGTGCATCCAGTTTTACCAAGAATGTGAAAAACTGTGTATGATTTTCTGGTGTCGGGTTATTGTCCACCTCAGTGTTATATGGAAGGGCTCTTTGCCAAAGGTGATGCCCCACAGTAAGCAAAGAGAGATCTCAGCATGAATTCACAAGATGGTTTGGAAGATACAATACTGCCTGCCAGGACAGCAGGAGAGCAAGGATTAAAACCAGCAGCTCTGTACCCCTACTTATGAACTTATGAGAGTATTTTTTTCCCTGAGTGTGTAACAGAATGAGATATCCAGCAAGTACAGCACAAGGCTGGCTGTTGTCTTGTTAAGTCCTTTAGCATTGTTTCTCTTATTTGACAACTATGCCTACATACATTGCAAATGATGGATGCCCACGAATGCTATGTTTTGTAAATTTATTTAATTCACCTCTTGTTACTGAAAACATAGTAGGGCTTCAGCAAAAACAAAACATCTGTGGTGCTTGACAGAGAGATCTAAAAATAAAGATGAAAGCTTTCAAGGCATGAAACATGTAAGAGAATTAATTGAAACAGGTGGTTGCAGCTAAATGGTACTGTTTAAACTTTAGCATTTCATGGATCAGTAGGAAATTTTACCTGACTACAGTTTTAGACATGCTTCAGAAGGCACAACCAGGGGCTTTAGTTGTAAGTCTTCGCTGGAATTTAGAAACCTGTTCATACTCTGCTGATATTTGAGCTGGCAATAAAGGAAAGAGTCAGACTACACTGTTTAGAAACAGAAATTACACAAAACCTTCTTGCATTATATAATTGTGTTCAGTGCCACATACTTTAGCTAATTTATCTCTGTAGTTGTTCTGAATTTAGACTTTCTTCATCCATCTTGCTGCTTGAACAATGAGATATTTCCTTGCATGCTCTAAAGGCACACAGGAAGACCTGATTTTTGCTGTTTATAACAACAGGTTTGAAAATGGAGTTTAATAGGTTTATGAATGGCATCATTTCACAGGGTCACCTAAATCCATAAGGGACTGTTTTCAATAATGAACTTTTCTGTTCTCTTTCTATTACTGCAAGGACAGTGCACAGGATACAGCCCCAGTTCATTTGGCTTTCAGCATCACTCAATGTCTGAGCACTTGAACAATCAGAAGGGACACATTAAACAAGTTGCAAGTTATAAAGTCATCAATTACTATATATAAAGTAGATTTAAAAAATAGCACAAGACAAGCTATTTAAAAATGTTTAATGTTGTTGGTTACTGTGAGGTGTATCTTCCTTTTGTGTGTCTACCTTGATCTACTAAGAGCAAATGTTTATTATTACAGATCTCTCCAGGGCTGGAAAATGAAGAACAAGCAATGAAAACTGAATGGTCATTTTTGTAGTCTTCCCTGGAGCTCCAGGTATCCACAGAATTGTAGAAGGGCTTGGGTTGGAAAGAACCTTAAAAATCCTCTAGTTCCATGGGGCAAACCCTCTTCTGTATGAAAGGACACTTTACACTAGACCAGCTTGTTCAGAATTCCAGCCAATCTGGCATTGAACACTTCCAGAGATGGGACATCCACAAATTCTCTGGGCAACCTGTGCCAGGGCTTCACAACCCTTTGCGTTAGAAGATTTCTCTTAATGTGCAATCTAAATATCTTTTACTTTAAAACCATTGCCCGTTGTCCTATCATTATCTGTCTTTGAAAAATAACAACTGCTAAAGAGACATATTTAGTCCTGTAAATACAACTGTTTGTGACAAACTATTAATGGCAACAAGCAGAGGAAAAAACAAATATTCAACCTCAAAAACTGTCTTCCCAGTCTAGTCCCCCACCCTGGATGCCTTCGAACAGAAATGAGCTTTGCAGCTGCCTCAGTTATCCCCAGGCTGGGGTGAGGGCCAGAGCTCAGGCACCAGGGGAGGTTCTCAGGCTGCAGAAGCTTGATCAGATCCCTCACTTCAGGTGGGAAGGAGCAGTGCTTGGGACTAGGCTTTAAAAGGTCAAGAGAACAGCGAAGGTTAAGTCCAGTGTCTTTCTGACAGCCTGAGAAGCAAAAGCCTGTATGAGCAGATAGGCCTTCGGCATTCCCTGGAAAGCTGGCTCCTTAGCTGATATAAATCTGCCGAGTCGTGCTGATGTCAGTGGGGTTATTTGTCAGCTGAGTGCTGGTCCCTTATGAGCAGCAAACTGCTTTGCTGGGCAGGAGGAAGAAGTTCACTGTCTGAATTGTGCTAAAAATCCACTAGATTTAACCCCTTCCCTCCAAAACCCAGAGGCAGGTGGATCAGGCTGAGCAAGTCTCCAGCAAGCACAATGCTCACAGAGAGGCACTGGAAGGAGACAAAGATCCAAGCCGCAGTGAAACTGTCACAGCTGTGCAAAACTTGAAGGGGACCAGAGAGGAACTGGAAGCAGCTGTGAGGAGAGGCTGAAAAGGCTCCCTGGAAGATGGATGGATGTGTCAGCAGGCAGGATCAGGTAACAGATGTGGTTTGCAAGGCACTCTGTGCTATGCTAATCAGGCCCACACACACTTGGAGCAGCTGAGTGGGGCAGGAAACCCACTGTCGACCTGAAAAGGAGCTGCTGCCGAGCAGAGGCTGCTGTGTCAGACAGATGCTGAACAAGGAGACTTTGTGTGGTTTGCCAACAGGCACGAGGAGAGGGTTTATCCTGGAATCACAGCACTCATTTGCAGGAGGGCGAAGTTCAAACTCAGTTCCAGCACTTTCTGAATTTTAAATATGCTGACACGGATCTTCTGCTGTTTCAGCACCAATAATGATATAAGAATTATTTATAAGGTGACAGGATGGACAATGTGAAATCCAGCTGAAAACATAAACTAGGCCAAGGGTTTTGACTTTCTCAGTGGTCATACTGATAAATAAGCCTTTATAAATAACTGAACCAGCAGCTGTCTTCCCAATTATTAATTGATTCCCATACAGCTGATGGCCTTGCATAAGATGTTCTTTTCAAAGAGAATGCAAAATTCAATTGAAAATTATCTTTTGAGTGCACTTAAGGTGTTCTTTCATGGTCTGTAAGGTTGCTTTAATCCATTTGAGGAGCTGGCTAACTTTAAAAGTACTATTGAAGGAGGACTGATATATAACAATGGTTCAATTCCAAAATTTTCTAATCCAGCCCAAACCTATTGTAACTAGATCTACAAATGGCAAATTAATTAGAAAATGCAAATTAATCTAAGGAAAGAAAATGATACCTAATTTGGCTCTGTATTTTTTTAAGCTAATTCAGGGATGTGCTCCAAGCTTGTAAGGAAATACTCAAAATGCCATTTTAGATAATGCCAAATGTGTAATTGAATAACGTGGAATGTGTTCATCATGCTTGTGCTCACGGAGACACCTAGAAAAGCACATGTTCCCTATATGCTGAACAGAAGAGAAATACTTTATTTTCTAAAAAACTCTCAAGGATTGACAGCAAACTTTTGTGGTGCCCAATACACAATGTACATTACTGGCCCCGTGAGACATAAAAGTGTATGTTATCCCCAGAATTACACTCAGTAGCTCCAGCTGGTCTTATTCTGCCCTGAATACCCTTGTTCAAGGATTTCACAGTGACAGCAACACAAAAAGTATTTTTGGAACTTGTCTTTTGTTATTTTAATAAAATACTCAGAAATACATTTGATTCTTCGAAGAGATTGTTACTTCACTGATCTTCACCCAGAAACAAACAAAATCTACAAAATTAGGTAGTGTAATTTTTTAAATTGGATACAACAAAATCATACAGTAGTTCTAGAGCCCCACAAAACAACAAAATAAAAGATATATCTACTGTTTGCAAGGGAAGCTGGGTCATGCACTTATCAATTGCCATTTCCTGATTGTGCACTGTGACAGAGATAAAGGTGGCCCAGTCCTGCAAAGTGCTTGTGAGACTGAATGCCAAGTGATCATATTTTTGGTAGGTGGTTTTCTAATATGAATTGTCTGCTTTTGCCTGTGTGACTTGTGTTCATGATTAAAGTAGAGAAGAACAAAACCAAACCATCAAGAGAGAAGGGCAGTGGACATATAAGACATAAAAGTGTATAAGCTTGAGATCTTCCAAGGACTACAACACCACAAATCTATAGTGACTCCTGTGAGAATAAGGTATCAGTGAATCCTTAAAAACTTATCCTTTTTTTTTTTTTTTTCTGAAGTTCTCAGTTTGGGAAATACACAACACAACACAGGGCACTTAGAATTCAAAATTTTCTTACATCAGCTGAGAAGACACCTGGGAGCTGAGGATTGAGATGCTGAAAATAAATGACAACATATCTCCCCTAAATGGTGGGAGTCCCAAAGACTGCCCAGTCCCTCCTAGGAGATTTTTGATGGACTTCTGAGCTCTGTGCTAACACAAATCGTCACATCTGCTCATAATCCTAATTAATTCCAAGGGGGAATGTTTGGTTGTTGGCGAGATTAAGTCTTCCTCCTCAAATCCACCATGGATGAATTACATGCAAGAGAGAGCTCTCATCCTGTGCAGATACCTCTATTTGAATTGACATTGAACTGCTTCCTCAGGCAGGAATTCCTGGAATTAAGGTGTGATGTGTGCATGCACCATTGCGTTCATCCGCACAAACATGTGGTTACAACTTGCTTGACACCAACTTACATTTCCAAGCTTTATGATTGCAAGCCTTGTCCAGGAATGAAGTTTTTTATGGTTATCCAGACTGCAGCATATGTTAACAAGGACATGAGGTAATAATTATAATGCTTATTCTATCTTTGTGTCTTTAGTTTCAAAGCAACAAAGAAAAACGTGATTTGAAGTGCTGTATTTAAATTAAAGATGTCTGTTAGTATTCCTTGTGGTTTCTTAATGCTGGAATTGTCACATTGATGTGGTAATCAGGTTCATTAGTGTAGGATCCACCCTAATGAGGGTGAAATTCTTCTCATGTGATATTGGCTCTCCCAAAATTAGCATCACTCTTAGCAAGTCCCTTGGTTACCCCCGCTGTTGGTGGAGAGAGGCACCTCCAGGAGGTGCATCCCAGTGTCTTGGACAGTGATATGTTTCAAAGATAAATTCTGTGTTCTCTGAGCAGAATTAGAAGGTTGTTAGAGGTGACAGAATGTCTTTTCTTCCTCCGAGTAGGAGTCTCTGCACTATCTGGCCTGTGATTTGTTTGGCCTTATAAAGGCCAAAATACACAAGTCCTTGCATCAAAGGCCTTTTGAGTCAAAAGTTTTGTGCTTATGAGTCATTAGAGCCCTAGTATCAATGGCAAGTATGGTTTTATAGAGAATAAGGTATCACAATAACCAGATTTAGGGCCCTATTCTTAAAATTAGGCATCCTGTTTTGAAAATGTTAGTATTAGCCTCTAGTTTCCAGTTTAATCACCTGTTTAATACTTCCCATGCCTACGTCAAAGAAGTGCTGTGAGATTTAATTAATTTTTGTAAAGAACTTTGAGATCTTCAGATAAGAGGTACTATACTATAGAGTGGCAAGTATTAGTACATTACTGAAGAGACTTATCATAGAAAAGGTTAAGGTCAATTAACATTTTCTTGCCATTTATGCATATATTTTCAGATCACAAAAAGAAACTGGTGTCAATTTAGTTAATTTCACTTGTATTCATTTTCAAATGAGTTATTTATAATTGATATAAGTTGAAGACTCAGGGATCATCAAAATGGCAATAAATTATACCCTCCTTATAAGTTTTTAACACCCTATGGTTTTAGACTGCTTTGTTTTAATTGAAATGTGAGTGTTTCAATTAGACATTATAATTAAAAAGTTTCACGATCAAATTATGCATCTTTTAAAAAATGGCTCAGCCAAGCACCAAAAAACCCAACACAAAAGCTCTCTATGAGTCCTTGGAAAAGTCTGAACAGTCAATGCTTCTCTGGGGTTTTGAGTATCAAATGCAATTTAATTGAAGCAGCAAAAAGGTTTGAGGTTTTTTTTTCCATACAGACTGTTGCTTTACTAGATATCTTAAAAAAGGCACATTAAGTTGATGAACTTTAAAGTAATCTATTCTGAAAATCATGTTTAAATACTTTCTTAAGCACACAAATATTCTCATATGCATTACTGCAATCTTAAAGGACTCACAGTAAAATTTTTAGAGAATGTCAAAACCTTCAAATACTCAAAGAATTTGTCAGAATTTGGGTAATTTTTAGAGAAAGAAGCTGTGAGATTCAAGCTGAGAGATATCTACATCAAACTAACTACACTGTAAATCCCTTCCATTACACATGGAATATTACAATTCTGTTATTAAAACTATTACATCTTGTCATCATATTGCAGTTAAGATCTTACTTTACAGTCTGGCTATTAAAGCTGCTTGAGTTAAAAAATAGAAAAAAAGATAAAGCTTAGTCAAGAACATTTTTATAAATAAACAATAAACACAGTTAATCACTGTACTGCTTCTAGAGGGGTCATGTTATTGGAGTATTCAATAAGCCAGGTGGTTTTCAAAAACACTTTTGAATCCTGAAAGTATTGAGCATAAATGTTTAAACAGATATATATATTTGCTGTTCTCTAATTTAGTACCATACTATTCATTCACTTCATTTGCAAAAATGTTTTTGGAAACTCTCATATGAAATAGGTGACTAGTCACACCCGGACTTTCTTTAAATCATTCTCTTTCTTCTTTAATTTTATTATAATCCCAGAGGGTGCAAATATTAGTTTTGTTACTGATTTTGTAAGAGCAGGTGCTAATATTTTGTTTCCATTTGAAAAACGACTGATGCTGTGATTTACTTATGCAACTCACAGAATCACAACCTAAGCTGGATTGGAAGGGCTCCACAAAGATCATTGAGTTCTCTCAGTTGCTCTTTAAAACAAATGTATAGTTTAAAAGGAATATAAAACAAACCAGCTGACACACTTTGGAGTCAATTGAAGGAAACTATGTACAGTAGGAGAATAGATAACTTGGCCTAAAATTTAAACAAGTGTAAACAATCCTCTTATCTAACATATTTTTTAAATTTGGGATTTTCTCTGTTGTTGTTTTTGCTGGACAGGACACCCAAGAGTGACACCCTGTGCCTGAGAGCATTGTCCAAACACATCTTGAACTCTGTCAGTGCTGTGACCACTTCCCTACGGAGCCTGTTCCAGTGCCTAACCACTCTCTGAGTGAAAAACCTTTTTTATTATCCATCTTAAACCTCCCTTTACACAACTTCAGGCCATTCCCTCAGGTTCTTTCCCAGGTCACCAGAGAGAAGGGATCAGTGTCTGCCCCTCCTCCTCTTCCCCACACAAGGAAGTTATAACTGCAATGGGGTCTCCCCTCAGTCTCCTCTTTTCCAGGCTGAGCAGACCAAGTGCCCTCAGCCCTTCCTCCTTTGGCTTGTCCTCAATGCTCTTCACCATCTTTGGTCCCCACCTTTGGATGCCCTCTAATGGTTTAATAACTTTCTTTTATTGTGGTGGCCAGAACTGAACACAGGACTTGAGGTGAGGCCTCCTCAGCACAGAGTAGGGTGGGAGAGTAGAGCTAAGGCTTAAGCAAGTAGGGTTTACTCATAGAGTATAGGAGATAGAAAATAAAAAAAATCTTTAAATATCTTTAAAAAACTGAGGAGGAATTTCAAGAACTATGAGCTAAATCATAAATAGAAGGAAAAGTCATTTAGGCCTGTAAAATGCTGAGATTCCCATATCTTTATTAGTCTCACTGGAGAAAAAATGTTAAGTGGACCTTCAAATAAAAAAGCCTGGATTTTGTATATTATTACTTAATCAGCTCTGGAATAATTGATATAATATATAAAGTTAAAATCACTTGTATAATAATTCCTTAATGTTGTTCTTTTGCTGACAGCCATGCAGATGGAGGCAGGTAAAACCTTCCGCTCATGCACACTGACCCTCTGTACATCAGGAAACATTTTATTGTGCCTAAATTGAACCCGACTGTAATTTGTTTGACTACCACAAAGACATCTATGCTTGACATGAAGACACCAAGAGACACAGGAACCAGCACTTCCACTGGTAATTTGTTCCACTGTTTCATCCCTTTTTCTGTTTACAACTGGTACCGACTTTGCACTTTGAATTTGGTTTGGTTCAGAATTACTCTGTTACAGCTCTCTCTGCTAGATAAAATAGACATTTAAAACCTCTGGTTTCCTGGACCTGGATGTACCTATCACCTCTCAACCTCCCTGCAAGCCAGGGCTGTGCATGTGGAGTTGCTCCAAGGGAAGAGCATGGAGGTAATGGAGAGAGGACAGCCACTCTCAAATGAACCTGGGAAGCTGTCCCAGGAAAAAAAAGCTATCTCACCTCTACAAGAAATTACCTTCAATGGGAACCAAGTCATATTGTACTGGTGAAAGCAGATTTCTCTGGATTTGAGTTGTGTCCTGCAGCCACAACCTTTTTCTCAGAGCAAGCAAATTCATATAGGATGCATACATGTCTGGACTTAAACAAAAGAAATCCTGTAACCTCTTTAATTAGGGAAATGAAAGCTGTTGCTTTCTAACATTTAAATAATTTTTGTAGACTCACCTTTTAAAAAAGAAATATAAATCCAACAAGAGCAAGCAAGATTATTTGGCTACTAATGCCACATAAATATTTAGTATCAATATTTTGCTTCTTCTCAAAGATTTGCAATTGTCCTTCTGGCCCAATAACTCACTGTGACTTAATACTGAGTTCCTGTAACACTGTAGTACTATATAATTTTAGGGTTAGTGGTTTACCAGGATGCAATCCCAATTCTGTAATGTTCCTCACATTAACGTGTTCAGCTAAATATACAGATGAAAACACCTTTTTTTCTTTGAATGGACCCTGCTTGTCATATTGTTCTGCAGGAAATCCTTGTCACTATCGTTATCTATCATTCTGCCAATAATTACCTATTTTTTGGCAGCTGTATCATGTTTACTTCTCCATCACTATGGAAACACTGAATTTTCTCAGCCCTAATATAGATTCCTGCAGAATCCTACTAGAAATGCTTTCACAGAATAAAATGATTTCTGTAAGTATTTTTTCTGATGTCCATTTAATCTTCAATGTTTAAAGGATTTTCTGTGAAGCTATTCTTTTATCACAGTATTGCTTGGTACTTTTCAAAAGAATAAGCCCATGGGTATTTATAGGCCCATATATTATGGACTTTGTCAGAATTTGGGCACCAGAGCACAAAAGTGCTACTCAGATTCTCATTCAGGATGGTTGCATCACAAACCAACACCTTCCTTTTTTTTTCTCTTGGAAATTTTTTACTTTTCTAAAATAGAATGTAGACTTTAAATGCCTCTTTTCTTCTTAATCATAATAGAGGACCAATCTGCTCAAACTGAGATCTTGCTTTGGAGAAATTTCTGTTGATGCTCCAAATTCCAGAATCCTTCAAAGTCAGTGTATTCTTTGAAATCTATTCCAGATAAGGTGCATCCTTGGATATGTTTTCGTTTAAGCATCAAATGAACTTTCTGCTCCAAATGGACGGCCAGGGTTGACTCAGCAGCTCTCACTTTTCCAAAAGAAGGAATTCTCACTTTTCTCATCTTTCCACCTCCCCATGCCAGCTCCCAGCCACATGCTCCAGCTGTTTTCCACACATCAGCTCTGACATTTGTGTGAGCTCTTGATGAATCATTTCACGCATTAAAGCAGAAGAAAATGAGCCCAGCAAAAGAGGGAATAAATTCAAATTAGTTTTTTTGCAAGCTGAACTAGCTCACCAAAGAGTCAGATAAGCTCTGCAGAGGGAAGGAAATGGCTTGAAATGGAAGGAGTTGGGAAAGGGGAGGAGAAGCTAAGGGAAGGAAGATCAGTACAGTCTTTTTAGGCAACAGAAATGTGTTGGGTTGACTTCAAGGACCTGCAGCCTTTGACAGCAACTTACACAACTCTTTCGGACCAAGGATTTACACACTACCTAAGCCCATCTGAAGAATTATATGAAGCAGGTATTGCAAATCTCCTTGTGAGGTCATTTTAGGCATTGTAAAACCCAATTTAAATACCAAAAGTAATATGTTTCACCTCTTAATTATCCACACCAAACTCACAGTCTCATCAAAGATGACAATGAAATTTGTAGAAGATGTTTATTTGCATTAATTAGTGCTGGCTGATATTTCATTGTTTGAATTTACATCCACTTAATTCCTATTTCTTTTTTACACATTTTCCATAACTTCATGTCACTCTGACAACCCTGAAGCTCACCAGATGATTCCTTGCATCCTTTCTGAATATTATCACATAAATTTTTTTTTCAGTCTTCAGGTAGTTTCTGATATTCCAGGATCAATTAAGAATATGTTATTAACTCAAATGCAATGCAATTAATATTTCATTGAATAAATGTAATGTGTGAGTTGTCTGTTGATAGAAAAAGTAATATATATTAGGTGTTGTGTTATGTACTCTTCAGTTATTAATGAATTAAGAAATATTTCATCTTCCTCAAACTGAATCTCCTGTTCCATCATAATATATCTCATTTCCTTAAATAGCTGCCTATTTTTCTGAATGAGTTCCAGCCTATTTTTAAGACCTTGAAAACTTTATCCCACGGGAGAACACGAACAAACCTTCAAACCATTCTCACAACTGAGAGAAAATGGCATTTCTCTTGGGTTTCCATGGGATGAAAAGAGTAGTGATGGGAAATCAGAATATCTCTGATTATTACCATATATCTTACACAAATGGTTGTACTTTTACGCAAGAGTTATGCCCTCTCAGGTCTTTAAAGGATTAAGAAAACTGTTACAACAAGGGGAAAACTGAGGTAGGATTAGACCATGAGTATTACTGTATTGCACAATATTTCCAAATTAAGTCATATAACAGCGCGATGAACTTTTCAGGCCATTGATTTCCTGTACATTCTTGTTAGGATACTGTAATAGGTGGTCAGAAAGAATCAAAACAGAAAAAAAAACCAAAGCAAGCAACAGAAATAACTGAAAAGTGTTGAAATAATTGGAGAAAACAGTGGCCCAATGAGCTACAGAACACTTTCATCTCCCTGCTTCTTTCAGAGATTCATTACTTCAGACTATTAGTAAAAGATGGGTGGAAACAAGAGTGCATTAAAAAAAAAAAAAGATCATACAGCAGAATTTTGAATGACCAGCAGCAGGAAAGCTGGTTATCATAATTTGCAAGCCATAATTCTCTGCAAAAGAACAGCTATATATTCAAATTCAGTGACTTAACCAAGAATATCAGTTTCAAAGGCAAGGAAGTAGAAAGAGTATCCTTATAGTCCTTGGAGGACTTCAAGCATCACTTCTAAGCCCGTTCTCCCTTTCTACATTCTATCATAGTATAGGAATTCCACAATGATTTATAAAAGGAAGATTTTCAAAGGCACAAATGGGAGTCAGGTGTCAGATTTCCATCGACTCAGGCACCCAACTCCCATTTGTATTTTAAGAAAATCCTCCCTTAGAGACATGAAATATAAAGTAGTAAAGTAACTTGTATTCTAAGGCCAAGAACATTTGCCTTAATTTTTTACACAGAGTTCCATTTTGGTTTCTTTTGATTTGATATCAAAGCCAATAGAATTCTGCATTTTAAAAAAGAAAGACTGGATGATCTAATATCTTTGACTTTGCTGGTTTCTGTGGTTCTGTCATGTCCACAGTGGGATGTTAAATATGAAATTAAGTAATTTAAAGACAATTCCCCCCTTTCTGTCTGTCCTCTTATTTTTTGCTTTTTAAAACAAATGTATAGTTTAAAAGGAATATAAAACAAACCAGCTGACACACTTTGGAGTCAACTGAAGGAAACGATGTAGAATAGATAACTTGGCCAAAAATTTACACAAGTGTAAACAACACTCTTATCTAATATATTTTTTAAATTTGGGATTTTCTCTGTTGTCGTTCTTGCTGGATTTTTATTTTTATAAGAAGGAAAATGTGCTAAAATTATTTTGGTTTGAATTAAACACCAAATTTTTAATTTAAAAATTCTAATTTGTATTAGCCATTTTTAGCAAAACACATGCACTTCAGAATTTTAAAAAAAACCCAGGAAAAATAAAAAATTCCAATAAAGTATTTCTACTGGTTCCCCTCCTCTTTTTAAGGAATTCTGCTAAATAGAGTCAACTGTAATATGTCTGGGTCCAGAGACAGATTTCAGCAGTTCTCCCACACAGTCAAAAAAGGTGCAAAAATTATACTTTTTGTCTGACATCTGTCTTCGTTAACAAGTAGCAAATCAAAAATCCGCTAAAAATACTGTTTTCAGTCTAAGTCTCATCTTCACCTTTGTTTTGAAATATTTTTTTCTCCTGCCAAACTATTCAACAGGATGACAAAACAAAAAGTATTAAAGTACTGCTGCCCTTCTTACTTCTACATGGCAGAGCAATTTTACGCCCACATTTCTCTCTCCCAGACATTCTGCATCCATTCATGGGATCAGGTGGAAGGGACGTCTGGAGGATGTCTAGTTGCCCCCTGTGGTTTGAGCAGGGTCACCAAGATTGTTGCCTGGGACAACATCCATATTCCATTGAAATATCCCCAGCGATGGAGATTTCACGACTTCTCTGGTCACTGTTTTGCCTGATCAGATTTATTCATGTCCTTCACTTTGATAGTAACCAGAGGCCTCCTTGTTAGGTGACACCAGGACACAATTCAGGTGATAAATCTTTCCAAAGATCATGCCATGTAGGAAACATGGATGAAATCACACCTTGTTCTATGCTCTCTCTGTGCAGTCCTTCCATAGTACTTCAGCAAGTTTATAACTCCATCATGGTTCTTGTGCATGTTCAAAGCCTACAGCTCATACCATAAAACTCTCCGGTGCACTGTCACATGTTTGTTTCCTTATTTCATGTGTTCAGAAATGAAAAAATCCAGCCACCTCAAACCTTTCACAAATTAATGAATAATAAATCTTAATTCCACAGACATGCCACACTTTCCCCAGAATGAGAGCCAGATGAAGAAGGCTGTGGAGGAGGCTTGGCATGTGGTCCATGTGGCTGTGGGACACTGAGGTGAGGGCCATAGGTTCCTCCCAGGACAAGGTTACTTAACCATGTCCTTACAGCTTGGGAGGAGGAAGCAGAAAGCAGAAGGTTGCTGATCTAACTGAACTCACTTGGAGGTGTAATTATCCACCCTAAAAATCTTTGCTTGCCCAAACTTGCTGTTTAATCCTTCATTCATTTTCTTTTCCTTCTGTCAAAGAATGCAGGAAGGACATTTTTGACAATACAGCAACCTGAGTCATCCCTACAATGAAGGAAACTCAAGTGGAGGAAGAGAGTGCAAGACGTTTTTGCTGGGTAAATCAATTCTATCTTCAGTTCAAACAACTGTGATTAATTTGTGTGGGTCTAAAAAGGAAGGGAACCCACTCAGGGAGTGAGGAAGTGTCAAGATAATGCACATATCTGCCTTCAGAGTACTCTTGATGCTTAGAAATGCTGCATAGACATGCAGTTATCTCTTCTCTTTGGTTTCTCTAAGGGATGCAGAGTCTACATTTCATCAATATTAGGACATTTCCATAAAAGAAGACTCTAAACAAAATGCAGCTGCTGTGTTTGACAAAGGTGTGTTTTAACTTTGAAATATTAGAGAAACAATTTAATTTGTCATCCAGAAGCCCACTGAGTTTGAAAGGAGTCAGAACACAAAACCATATGTCTTACTGCCTCTATTGTATGGAATAAAAGTGCCAATGGGTTAGAAACTTGCTTTAATTCGGGGAGAGAGAGGCAACAAGAAGAACAAGATCAAGACAAGAAATCCCAGTGCAAAGGTCAAAAGTCCTGAACATGAGGGAATAAACCATTCCATTCAGAAGTACATTTTAAAAGGAGAAAAGACGCTAACAATCGGCCCCAAAACAATTTGAAATCAATAAGTATGTCAGACAAAGGACGGAATGGAAGTCATGCTGTTTTATATATTACATTAAAACATCATAAAACATTAAAACAGCCAAAAAAAAAAAATCTTAAATTTTGATCCTTTTATACAACAATACAGAAATTGATTTTTTTTTTTTTTGGGTAAGGAAAGAAATAAGAGAAAGAAAAAAAATAAAACAAAACAAAGAAAAAAACCCACCAGCTGTTTCCTGGCCAAGGAAACCACAGGGGCTCTTACTCTGTACTACAGGAAATGGCCAGCTTCCCAGGGTAGTTTAAGTCCCCTGCAGCCTGCAGTGTCAGCAGAGATGGTCATTTACGAATCAGTGGGGTTTTGTTAGAAGTTTGTTTGTCTTTCAATGAAACCACCTGCCTCATGGCTGGATTGTTTGAGCTATAAATAGAGGAAAAGTGCATCAAATTCTTTCAGAATGAAACACAAAAATATGGGTAGTGGGAATGGAGAGAGGGAAAGTGCAGGTCGGCTTTTTGACACTGAGATGAAGATTGGGAAATACTCTGTTATTTTTTTATGCTGTAGAATGTGGAGTAAGCAAATTTCAAAAAAAGCATTCCTCACCCACCCCCTGTCAGGCCATGTTCAGATGATGGGAACTCTATAGAACCTGATCTCCTTCCTTTGCTGTCCTTCCTCCTTCCATATTAATGAGTTTGGACCCCTGAAGGGAAATTTTGTTGAGTCTGTTGAAAATGTAGGTATTTGAATTCTTACCCAGTCAATATGTTACCGTCCCTGTAAAGTGCCCAATAGTGTTTTAAACTCCACAAAAAAAAATTCTTTGTTTTTTACCAAGACAATGAGTCCTTCTGGCCAATCCTGCTCTTTCTGCTTGTTTATTTAAACCAGAGTGCTGCTTTTCATTCATTTCACACTGCTTGCCTTTCAATATCACAGTGCCTTCTAGTTGAGTTTGTAATGCTGCCACTAAGGAGCCCTGCTCTAAGTCTTTCCATGGAAAGACAACAGGAAATGTTCACAGAATTCACACTCTTTTCCTATTGCAACATATCCTGGCAGATGTGTTAGTTACCACAGCAACAATTAAGACTAGATTTTTCCCTTTTTTTTTTTAAATAGTAAGATTTTTTTAATAATAAGGGAACATTTTCAGATAAATTTGTGTGTCAAATTTAAATTATGCAATATAAAGATCTTGATGATATGCTTTTGCTAATATCTAAAAGGGTATACGATAAGGTATTGGGCAATTTGGATGATCTGTACATTTTTTTTCCTCCCTCAGACTGGGGTTTACTTGACATTGGCGTGTTTCTGCTTATGTAAAGTTGGAGAACTGGAAAGGAAGCAGCCAATTCCTATATCCATAAATAACAAAAAAAATTAATTAACCCTTCAGTGTAATTACTCAGAGAATTTAAATGAGAGTCAGAAACTCAAGAGCTGTTCTCTGGGTTGGAAAGGTGAGCATAACAATATAGAGAACATTAAATGTATCCCAAACTTCATCTCTCTGCACAACCATCTTTAGAAGTCTTCATGCTGGAAAGCTCTTGAACCACACATCAGCGACAACAAATGCAAATTTGGATCAGTGCACTGGTCTCTGTGAAGTTGCTGTATCACTGCAAGTGGGAGAATCACAGAATCACAGAATCACTAGTTTGGAAGAGATCTTCAAGATTGAGTCCAACCCACTCCCAACACCTCAACTTGACCATGGCACCAACTGCCACATCCCGTCTTTCTTTAAACACATCCAGGGATGGTGACTCCACCACTTCCCTGGGCAGACCATACTGATACTTTATCACTCTTTCAGTAAAAAAACTTTTTCCTAACAGTCTAACCTGTATTTCCCTTGGCACAGCTCTTGCTCCTCGTGTCTTCTCATTCTGTCAGTTGCTGCCTGGAGAAAGAGACCAACCCTCACCTGACTACAACCATCTTTCAGGGGGTTGTAGAGAGTGATAAGGTCACCTCTGAGTCTCTTTTTCTCCAAGGTTGGGAGGAATTTTTATTACCTCCCCGAGTAGGGACCCAATTCCACTCCCCTTCATCCACCAGGTGTCCTCCTATTGCCTGGCAGTGAGAAATATGGGAGTCCTCTTGACTTGTGGTGGGCCTCCATAAAAGATGGAAGGGGAGAACTCCCCTAATCTATTTCACTTTCCCAAATCCTCCTCAGTCTTTCAACTTCCTCCTTAAGCTCAGCCACAAGCAAAATGAGATCATTCACCTGTTCACACCACAGGCAGACTTCTGCAACTCTCTCTGGTACCACTGATAAGCTCAAACACTCTGCACAGGAAGGGGTCTGGACAGACACATCCTTTTTGGAGGCTTCTATTTGGTTACATACACTTTACTAACTGCTGTTTTTGATCTTGTAAAAACCATTACTAACAAAAAAACCCCCAAACCAGCCAACCAACAGAAACACAGCAAACAATAAACTAAAACCACAACTAGCAGGAGGTGCAACCTGCAACTCTGCCTGCTTGCCCTGCCTGCACAAACTGCCATGCCATGCCCTCAAGATCTGTGCCACACTCCTGTTTGCCCGGTCCTGTCTGCTCCCTAGCACCCTCTTTTAATCACCCCACCCTCACCAGAGGAAAGCTCCACCCTGAGCCTGTGTGGCTAATGAGAACAATTGAAAGGTAGTTGTAGTAAAAGTTATTGTTCTGGAAGGAAACAGTGGTGATCAATTAAGAAAGAATATTTGAAGAAGGAAAGAATGTGGGCTGAATCAAGAAACCAGGCATGGATGGAAGCCTTCTACAGGAATGAAAATACCAAGCTACTCCACTCAGGTCACAGATCATGAACTCAAGTGTTCAAAAAATGTGTCAGAGTGGTGCTTAGGGAAATGGTTTAGTGCTGGATCTAGCAGTGTTTGGCTAATGTTTGGACTGATGATCTTAGAGGTGTTTTCCAACCTAAGTGGTTCTATGACAGACTTGAGTGTAAGGGAAGCAGGGAGGGCTCCAGTCCTACCATGTTCTAGTTACTCCAGCAGTGCTTGTAGCCACATCTACAGCCTGGTTCCTCCTTCCTGTTTCTCTGGTTGCTTTATGCTGTGTACAGGCACTCGAGGTGTTCTGTTTTGACAGGGTTCACCTCATTAATTTCAGCCAAAATCAAAGTTAATGACCATCCTTCCCATCCCCAGTTTAAGGCCCTCCCCAGCAGTTTGGCAAAACATTGGGCAGAAATGTGAAAATAGGTCCTGTCTTTTGCCAGCACTCCTCATTCATCAAAGAAGTAGTCCAGACACCACTCCTAAAGAAAAACTTGGTTTCAATTCCTCATTCTGCTGTTTTGCTTAGTAAGAAAGAGTGACTTGGTAAAACTCTTTCTTGCTTTGCAGCAACAACCACAAAGTAATTGTATATAAATAATCCTGTGAGTGCCTGCACAAATGGAAATATGAATCTGTATTGGGATTGTGATGGAGAAGTATAGTCATTAACTAGGTGCCACAATTCTTTAGTGCCAGGAAGAACAAGCCATTACTGAATTTGAAGTGATCCTCATGTTTCCTACAATAATATTGTGTGGCTGGAAAACTCGGCTTGTATCCAACTAATAGCTCCTGAAAAAAGAGACGACATATTTTTTAACCTTTCCGAAACACACTTGCTAACATACTCTAATGCTTGAGAGTATCTAAGGTCAGCTGAAACAGCAGCCTTTACATTTAAAACAGATGTGCCAATATACAGCAGTGGAGGAATGTGCAGCTTCGTGTTTTGTGTAACAAGCACCAGCACTTTCCAGCTCTTTGCCATTTTGACACTTACAGCTTATACACAGAACTGCTTTGGAGTGGGATATTCAGCATGTGTTCACAGAGATGATTAAAAAAATTACTTTCTGCACAGCTGTCTGCAAAGGCTGGTGCATAAAGATAACCACCCTAACTAAACACATTATCCTTTGCAGTCTCAGTTCCTCCCATTTTCTTGCTTAGTTGCAATAGATCAAGATATTCACCAAGACTGAAGTTACCAGAACACCAGTGGCACCCTTAGCTTGCCAGTTCATCACTACGGGGTCAGCTGTGCTCTGCAGTGAGAGTTGGAGAATTACTCCACAGCCTTTTCTTGCCCATGTGCTGTGCAAAGCTGAGGTTAAGTAGGCACTTGGCTTCTTCTATTGTGTGTGCCTGAACCCAGTTTTTGAGTAGCCACAGCAGAGACACACAGAGGAAAACCAAGTTAAAATCCAAGGCTTAATAGAATCAGATAATCATAGAGTATTCTGATCTGGAGGGGACCCACAAGGATCGTTGAATCCAACTCCTGCCCAGGACAATCTCAAGAGTCACACTGTGTCCATGAAAGCATTGTCCAAACACTCCTTGAGCCCTGTCAGGCTTGTGCTGTGGCCACTGCCCTGGGGAGCCTGTTCCAGTGCCCAAACACCCTCTGGGAAAAGAATGTTTTTCTAATATCCAACCTAAACCTCCCTTGAAACAGTTTCATGCCATTGCATCGAGTCCTGTCACTGGTCACTGGAGTGAAAAGATCAGTGCCTGACCCCCATCTTCCCCACACGAGGAAACCTTTTGGAATTATAATCCACCATGTATTGAAATTTCCCCGTCATAGTAAAGAGTCCTGGTCTTCTGCTTCTTTGACATCACAAGGGGACATTTAAAAACCTTTCCAAAATAATGCTGACACCACAGTTTTGATACAGTGTTGATGGAAGATCAGTCCTGCCCATTCCAGGTGTGCTTTGTGGAGAAAAGGAGCACAATGTGTGGGCCTTGGGAGGCCTGAGCTTCGTAGAGCTGTATTGCCATGAAGGCAGTCTCTGAACAGGCACAGATACCCCTTCCCCTTCTGGTTAAAACTGACATCATAAATCAGAGAACAAGAACAGAGCTCAGAGAAGAGTTGTAGTACACCACAGTGCTGGTGGCAATCGGAGTATGTTGTTTTTCTCTTATCTGTCTATGGTACAAAAGAGTTTGGTCTTGAAGAACAAGATGATTTAAAATCTGATTAATGAACCAGGCAAAACTCCATGTGCGGGTGAAGTGCACGCCCCTAACCAGTGCAGAAGATCAGGATGGTTTCTCAAAACATATTCCTGTCCATAAGAACCAGACACCCATTGAACAATGGAGTTGTTTCCTCATGCAGTGGATTTTAGAGAGGCTTCTCCTCCCACCTGAACATCTGTGAGTGCATCCAGCTCCTGGGGGTGTGTGTGTGTGATGATACTGACCCAAAAACTCACACTAGTACTTGGAGGGATGGAATCTTCTCTGTAAACACACAGAAAAGCTCAGGACGGTTCTTTGCAGATTCAAAAGGAAAGAAGATATCCACACTAAAACTTAGGAAGAATTGTTCTTCAAGGCACTTTACACTGCAAAATATAGCAAAGTCCTGTGAGATTTGCCTGGGGTGCCAAGTCTGCCTAAGACAAAAGGTCAGTCATGAAAACTGGAAAATTCATGTCTTTCACAAAACCTCTGGCATTCAATTGAGTTATATATCCAAAATCTACAGTTTGAGCAGAACTTGGATATCTTGGATAGGATATTCTGTCTCTTTGGACCTAAATCAATTATCTTTCTGTTAGGTGGCCTGGAAGCAGCTGCTGAAATTTGCAACATCAAAACTTGGGTTTGGTTGCTTTATAAATGCCAGAGGAACTAATGTTTCATTTAAAATTAACTAAATCTCTTTGGAGATTTAGTGCACAGATTTTGCGTGCACAGATTTTGGGCTTAACCCATGGAAATGAAGATAAGAAGAGTGGCAGAAAAAAGAGGCAAAAATTAAATAGGCTGGGATAAAGTGAGGAAGAAAATGAAATGAAATGTTTGCTAACTGGTTCTTAAAAACTTTTAAGGAAAGTTAGGTGAAATCCTAAGAAAGAAACAACAAAGGCAGGACAGCAAAGCAAGGAAAGCAAAGCAGCAGGAGAAACAGAGGCTAGGCATCACTTTGTCAAGCTATTACTGTCTCTCTGTGGCAGAAGGACTGGAAGAATAAAAGTAAATGTCAGATCAGTTATGCTGATTTCTGTCTATTGCAGGTATTTTTCTGATCTTCATTATCATAGTATCATAACACTTTCCCATCTATCTATTTATCCTCACGACACCTCTCTGAGGTGGGGCACTGCTATTATTTCTATTATACAGCTGGAGTGAGCTCAGGTAATAGAGCAGATTCTTAGCTGGCATAAATTGTCACAGCTCCATTAACTCCGGTGTGAGAGGACTTCTTGGGGTTTAGGATCCGCCACTAAATGAATTTCCCTTCCCCCTGGAAGCCAGGGGAAGAGACAGGCAGCAAGCCCTCAGGTTTTCAGAGCTCTTAACTACCTCTTTGCCCAGAAGACCATCCTGCTTCTGTTTAGATAATCTGTGATCTTTGGGCCAAGCCCTGCTGGCTTTATTCTTGCAAGGAAAGTCAATGAAGTCCTCATGGAATTATTCACATAAATCTTGCAGGACAGAGCTCGTTAGGTGGCACGGATTGTGCACCACAGAAAGGCTGAAACTACAGGAACACCCCACACCCCCTGATGCATCTGACTTTGGAGAATTACAGGAATGAGAGAGAGAACTGTCAAGTGACAGGCAGTGCAGGGTGGAAAACAGAAGGAACACAGAGAAGTGTGCAAACACACAGGGATTCTGATGTGGAATTAAACCGTGACATAGCAAGAAAGTTTGAATAAAAGCCACACAAATTATTTACTTTCCTCAAGCCTAATTCAAACAAATCAACAAGACAAGAAAATTGAAAGGAGAAAAGACAGTGAGCTGTGTTTCTCACAATACAGGTGTCTCAACTCTAACGAGTCTACAGGATTTGAGCTGGTATCATGAATATCACCAGGAGTGATTATAGCTTGTAAAAGTAGACCAGAGAGAGACGTGCCTTTGTGTGTCTTGGGCTGTAATTAAAGCCATAAGCCATCAGCAGAAAAGAGGCCAGCTGCAGCATTTCAAACCTTTCCTACCCTAGTATTAAAAATAGATTGTGGCACAATAATAATAAAAAAAAGTCTACCCAAAATAATTCTAATGAAAAAAAAATTGCACATCTGATTACTATAATTGATTTCTCTTCTAGATATGAATAAATGACCCAGGCTAAATGCCAGTTCCTTGCAAAGAATTTCATTTAAGCTTCAGTGAATTGAAAGGCTCAACCAGACTCAACATTTCCAACTTCCTAGCAAGTAGCAGAAAATCTACCTGACAGTTGCCATGGAAACACGAACAGGAAGAGCTAACCACCAGCCTATAAATCCACAGAGAAACCTTTCTTAATTGGAAGGCCTTTAACCCACACATTTTTCTCATAGCTGCAGAGCTTATTTCTAAAGAGATTATTAAATTCCTCAATTGACTTATGAAGGATGCTTCCCACTATATTACTGTGCTCTGAGTTGCTCATTCTTTATATCCGTTTCCAAAATTACAAAGCAGAGCTAGGATGATAAAAGTTAACACAGATGTTTCAATGAAAAATCCATATGATGTTCTGAAAATAACTTCAGTGGTAATGTTCTACTAAAAAAAAAATAACCAACCAACCAAAAAAACCCAGCAAACAACATACCAGAAAACCTACCATAAAAATAATAAGTTCAAGAATTGACATGACACTAAAGAGAGGAGATATCCCAACATTCTGTGCTTTGAGTTCTAGAAAAGATTTTTTAAATGGAAGAATTTCAGTGGGAAATATAACTGAAACTATGTGAGGAATCATTGCTTAAGTCTATGAATGTTAATTATACAAATACCCACACACAAGTACACACGTTAACACACTAGCAAATATATGTGCAAATAATTTCCTTTTAAAGATAATATGAACAGAGCTGCTCATGCTTATCTAATTTCCTTCAGCATTTTGAAGATTTCATCCATGTTTTGGCAGAGAAATCACATATTAGATAGTTTTTGTGCCTTGATTTCTGCAATGCCATTCTCCTATCCAGGGGTGGCTGGACTTTTTGGAAGGCTGGCAATAACCTTGGGGCTGAGATTGTTGCCTCATTTCTAAGAAATTCAGCAGGCCCGTGTAGTTAAATGCATTTGTCTTCTCCCACCTCTCCTAACCAGAGAGAGAATAATCAGACACAGGCTCAGAAAGTCTTGTTTGGTAGGGGTTTTTTAGATAGTCAAATATTTGTTTTGTTTGGTTAAGTGGGAAAATTCTTCTTTTTCCCTGCATTATGCCATATTTTAATATTTTTATTCCTCATCTCCACATTCTAAGGACAATAGGAAAAGTATTATGCACCAAGGACTTATTCCTAGTTCAGTCAATTGGAGTACAATTGATTCCTGCTGGTTTCAATGGAATTAGGATTCTGCTCAGTTTGTGCTTGAAAATAGACAGAGAGAGGGGAGAAAAGAGAGAAAAGCCTTTTTTGCCATTTTTTTTCCTTTTTTTTTTTTTTCAAGCCTGCCTGGAATTTGGATGAAATATTTAGCCCTTGTTCCTCCAGTATCGTGCATCTCTTTGAGAAACTGAAGCACTGTAGGGCAGGTGGAGTAGCAGCCACAGATGCTCTTCCAAGGTAACACTGATGCCAAAAACACTGGTGTAGCAGTTTGAATTGGGATCCAGCACCACGTCAAGATAAGAGTCACATGCTTATCACCTCCACCATGCTCTGGCTCCTTCTGCAAACAGAACTACTCTTTGGAGCCTGAAATTCTGGAAGGTCCCACTGCTGGGAGCACCAGAAGGAGTGAGGCCAGGCCTGGAGTTGGTGGAACCAACTTTCAGTGGGATTTATTCACTCTTGGCTGACCCTCATGTCACTCCTACATTCCACCTGCAACATCTGATACCAACATCCTTGTGCAAACCCCGTTTTGAAGAGAGTCCCTTTATCCAAGGGATGTTTATACCCTTATATTGTTGAGCCTTTACATGACCTGTCAACAACTGTATAGGGAAGAAACCTGGGTATTTCAAATCAGTTTAAAACAACAGTGGACTCTCCCTTTCCTATGCCTTTTGTGGTAGTTTTAGAAGAAAATCTGAGTTACCCAGAAATCATCCAGGGAATTCCGAGGCTGGTGGGTACTGGGCAGAAAAGATTCTTCCACAATGAGGATTAGATAAGAGATACACAAATTACTTACCAGTCAGAGGGCAAAATGCTGCCACTAAAGGGTTTCCACTCCTTCTTGTCAAGTCACCTCCGTTTTAACTTGTCTTGTCTTTCTCCTAGTACAATTTTCCAGCCCTGAGCCTCTCTTGAATGAGTACAGCCACAATATTTGCCAGCTGTGTGTATAGTACATTTGCTGATGGACAAATGGGTCTGCTTCATGGAGAACAATGCCACATATTTTCAGGCATATAAGGTTTTGAATGCATTTTTTAATGTGTCAGAGGATTAAAACATGACTCTGTTTCCCTACCTGCCCTAAATGAAACAGACCATTCACATGATGTTACCACACTCCTTGCATGAATGGACTGACTGAATTTTGTTTCTCAGTGCCAAGTAACACTGTGCAAATACTTTGGAGTAAATTAACATAATGAACACTATATTCTGTTGCCTGAATGATTGTTTTCCTCCCCTCCCCATATCGTTGTTATTATTAGAATTGTTGTATGACTGAGAGAATCTCTTGAGGGACAAACTAGCTTTGCTTAACAACTGCTTCTCCAAGTCCATCAGGCTGGCAACTGCAAGCCTATGATTAGCTTAATAAAAGTTAAGGGAAAATTATAAAGCAAATGAAAAATACTAAAGGTGCTGTGAAACAAAACCATAATTGGGTAGCAATACTCCAGCGATGACAGCTAGAAAGCATCTGCTCCCTGCAGCATCCTAAAGTGTTTGCAAAGTCTGCAGAATTCTACAGAAAAATCCACAGACATGTAGTCTCCATGCCTACAGGGATTTGCAATAC
>JANPWX010000359.1:0-78900 GCA_024734555.1 Trochalopteron elliotii
AATGCATAAAAAAATAAACATGTTGGCAGTATCAACATGATGATGAATATTGCATTTTGCATCAGCTGTGTGACCTTCCCACGATTCACTAATTGCTTTTGGTGACTGCCAACTCAGTCACTGAGCACACAAATAATTGATTAGCACTTTAAACTTAAAACATGTTACCACAAGTTGTCACTAGAGATTCTAAATTACACTGTGGTACTATAGTAAGGTCTATGGACAGAATGTTAAGTCACTATTGATCCTATTTATATTAGAATAAATCATATTTAAAATATTGAAATGTCTCGTACTGTCAATAAAAACGAGGATAGGAACAAACACAGAAGTGAAAATACTGCATATCATAGGCTGGTAATTTAATGAGAAAATTAAATAGGTCTTCTCTGAGAAACTGAAGCAGATTTAGTACTTAAAAAACTAATTATATTTTAAGTCTTGTCTTTTTTAACCCAAATATTAAGAAATACCATATCAGAACAGGGAAATTTCAGAACAGCTACTACCCCTTTTGCAGAAGGAAGCACCACAATATTAGTATAAACTAATGAATTTCATTTTTATGTGCATTTGCATGAATGAATTTCATGACTGAATCTACCTGGGGTTTCTTTCCTTTTTTTTTTCTTTATTTGCAGCATACAGCAGGCACACACAAATAAAAATGTCACTGTCTTGACTGTCATGACTACCTGAACTTGTGCAGCTGACAGCTAAATCCATAATTCCAGCTATTTTTTTAAGTTTCAATGTCCTTGTTTAATTGCAGCTCTCCTTACTTCAAGAGTCCAGACGTTTTACTGAAATCATTATCCAGGTTTTCACCCAGTGCCCCAAACCCCTATAGGTCTGTCAGCTAGAAAGCAGTGCCTACACATATCAGCCCTGTTTATGGGCTTCCATGACTCACTGTGTTTATAAATAGAGAATTCTGACGAGTGTCTATCAAGCGTCTGACAGGTTTACTTGTCTTGTTTGCCTTTGATTAATATTTTGTTTAAAATCTTCCATGTTTTAAAAAAAGCCTGTGACCATGGTTGCATTTCTCAAAGTTATCATCTAAACCCAGTTTGTTTGCAGCAGTCCCCTGCCTCTGTAAGCATTACTGATGTGGAGAGCTTTTATTGTTCCTCAGCTCTGAAGAATGCAGCATTTGGTGCTTTGGTCAGCTCCCAAAGGAACAGTCTAAAAATATCTCAAGAACAAATAGCATTTGGGAATAACGTGCCCTTGAAGATTCATTTTCAAACACTGTTTTTTTGAATAACATGATCTCTACATAACTTTGCTATTAATGCTAGTGACAAAATACTGCAATTTACCCAGGGAATTCAAAAGCAAAAACTGAAACAAAGCTTGTTTAGATAGCTCATGGATCAAACACTTGAAGTTCAATGCTTGTCAAAACTAAAATATTCAATTCTATCAACCCAAACAAAAATTTACTAATAAAAAACCTTTATTTGAAACGTACCAAAATGAGCATCAGTTTGATTCAGGATCTCAAAGGAGATAATTTTGCATAAACTCTTCCACATAACAAGCTTAGCATTTCTCTGTTTTGATCTTCTACAGGCGTTTAAATTTTTTATTAGGACAACCACCACAGAGAAACAATAACCAAGTAATTTCTTGCATTATGATAATCTCACAACTGTAGAACTGGCAGACTTCAAGAAACACTCTACATGCCACTTAAAAATTTTAAAGTGATATTCAATACTATTAATTAATCACTTTTTTTTAAAAAAGGCACTGGCAGGCCTTTAATGGAACCATTTATTTCTTCAATGCCTGAACACACAAGCATGTAAAAAATATGAAGTAATACAAAGACCATGCTGTAAAAGTTGTTCTAAATCTTAATTCATCTGTAATTCTCTCATGCTGAACCATTCTGGTTACCTTAGGATAAGTAAACTGGACCTGAGAACACTGCATGCAGAGTCCTCTGCTAGGGAAGTCACAGAGAGCAAAGCTGAGAACCCAAAGTTTATAGTTTTCCTCCTTTCTTACTCCTGAAGCAATAGATATACATACCCTCAAAAAGAAAAAAACATTGCAAACACGTTCTGCAATTCCAAATGTTTGGAATACTTTCACTTTTTAAAAAATGAACAACGGACAGAAGGTAATTTGAGATGTCTCATTTTAACACAAAGTAGTCAAAAAGAGCAACATACCTCACTACAAGATGCTACAGCTCTGTGTAAAGGAGTCAACCATTTGCTGTCTTTGGCGTTAACTCTAGCTCCTGTAATAAAAAATAAAAGCAGAAATTTAAAAGATATTCACAGAATGACTGAAATATTTTCAAGAACAGAAATAGAACTACTTACTTATTCTAGTAAAATGAATTTACTTATTCTAGGCATTTCTTTGCATTTTTCACGCAAAAAATGAAAAGGAATCCTTTCTCCAGCTGAAGTCAACCCTTTGAGAAAATTCTTTTAACACTATACCAATAATACTCTTCCACATCAAAATATACTCGTATTTTTACACTAGGTCATGCTCTATAATCTTTTGCCCTTCCAAAGCCACATAAAAGGCTGCTGTGTAAGAAAGATGAACTCCTTGCCTTCACACAGCAACAAAGATCTCATAGTTTCCCATTATAGTTGAAATTCTCCATGAAAATACAGAAAGAGGCTGCATTTACTCCCCACACCTACAGTTTCCTTGTGGTTGCCATGTCTGAGGGACAGGTATATAGAATGAGGATAATTCTTCTAGTGGGACTTACTTTGGGAACAAATCTTCACTACTCCAGTGGGCCACCTAGCTCACCCTGGGACCTCCTGATCCTCCCTGACAGCCACAACTCTACTTCTGAATGCACACTCAAGAACAGCCATCCCTGTCCCCAGGAAATAAGGCTGCACAAACATCTCTAAGGGATACAATCCTGGGTTTGGATTTTAATTTTTTTCTTAATAATAAAAGGAAAGAAGGGCTTGGGAACTTCTCTGCCCTGAAGGAAGCAGCTGAACTACATCTTAACTTGCAGTGAACTCCAACAAACAAGAAAACCTAATGATCAAAGTTAATAATTTAATTTCTTACTGATACACACACATAGAGAACCTTGTAGGATATTTATACCCTGATTGGAAACTTACCTATCTTTATTTCAAAACTTCTGAGAATCTACAGGGATAGCTTAGACAAAATATTACATTTTTGAAAAAAGAGTTCGGAAATACTATTGGAAAGAATCACACAATAACATTAATGCTACATGACCAGAACTAATTAACATCTCAAGCTAAACATAATACTGTTTGTCAGTACCAACTGCAGTTTTTTCTATGCAAAGAACAGAAAATGATGGAAGGCTAGTAAGACACAAGATGCCAAAAAGGTTTCTGGTCAAGTCAGGATATTCAACTGAGAGACAGAGTATTTTGATCCAAGATGTGCACCAGCAAAGAAGTCTCTCCCAGCCCAAGTGATTAAGAAACACAGCAGTCTGTACAAAATCATGGTTGTATGTACTAAGCAGCTGAAATATCTGAAGTCAATTCTCTTGAGTTTCTAATCAATCCATCCCTTTCAGTCATAAGAACAGAACACAGAAGCTGATGCAGGATCCAAACCTCCAGTTTGATCTTACGTCTTCCACACACTGGACAGAGACTGAGGTCTAACTGCTGGCTAGAATTTCAGGGATTTCCATTTTTCCTTACCTAAATTTCAGAACAGGATTTCATCCTATTTTCCTAAGTGCAATTTTTTTTGAAAAATAAAATTAGTAAATAGGGAAGAAAGTCCAAGCCCATTTGAAGAAAACCCCCAGAGTCTAACAAAAGTTTAGGAGATACCACAAGTATCTGTTTTTGTCACAAATCCAAAGGACCCAGTGGTGCACTGCAACACATCATGTGCCATAGCAGACTGTACTATATCAAGTCTTGCATAGAACTCAAGCAAAGAAAGAATCTGAGTATTCTAAAAGATACTAGAAATTCCTGAGGATTTTTGGCAATCCTTCCCAAAAGACAGTAAGTGATGAATGACATCACAAATATAATGAAGTAATGATTGGAAGGTGAGACTGCAATAAATGTATTTCAAAAGTATCTGTAATTCTTGATTATATTCCAGGTAACTGTTGGCCAGATCTTGTTTTTAGCAGATGAGACAAAAACAAGAGCCAAAATTCTACTCCAAGCTCCACCTGACTTCACATCCAGCCAACAACCAAGGAATAAAGACTTTCATAGTCTGATTTCTATCTCTAACTTTAGGATACAAATGTTTTTAAAGCATTTGAAAGAACTTGAGTGAGTGACTAAGTCATTAATTACTATCCTGATTCTCCTCAGGAAAATGCATTTGCAAGACTTGGGGTAAGGTCAGATCCATCCAGGTAATGAAACCCAAGATAGGAAAAGCAACGTGCCCATCAGATGAGAAGAAATGCATGTTTCCACTGCAAAAAAGCAGCAGTTACCTAAGCTCTAGCTCCAAGTGAAAATGTGCTTAGAGTCCAAGGAGTAGTTACATGTTCAGATTTGCTGACGTTTCTGGTACTTGTAACACACAGCCTAAAAACTACACCAGAAGAGAGAAGAAATAAACACAAAAAGATACTGTACAAAAGGTTTTCACCAAAAGTGAATCACACTTGCTAAGACTAAAAGAAAAGAATATGTGAAAATAAGAAAGAAAATCAGCATTAGCCAGAAAAATATCTAAGGGAATCTGAAGTGATATCTAAAAGTAATATGGTCCTCTTAAAAGAACAAAAATCAACATAACAAATACCTGCTCCCCATTCTGTAAGTGGTCTTCCACCCAAAGAAACAAGGATGCCTAGGTCTGGCACATTAAAATAGTGTAAAATACAGATACTAAAATAAGTTAACTTTTCAAATACACAAAAAAATTGTAGATTCTGTGACACAGGAAAAGCTGAAGTTGACTTTTGATAACAAATCTGAACCTCTGATGGACTTACTTAAGAAAGAACCATTAAGCTTGTTTTTTCCTTCCACAACAAAAACTCTTAAAGAAGTTGCAAAATTATTATATTGAAAGAAAGTTTTTAAGCAATAATCAGAATAAATGTACTACCAAAAACCACATATGCCTCATTAACGTGGGGATTGGGAGATCTACAGCGTTAGATGCATTAAACAAAATAACATTTTTAAATTAATAGAGAGATACTTTGCCCTTAAATTTCTCCAAGAAGCCATGCTGCCAAGAATCATTTGAATTTCATAAATGAGTTTCTCCAAACAGCCTTATATGTGAGGACATAATCCTCCTCCAGGCTGTTCTTTACTGTGTAACACATGATTTGGGGAAAATGTCACCATTCCTCCCTGATCCTTCAGGGGCTCCCTCAAACCTATCACAGCCCTACCATGCAACAGTAAGGGAGTTTACAGCCTTGATTATCTGAGGTAAAGCTCTACTCCAGACCACTGCAAAAAAATGTTACAAAAATGTATTACACCTCTACTGAATAACTTTTGCTTTAAGATATTGCTTCACAGTTGGCTTAGAGAGAGTCTGAACACACGTATGTGTATAACCAACTGCACAGCACTGCCAATGCAATATTATCCCTGTAAAGCTCAACCTGCTGACATGTTAACCAGGGCATTTCTCACATTTCAAATGCCAGCTATGAGCAGCTTGCTCTTTTAAAGAACAGTACAGTGTACCTTAATTCCCTGTGTGCAAAACCCAAAAAAAGAAACCAAAACCCAACCCTAACAAACTGCTGTTTTCTCCCCTCCCTGCTTCCATCCCTTGGATCTTCCAGACCTCAAGGGCCTGGTCTTAGCATGTTTATTAAAACTTCTAATTTGTTTACTGAAAATTTTATTATATTTCAATTCTTTTAATGCTGGAGAGTTTGCCGGAAAAGGATTAGGATGCTTGTCAGAGAGAGCAATCACAATGCTGGAACACAAATATTCAACTTGAACTTAAGAACCAATCATGACCCTCCCCTAAAACAGCACCTTCCAAACAAAGCAAATTATTCTTCCATGTTGGTGCACTAAGCCAGAACATTAAACAAGATCATCCCTTTCATCACTAATTTTGCTAGTACAGCCCAGTGAGTTTACACATCTAGGCAAATATAAAAGCAGGAGTTTTGCTCTGCAAAAGGTGCGGTAAGGAGAGGGAATGAGAGAGAAGTACTACATAATTTTCTTCCCTTGACCCTGAATCTTACATCTCATCTTGCCAAGTGGTACTTGCAACACTGACAATTAGAAAGACATGTTTTATTTAATAAATCGAGTACAGAAGCTATTGAAAAGCTCTGTGATGGTTACTTCTAGCAAATTTATGTTTCAAGAGACACATTTTCTAATTGAATACATGCACTGACTTACAGAATGATCCTGGAAGGTTTAATTCTACCGGTCCACAAGTAGCAATTGCACATTTAAATATGCTATTAGCCACCAATTCCTGGACACATGTTTCTGCATGCTTCTTGGTGTCCATATCCTTACATTCCAGTAAGAGCTAGCATCTCAACTATCTCTTAGAAAGACAGACAGAAAAGAACGACTGGGCAGAAAATGTTGCAAGGAGTAACCACACATGTCTTCCTTCACCCATAAACTTCCACACAACTCTTTCACTGCCCTGTCTCACACCACCTCTGTGTTCCTCTCACAAAAAAAATCTTGCTGTGACACTCCTCCACAGCTCCTCTGCACCAGAAGTCTTCCTATTTGGAAATGTCCTCAGAAGACTAATGAATGCAATGGCTGAATTACTTATGCGTCACTAGTTGGAAATAGATTAAGAAATACAACAGAACTGACAAGTCATTTTCATCTTTGCTCACAGTACTGACTTAAGTACTCAATTGCCTTCCACTGTTCTGTTTGCAGCCTGTATTTTTAGACTCTCAAGGATGGTATTTTCCTTTGTTATTGTACAAGATGTGCTAGTGACTGAGTAATATCATAACATAAGCAAAGAAAGCAAAAGTGTTTTCATTCAATTATGCAATACAGATGCCCAATGTTCAGTATTTGAAGCTCTGAAGGAGCTAAAAAATGTAAATAAGATCTATATAGAGAGCATTTAAGAAAGTAACAATTTCTGTCCTAAAAACTAGTATACTGAAATAATTTTAGATATTATCTTTGGAGGAATTAGGAAGATCTCAGGTATAAATCACTGAGAGCAACCACTAGTCCTACTGTAATTAGATTTTACTTAATTATTTTCCTAACAGCTAGTAATAGATTCAGAAGTTCTTCCTTTTGAATGATCCACTTTTTTTTCTAGAGACAATGACCTTGGAAGCACTTAAACTGGCAAGCAGAAATTCTCAGACTATACTGAGGAATAAACAGAGATGAAAACTTTTCCTTAGATAGAAAAATATGCCAACAGTCAGGAGGAGATACAGAAGTTTTTAAAGTATAAGAAGATTTGAGATATGAATTGGAAAAATCAATAATAGAAATTGAGTGTAACTTCCTATTGAAAACTTGGATACTTGGAAAATCATTGCTGCAAATATAATGAGTAAGACCTTATGGAGAGAAAGTTTCTTGCTATTTAAAAGCTAAATGCATAGCATAAGATTTATAGAATAGTGAAAAAATCCAGGAGGAACAGGCCTGGAATCTTTTGTCCAGACAGAATGAGACTTCACAAACAATTCTTCTTTTTGTTCCTTAAGAAACAAACAAATAAAACCACTCCCAAACCCCAAAATGACCCCACAAAACAAATACACATGGAGACACACTGGCCAGAAAAGGAAGGAAAACCACAATCAAGTTGAAGCCATCCTTCCAGGACTTTACTGATCTGTCAATATAAGCCATTTTTTTCAGAATTTCAGTTTCTGCCGCATCTCAGCCACCACCCCTTTGAGCTTCAGTGAGCAACATTAAGTTCTCTGACTGAAGCTACTGAACAGTTCTATCTTTTCCTGAGTCAGCTTAACTACTTTTCTCAAAGAACATCAGAGCTACTTTCTTCACAGCAACTGACTTTTACTGCTGCCAGGGGCAAGTTCGGCCAGCTTGGAAAAGAAAAACATCAGCCAACATCGCTGTCAAAAGAAGAGGAAGTGGCCGAAAGATACAGAGAGTGTCAAAGGGGCCCCTGTGAAACGCCCTCAGTGTGTGGGTACATCTGCAACCCAAACAAAGGGAGCTTCATTCGCCTGGGACTGAGGCAGCAAGAGCCTTTCAACAGCTGAGCTCTGTGACTGTCATGACATGGATTTCTAACACTCACAGAGATTCATAATTAGATGAAAGAAACACAGGTAGAGTGGTGTAACACTGAAGGGTCTTTACTATCTTTTAAAATCTGTTATTACTACAGTGGCAGTTTTCCAGCATCAGCACAGTTCTTACATTTTCCAGCTGACTCCAAGGAAACAAAAATTCATGGGCTGCCAAACCTTAATGAGATGGAGTTTGACCACACTCATGTAACACTGAGCTTCATGCAGAGAAAATGTTGGGTTAAGCAAACAGCAATGTGTTGTGTTAGTATTTAAGTATCAATGCAATATAGTAACTAAATCTATTCAGAAGAAAACAACAGACGATTCAAATGTTGATTGTTGTGAATTACATTGATTTCAGTGAAAGCAATAATCATCTCCACTGTATTTTTAGAAAATAAAATGAAAAAAGTTAGTAATCAAAAGAATACATTCAGTGATCACACTAATCTGTTCTGCTTTTCACATGGCACTTCCTGGCACAGTAGACTCTGATGAAATTAAAAATCATAGGACAGCTGGAAAGAACAATTTTTTTATAAAGCAAGAAGCCTCTCCAGAACAGTTCACATGCAGGACTTAAAGTAGGGTTTGATTTTTTTAATCAGGACTTCTTGGAAAGAAAAGAAAGCTGGACATTCAGTTAATTTAGACTTAACTATTATACTTTTTTACTTTTCATTAGTTTGCCATCATTTACACTCTTAAAGTCAGTGCAATTATGCAAAGTAGACAGATGTATTTGTGCACTGGTATGCAGAGCTATATAAAGGTCATAAAAATACAACTGTGACGAGTGTAACTACCCTTCCCAGAGTAATACAAAAAGGAAAATGCTTCTAAAATTATGATTCTCAAATGACTAAAATATAAACTTCTCTTCTTTCCTTCTGGATGCTGTAAATAATCTTCATGCCTCTTCTTGGTCACTTCCCTACACAACAAATTTAGGAATGCTAGAATAATTGCTTATCGAGCTACAATCCAAAAGTTAGAGATTATTTGAAAATTTAGACTTCCACAGATCACAGTGGTATGAAAAAACTGTTGGTAAGACACTCACATCCTCAGGGGACAAGTTTATTAGTGTTCAGTGGCTCAAAATAAAAAACAAAAGGCCCAAAATGGAGTCACTAAAGCAATTTTCTTTGCTGTTTGTAGCCTGCATCCAAACGATCACCCACAGATTCCTTGTCCAGGTGAAGGACAAAAGGAAAGGTCACAGAGCAACCTTCAGATTTAGTTGAAAAATATCTCAAGAATTCAACAACTAAGAATGCTTTTGAGACTGAAAACTTACTCCAAAAAAGTCTGCAAGAAGGCTGAATCAGTTATATCTTCAGGATGTGCAATATGGGTTACTTAGGTCTGTAGCAAAGTAATATAAACTGCAATATGTGATCCACAATACACATTTGAAAGCAATGTGGATTCCCTGGAGCAGGATGAAAGAGTCTAATCAAATAAAAAAAAACCCCTAAGTAGTCTATAATAACACTTTAAGAATAGAGAATAATGAGAAAGAATCAAGTAAGAGCCACTGAATAGCAGAAAGATTAATACTGGCTTCAGTAATTTTGAGGTCCAGTTTGAAGAAAGAATAAAAACATCAAAGAACACTGTCTTTGTAGAATAGTTTGCACAGCAGGAAAATTGTAAAGTGGTTCCTGGTAATATTCCAGCAAAGCCATGTTAGAGGACATTACAAGTTGCAAGGACAAGAGAAATGTTAGGATGAAAGAAGTCTACACTTAATTCAATCCCTTGTGCAGGTATGTTAAATAGGTCAGTTAATGTCACATACCCAACTTTTACATGCAAATTTACTGCACAGAAGAAATGGTTGCACAGAAATGCTATTTATTCAACAAACCACTTTCCTCAATTTTAAAAAAGAGGTCTTGCAATGCAACAAACAATTTTCAAGCCTTGCTGTGGCAACAGATGTTCTTTATTTGCTCCCTAATGCTCATCTATTATGACAAAATGTAACATTATACATCTGTCTCAAAGGAGATATTTGATTTCCAGCTGAAACACAACAGATGAATTTTCCTTATCTTTATGAAATGGAGAGGATAAATACACTTAACCTCTGCTCTCCACCTTTCAATTAAGAGAGCTAAAAGACAAATCATAGCTTGTGCATTTTGAGACACCTAGACCTGATTTCTCTGAGAAGTAGCTGGCTCAGCACAACTGATACAGCTGAGTGCTCATATTTCACCAACCACAAAGATTTCAAATCCAGCACTCAGAAATGAGGAAGACTAAATTGATGAATACTTTTTAAAGATTTAAGAAGCTTGCCTAAAACTACTGCTTGCAGGCAGGTAATGTGCAGATTTGTGCCCAAGTACAGCACAGCCTTGCAAACTGAACAGCCTGAACACTCAGACATCACTTTCACCCTGCAGTTGATGCCCTCTTCACTCACTTACAAACAGGTGTATCAACAACTCACACCTACCTGTGCCCCCCTCACTGCACCACCCCAGCTCACTCCCAGTGCAGCCTCTCTCTGTGACTTTCAGGAGGCTGTGCCTCTCCAGCAAGGCACAACATGGTACCGCGCTCCACAGCACAGCACGTGAGCATGGCAAGGTGGGACTGACATCACCCCAACTTTCCTAGCTTTTGATTTGCAACTGTCTAATGCATTGTTTTGTTGTAAACAAATCAGATTTTCATTAAATAAATGTTATCTGGGACATACCAATGCCTCACATCCTCCCTGAACAATCTGCAGACACTGCAGCACCCACAGCCTCTCCTCCCTGCAACTTCTCAGCTTTGGACTATTTGTACAGTCCTAATCCTTAACTCCCTTCTTTGTTCTCCATTTTTCCTTACATTTAACCCCAGGCTATGTGCCCAAATAACAGGACTAATACTTCTTCTCCTACCACTTCCCCCCAGTCAGGATCTTATTTCATTCCCATCTGAACTAGGATTCCCCTCCGCCCATATGCCTTTCGCCCAAGAAAGGGGTATTTTGTTCTATCATGGATCTGGTAAACAGACTGTTCATCTAAACCAGACAGAAGATTCACTCTCAGAAGTAGCTGACTACAGCTTTGCGAAGTTTGTAACATTGTTAGTTGATGAAAGGGGTCACTATATATTTTCAAGAGTTACCAGAACTTTCCTTTCTTCTTGATAGGGGAAAACAGCACCTTTTTAGCTTTTCAAACCTTGCACCTTTTCAAAAGTGAACTTTTCTAGACAAAATGTCACTATAGAGTATCTCCACACAATAGATATATTAATTAATAGCACATCATGTATTTCTATGATATGTATATATACTTACATAGAGAGTACAAGTAACATATATAATTAAAATATTACATCATACTAAAATTAAAACAAATTAACACCTAGCAAATTCAGTTGAAGGTCTGGAAGCAACTCCTATAATCCTAAAAGTGGTATTTTCTTAAAGCAGAATTTGTTAGAAGGGGTTGATGAGGGGTGGTGGTGATGGAAGTAGCCAGCTTTGCACAGGCAAGGCGTGCAATTAAGCAGACTGAAGATTAAAGTAGTTCTATGGGACTGCTACAAGTTTTCATCTTTCTATGAAAGCTTGAAGCCCTGTATTACAAATTCAGCCTCAAGCTACTTGATGGGTAGGTCTCTCCAAGATCAAAGACAGTCAATTCAGTCCTTCAGTCATGATGTTCTTCAGGTTTTTGGTTCAGTTGCTTGGTTTTCTACCCTTTTTAAAAAAAACCAAAACAACCCAAAGTATACTGTTTTACAGAACTTGTAATGTTTCTTAGTACAAATAAATAGGGGGAAAAAACATGTGATTTTAACATTTTCAGCTGGTTCTAATTATATTCTGTGCATTTAAGCCAACAGGCAAAGATACTTAAATTTATACAACCAACTCTGGATGGCGTCTTTATGTTCAAATGTAATTGCTTTTCTGAAGGACATTTCAGAATGAAAGCAATGCTGCTAACACCTGCCTGTACCATATACACTATTACTTCTTTAAACTAGCCTTGAACTATTGAAAGCTGATCAAGCTACAAGTAAAAATAGCTGTAATTGAGACAGCTTTCTACAAAGAAATATTTTAGAGCAGAACTATAGAACTACACAGTATTGTTACACTAGTAAGTCTGGAAACTAAAATTTCAGTACAAGCATCTTTAAATTCTAGTACATTAAATATCTCAATAAAAGCTACACAGAATAAGATGTATATAAATACTTCTTTGGATGTGCATAGAGTTATTTGTTTTCCATTAACAGGAACAGAACATACCAGATAAAATAAGTAGTTCAATAATTTCTGCATCTCCCAGATAGGCAGCAGCATGTAAAGGGGTCCTTTTCTCATTATCCTGTGTAAGAGGGGGGAAAAAAGGTTTTATTTAAAATAAAAAAGTACTGTTTAGCATTTTGTATGTTATGAAAAAACATTGCATAAAAGTTCATCTTTCAAATATTATACATTATATATTTTTAAAAACCATAATTACTCTGAAGACATCAGTCACATTTACTAAGATAAACATGCTTTTCCCTAAGGAGCTCTTAACACCTACATAGTCAACCACTGTTTTCCTGACACACACAGGATGCTCATCCCATCTTTAGATTAACCCACCATTTATAAATCACCATTCACTTGTCCCCAGAGACAAGAACTCGAGGCTGTCCCACACAGTTAAAAACAGTGTGTTATTGTCATATGCAACAATTAGTGAGAAACATTTTTTTTTTGTGAAGTTTAGAGCAATTTCAGAAGTTATTCTTTTAATAGAAAATAGAAAAGAAGCTAGAGTCTGCCCACTATTTTGTAAGGGCAAAAATAGAGGAATACAATTTCAACTGTTTCGTTTACTGTAACTAAGCAAAGACAAGATAGAAGTGAAATTTATTTTGCAAAAAACCCACTCTGCAAGTAACACCCAGCACTTTTAATTAGTTCAAGCTGATCTAAGGTGCTTTTGAAGGTACCAGTAAGAGATGTTATTTATTCATGCACATTATAGACCAGTGAAGATTCTCTTTTGAGAGATTAACACAAAATACTTTGTAACTATTTCAGGATCAGTGCCAATTTCCCTGCGCCAGTTCATAGCTTAAGCAGAAAAATAAGATCACATCACAGTGAGTTATAAAAATGAACAAGAACCAACCAGTTTGCTCTCTGAGGGAAGGCTGGTGAGAAATCAGAAAAGAGACAGATAATAATAATAACCAGCATCCTGGTTCTGGCCTAAGCTCTGCTTGGATATCCAGATGCTTTCAGAAGAGTTTCAAATACACTGGGAGTGAGGGAATCAAGATTGAGGCAGCAAGAAATTTTAAGTGGCAAGACATTTCTATTAATTCAACTGTTGTGTCACAACTATCATAAAATTAACAGACATTTTTTATTGACATTTTTATTGTGAAAAGTGTTCTTCTCCCTTGCTAGAATAACCTCATGTAGTTAAACCCAACCTGAGAGCTAGCATAATATAAGAATAAAATTAGAGTTCATCGCAGGAAAGATGTTACAGCAAAACTGGAGCTGAGACTCAAGAGGTTCTTTTGAAACCTAGAAGACAACTTCAGAATTCAGAGCATTCAAACCACCCCCTCTAAAAAATCATCACCTACTCCCTGCCTAGTCCCTGCTCAGAAAAAGTCAAAGTGACACAGTTCACCATATTAGCAATGCTTCCTAACAAAGTTTTTGAACTACAGGCAAGAAATTCCAAATTGAGCAGTGCAAACCTGACACTGATGCACCCTAAGGAATCAATGCTACACTTATCATTAACACCACACAGAACCACTACAATTTCTTGCCAGGATGTCTCAAATGCAGCTTACACATGTAGGATAAAAAAAGACAGGCCCCTGCCACAAAGGACCTGCTATCTTGGAAAAAAAACTTTTTTAAAAGGAGAAAAACTGAACACTGTACCCCCCCCACCCGCCCCCCCAAAAAACCCCACCGAAAACCACCAAACCAAAACTAACCAACCAAACAAAAGGGAAGGGAAGGGAAAAATATTAGATGCACAAATGAAAAAGAAAAGCAATACAAATATTAAACTTGCTTCCCCAGTTGAAAGACAGTAAAGACCAGCCAGCAATGAAAATCTGTTTTCATTCCTCCAGTATGGAGAACAGAGCTCCTATAGGTAGATAGCACTGAAGCCTTTTTGATAATGCTAAAGAGCCTACAAATTAGAGATTAGGGAAGACATGAGTATGATAGGATATTGTCTGCAATGTCATCATAGAATTAGGGAAAATAAGATGGGCCATGAGCACATTCTTCTGTAGAAACAGCATTTACACAGGAACACGAGAAAAACTGCATTCCCCATTCCAAGGGCAAAACTCATTATTATAAAAATGTTTATCATACTTGTGTTGTTGGTGATTTTGTTTTGGGGTTATTTTAACATCTCAGTGACAGAAGTCATACTAGCAACCAATGTGACAGAATGAATTAGAAATCTTCTAACAGAACACTGCACAGAAAGGAGATGTTTATCTAGAAATACACTAATCACCAAGCCACAAATACATTTTCCTGTAAAAAATACCAAAAAAATCCAACCTCTATTAATGAAAACGCATCCTTAAACCACCAAGATACAAACATAGCAGCAGCTTAAACACAAGCAATATTTCCACTTCACCCCTCCTGTTTCCAAGCTGTGAGTTTCCAGCCATGCAAATATTTCAATTTTGCTGCCCTTAAGCTGACAAATTGAAAACACTCAAAGCCCAACTCCCAGTTCTGCAGCAGGGAGCACAAACTGGGAGCATACCTAGGCAGGAGGTTGGAGATGCCCCTGCTCTCTGCAGCACCAAGGGAGCACTGCTGGAACACTCAGGGCTTGTCACTTTCTGGGTCAACCCCAGAGACTGGAATTTCAACAATCCCAAGCCCCAGGGTATCTACCGACCACAAATATTCCACATGCTGAGGGTGCTTTGACAGAAGCCCCGGCCTTTCTTTCCCCTCTAGTTTCACAGCTGGCTTTTTTTTGAGATGCTTCCAAACATTTTTTTTTAATTATTTAATAGCACTGTGCAAAAGTTTTTTTAGTATTTAAAAACCTGGTTTTCAGAACCTATTAAAAAGGCAGAAATGCTGCATTCAGCAACCTCTCATTAAGAAGCTTTTACTTCCACTAAAGGAAAATTCTCATTTTGCTCCATCTGAAGGTGTACATTTAATGAATGAATTTTAATAAATGAAATCTGAATAAAATTAAAGAGAATTCTGTATTTTAAATGCTACTAATGTACTGCTGAACAGATCAACTACTTTTTATTAAAAAAAGTAATCATTTGATGAACAAAATTCATCTACAAATACAAACTACTGTCTATAAAGGACTATTTTAAATAACACTAAGGAAGCTTTCATCCTTAACAAGGAACTTTGGAAACCAACATCTTGCAGCACTGGTGTTGCCATATTAATATAAATACTGCCACTAATTTTCTTCCTTTAATTTCATAAATTTAAATGACACTAAAAGAAAAATTTCACCACAGAAGGGATTTTGTACATAATAGTCACTCTTATACAGAATATAAAATCTAACACTGTTGGTACTATTTAATTCCAAGTGTTGCAGTGTTGCAGCAGTATTTGACAACACAGAAAAGCAAGTGTTGTGGCACTTTCACTTTCCAATCCAAAAATCTGCAAGGCAAATGGGACTAAGACAACTTTAAATCAGCTGTAATGGTAGTAAGGACACAAATCACATTGATGGTATTAAGCAGGTTTTACATAGTTGAAAGAGTAGTTTCAACTTTTTAGAACTTGTTTCCAGTGGAAACAACAAAGGAATTTATATTCTCAATAAGGAACTCTCAAGTTTAATTCCAGATATTGGTCAGTACTGTCATTAAACTAAAAAGCAATAAAAGGGCTCAGTTTTTGAGGAATCAGTTTTCAGAATGATAGTTCTGCATCACAAAAGCCCCAGCATCATATCCATATGTGCCTTTGGGTTGCATTACATGAAAAATATATAATCCTGCCATTCCCAGTACTTCCATTTATCAAGTTTCCCAAGCATTTTACATCTACACAGGAGTTTGCATAAGATGGCAACGTGAGAAATGCATAGGAGAAGGCTGTATAACCCTGCCAAACCCAAATTTGGAATAAAGCAACATGGATAGTGGCACTGTGAGCTTAAACTCTAACCTAATACAATGGTAATGCCACTTTTTGGCCTAAATCAGAAGCTTTAATTGCTTCATTGCTTATTTCATGGATCAAAACTTCTACAATGGACAAATCTATGCTAATTTAAAGATGCAGGTTTCAAACCTACCTCTTTTAAAAGTATCCTTTGAGATTAAACAATTTATTCCTGGTTTGGGTTCTCTCAGTAATTGATTTAGAGTAATCACATACAACCACAGTGAGTTTTAAGGAGCTAGATGCCTCAAAGGCAAATCTCTCACCCCATGCATATTCAGTAAGACTGCCATAACCAGTCTATGAGTCTCCCAAGAGTACATTAGAATGTTACTTCAATTTGCCCTTCAAGTAGTTCAACATCTACTGATCTGGAAACTTTGAATTAAAGCATTTTTTTGAAATGCCTGAATGCAACTCCCCCCTTCATAAAAACTCCTCTTCAGCTATCTGCTCTTCAAAACCAAATTTTGCAATAACACTATATACTCTCATTATTTCATGATCACGCTTACAAAATATCATTTAATAGGTGTTTTGTGCTGTATGACTTGTCATCTGTCTGCTTCTAGTGCCATCTGTTCCTGGTAGAAATCAACCCTAAATACACAATCACAAATCGTGAACAAGTTTCAATTCCAACACACCCTGCAGTAGCTTTAACAAACATTTCTTTTAAGTGAAACTGGGTTTAAATATAACTCTCACTGTATTTTTCAGTTAGTTTAGAGAGACAGAACTTTTCAACCAGGATGATGTATAACTCCTCAGTTCATGGAAAATGTCTAAGAAATTATTACAAAGTATTTCCAATTCTTTGATAGTGTCCAGTATCACAGAGGGAAGTACCAGTGCTACTCTTGGGAGTCATTAGAACAACAAATTTTAGTTACAAATTTTGCTACAGTTTTTAGAATAATCATTTCCTCAGGTGGAATAGCTGTCTACTCTAACTAAATTTTTCATTCCTATATATTAAAAAAAACCCAACAACACACATGGTAAATATTTGGCCTTTACATTCCAACTTTAACCTTCTTAGAAGATTATTTTAGGTACTTGATTCCAGAAATGAGGACTGACTCTTCAGAAGTATGTTCAATCACAACGGTGTCTTAAAAACTTTCTAACACTAGCATTAGGGAATTAATGAATTGAAGAAAATAGAAGAAAAAGATTAAATACTAGTCTTTCAAGATTTGTAAATATGCGAGAAACAAATACTGTATCTCTACCCTACCTCAACCATAATTCATCTGCTATTTCTTTGAATTTTTTCTTGTATTTTTAAGTCAATTCTCAGAACTTCGCATTGCCAAAAATCAACAAATTTATAAGTAATTTCGTTTGACATAATTTTTGGAAGCAGACCTCTATTTTCTCCCCATATGTCAAAATTAAGATGAATATCCAATATAGAGAGAGAGACAATGTTACACTAATGGTCTCCTGCATGCCTGAAATATGAAGAAAGCATGACAGTAACAAAAAACCCAACACATATTACATGGCTAGCCACAAAGTATCCTTTGAAGCCAGACAATAGATACATTTTAGTTGAAATTATTAGAGTTGTCATACTGACTGCAATAATTTTTTGAATTAATTGTCATGCTCCTATTTGTATGAACACTTGTACTGCATTTGCAAGAAATGTTTTTGAAACCCCGGTATTAAACTTTCGCTAGTAAGACCTTATCACTACTCATTAAATTTCAGGACATGTCTTCTTCATGCCATCTGTTAGGAGGGCAAAGCAAATCTAGACCTCCAAACAATCACAAAAAACCAGGGAGGAATCTTTGCCCTCTTGCTCATTAAGACAGAGTGACCATTTACTCGAGAGACCTTATCTTGTAGGAGATAAGAAGTGGTTTTATCAGCAAGGGTCACATCAGCCATAATCTGCCAACCCCACTGTTGTTTCTAGTTAAGATCTTCAGTACCAGTTTAAAAGTGCATGCTCTTTACTTGCTTCTAGCTGGTAATAATGCCAATGATAATGGTAACAACAACAATAATAAAAACCAGCACACCATGGAATAAACCACAAAATCATTTACTCATGACTACCATTTGTGGCATTGTGAGTTTGTGGAGGCCTTAAAAAAATGAATAGCAGCTGTAGGTTACAATAAAAAATAAAAGATACGTCAGAAGAGAACTACAAAGTAGCCTGGAAAAATGTCACCAGAGGACCATTTTATGACAAACCAAGAGTTTACCTGAACATAAGTCATTCTAAACATCTGCGTTCCTCGAGAGCACAGGCTCAGAGTTTTCTAAATTGTCACAGGGAACAATAAAAAATAATAAAATACGATGATAAGATAATTTTGAGAAGATCTATACTGATACACAAAATAACCATGAAGCACCATACTTGTAGCATGTTAGAAGAAATTACTATTAGCTGTATAATTGCAATGGAGACACTAACTTTCCACTCCAAAATATGACTTTCCAAACATCAAAATCCCTCAGCAAGTGCAAATGATCAGATCTTACATATGGGCATATTTCAGAAATAAGACAGAAGCTTAACTTGAGTCTGGGTGAACAGGAAGAGCAAAAGAGGGGAAACCCTTGTTGAGTGGCATTAAAAACTACAGCAATGAATAAGTCTGATCTATTCTGATTTCATTACTTATGGCAGTCATAATTGGCTAAGAAATTTGGCTATAAAAACTATCAAGATATATTCACTTTTCCACCATGAGAAATGAATGATTTAGAGCAACACAGTGAACCTTGGTCTGGAAACCTCCTTCTCCTGGACAGTAAGTTATCTGCCATGGTGAAAACCTAAGGGGGGAAAAAGGTATCACTTACGCCAAATTGGAGTTTTAGTGTCTATAAAAACAATGACCAACTACAATGCATTTCATACCAAACAACTGTCCTTTCCTTTTCTGATTATTGGAATATCCCAAGCAATCAAGTTTCTTTGCTAACATGAAACCTGGGGGACATTTGAAGTTTTACAGAAAAAAATCAAACATTTGAGTTTCACCTTTAGAGAAGAGCAGAATGACATTATCTGTTTGCACACCATTCCACATTGCATGCACACAAATGAGAATCCCCACCAAGAAGCAGCCAGGGAAGAAGGCACATGGCATGCCTTTGCTGTATGGACATGCTTGGCAGTTCCAAAAGCATCCTCATTTAGCATGATGTCTCTGGGCATTTTTAAAATGGAATTTTTGTGACTGACTTTAAGCTCAAGTTCAAAGAATAGCACTAAAATCCCTGGAAAATAATTTACTTTCCATTCAGCTAATGATTCTAGTCAAATAACAAATCTAAAGCTGATATAAATCTCTATCCTTACTGAACCACTGTATACAATTCATACACAACATAAAAACTTATAAACAAAAGGCAGGTTGAAGAAGTTTTGATTAATTTCTTAAACATCTGAACATTAAAACAATTTGGTGGGAATCACTTAAAATTAAGTTTGCACAGAAAAAGCATCATTTTATACATATACATATATATGTGTGTATATATGATAGTGACAAGTTGTATTGCAACATTCACTTACATTCAACCACTTCTTATTAAAAATTCCTTTTTAGAAAAAAGCAAGATAGCTCATTTGTATCTTTCTAGTATTTTTAAATAACACCAGGAAATACCTTTTATAAAATTGTACAAAAAATATTGAATGCCAAACTACTCTTGTCTAAAAGACAATCTAGCCTTTAATTTTGGCACAGAGTGGAACAACTTGACAAGAAGAGGACAGGAGAAAATTTGCTGGCTCAACTTCTATTGAATCCCAAACTTTAACGTCCATAGAAACTCAGCGAAGTGAGAAATGTAAGTTGATACTACACTAAAAAAAAAAGATTGGTAAAAAAGGAACCCGAAGTTCAGAGCAATTGATGTTGGTAAATAACACCATTCCAGACATCTTTCATTAAAAGAGTTAACTTCACATGTTGTCTTACATCACAACAATCAGGTACAAAACACCATTCAGGTATAATTGTTTGAAGCCCTGTTCCTCTTAAAAGAGTTGCCCCAATAGAAAGGCACACAAAAGAAAGTGAGTCACATTTAGAGCAAGGAACAGCTGTTAAGCTTCAAGCTCCATCTAAAATTATGACTGCTGGACCTTAGAGCAAGCTAATGTCTCATACAGAACATGAGAGTAAAAAAATCTCATTTAAGTATGTAGAGTAAAAAAAACCCAACAAGTTATTTTGATGTGGTTAAGATGCTTAAAAAGTCAGATTCAGTACTTGAGCATGTCTTCTTCACATATGAGAAGGGGAGTGCTTGAGGTGTTCTGGTAGACATTGCTTCTTTATTTGTCTCACCTAAAGAGGTCCACAACAAGACTTTTTGACTTGCTGTCAAGTATTTAAAGAAGCGGATTTTGAAACAACTAAACATCTCTGTATTTTCCCACTTCCAAGTAATTCAGCTGAAAGCAATTTATCTTCAAATATTCTTTTCTGAAAGTACTGAGTCAGACTATGTTTCGGAAATACACATTTTCTCATACCCTGTAACCTTGATGTTCCATGCAGCTTTTGCAATATTGCTATCATTATTCTGCTGCTCAGGTTTTAGAACTTGTGTATGGAACAAGCACAGCTTGTAAGAAAAGCTAAATCCAGGTTTTTACATGCACCTACATTTTTACATGCTATGTAGAGATTTTTACACAACACATAAAGGTTTCTGGCTGAATTAGAAAGGCCAGGATTTCTTGTGAGCAAACTCAAGCATTCATTTGGATATTGGATACGGACCTGAATAACTAAGCAGGTTTTGCAAGCTGCTGCTCCCTTTCACAGAGAAGTTCCAACACCAAGAACTGGTCCCATTTATCACTAATAAAGGTTACTGAATTCTTGCCCAATACATAGAATGAATAAAGAGCTATTCTGTACCCTTTGGTAAGAGCAACTCGATCTCACAGTGCAGCTGAGGCATTTTGGATTATTTTCCTTATTTTAACTCGGGAATAAAAAGAAAAAGAAAGCAACTTTTAGGGCTGAGACAATTTGTTAGCATGCTAGATCCCTGTGGGGGAGAGAGCAAAAAAAATTCACTAAAATTAAAAAATATCCATTCAATAACCTCTAGAGCATTCAGAACTCTGCTATGCTAAAAAAAAAAACAAACAAACAAAAAAAACCCCACACAAAACCCAAACAGAAACAACCACCAAAAAAAAAAAAAAACAAACACAAAACCCCCCAAACCAAAAATATATAATTGAAAATATTTGCCCTTGGCTTTATCCTTCCCAAATGCCAGTTATATGATTTGTAAACATTTACCTGGTAGTTATGGCAGAAGAAAACCCCAGCTTTTAAACAGAACAAAGTTGCTAGTCAGAAAAATGAAAAATAATTCTGAAACTATTTCTGAAAAAAACCCCAAACCAAACCAAACCAAACCAAAACAAAAAAAACAGTATGAGAAAACAATGGATTTTCCATAATGAGAGTACAGTGCTGTGGAGCACATTATGTAATCCAGCCTGTGCTCACAGAGTGGGCTGGAATAGGGGCACTGCCTCGTCTTACAGTGTCATCATCTGTAATGTTTGAGGACCCAAATAAGAAAATATGCCAAGAGAGAAAAGAGTACAATACAGGCTCTGTTTATGCTCCAGTGAAAGATCACACACCACACTAGGTAAGGTATGCACATCTCCACCACAGCTGAAATCCAGCACATTATGTTCAGGCCACTGACACTTTTGTTCAGAAAAGCTGGGGTTTCTGCCCTTTTCACTGCAAAGGCAAGGGCTCAAATGACAACCACCAATGTAAAACAGATATTTGTCCCACTAACTGCATCGTCTTGCTGACAGGAAAAGATGTGCTTTTCAGGTTGTGTGTTTAATGTTAGCACCTCTTCTTGGAGCAAGGCAAAACATCTTCCTGGTGTGTGTTAAGTTGAACAGCTTCATGAAGTAAGGTCATCCAGCTGGAATATGCAAAGCCCTCCTTTTAACAGACCTTTGCACCATTCTGAACTCCAAACAGCATACAACACAATCTGTGCTAATTCAAAGGCTAATTGTTAGGCAAGAAAAATCCTGCAGAACACATCTATTCTGAAAAACACGAGTAAAATGAGAGTAAAAAAAACTTCCACCCAACAACAGTCTGCAATGGAAAATGAAAGTCCCCACACTGATCACAAAGGAAACCAAACAGAAAGCCTCTGATAGTGAGGATAAGAACTCATCTAAACCTGCTGGTTACCTTAGGATCTAAGTATCTTATGTACACTATTTCTTAGGCTAAGTGGACATGGGAAAAGCTTAGAAGATAACTGTCATTACAGGAAAAGCTTGCAACAACTGAGGCAAGATACTTGCACTCCTTTGAGACAGCAAGTCAGCATCATGTAATTTATTTATAAGTTACCATAATTACGCATATACATATGTATATAACTAGTATTTAACACAAGTTCAAACAGAAATTAAATTAATGATCAGGAAGGATGATAATAATAAAGTAGAACTTTAAAAGATTGGGAAGACAACAGAATTCCACTGGTTTTGGAAACAGAAAGGTACAGGCTGATATCACAGGCCTGAGAAAACGCCATAATCAAAACATTGTATCTGAATTTTTGGAGCATACTCTTCAGCAAGAACTGGTTGCAATGACCTTCCAGTTCCTTGGTCCCAATACCTGACACCAGTATGAGCCTTTTCAGGTCCCACTGACAACAGACAAGAGTCCTCTTATTTGGGTATTTATGGGACAGCCCTCCCCACATCATGTAGCAAACAAATGAGAAACACTTTATTTTCACTGTTTTTGCTGTACATCTATCCTTTATTGAAGAAGATTTAAGGACCTTAAAAGATGCATCTACCTCACATAGTTTGTGTACAAGGGCCAAACTAGACAAAGGAACTTATGTTTGCTGATAGCATATTGGATATCCCACAGTAAGATAGCTTCAACAACTTGCATAGTGGAGAAAACTGTCTTGTTCAAAGGTATGTTGCATATGCATAAAGGGTTTTCATCCAGAAAATGACTACAAATAATCCTAAATTCAAATCCTATCTTGCTTTTCCCAGCAATGTCCTCTTTAAGGACTGTGTCTATGTTGGGAAACTAATGCACGTTAAGACTGTTGAACTTTTTTCTTCTTTCTGCTCTTTCAGTGGGATGTTCTGTTCTAAAATACCAATCCTTTGCATGTCAGGCACAGCAACTGCCAGGAATAACTCCAGTAAGCTCTAACTATTCAAGACCTTGCCTCCAGCTTGTTTTGTAAAAGCAGCAGGAAATGCAAAACTTCAATTATGCTTTGAAGGTTACAATCTTAAGCAATAATCACTAAAAGTAAAATGGCAAATTAGACATGATCTACAAAATCATTATCACTAAGAATCATACTGGAGACTCAAACACAAAAAAACCCTTGAAACTTTAAAAACTCTTGAAACTTTTAGATTTGAAGTAATTATTCATGGCTCTCTACACCAATGAGAATTTTTCAACGTTAAAGAAATCACAGTGACTGAAACAAAAGCTGTCTGTCAAATTCCCAATTACCGCAAAAGAAATTCAGTGTTTGGCCAATACTGTAAACCACTGCCATGCAGACATCCAGGCTTGTTTGCCCAGTTTAGCAAATAGTAAATCCACATTAGCATAGTATTGGGCAAGCTTACTAGGCCTGATGAGATGGTGGATATGTTTACTTGAGTAGCACATTAATATCAATTTGTACTAAAGTCTTTAAAGAATAATTCACATTTCCTGTTCAAGGCAGCAGCATGCCATGTAAGCACAATGTTCTTCTCAGTTCTACCCTTTGCAATGGTAACTTTTCAGGAGCTACTGCCCATCAGATGGTTGTACTGAGCACCAGTTTGCTGATGCTGGTCAGATTGTCCTATAACTCTGTTGAAGGTTTGTTTGTACCACTCTAGTAAGAATAATAAGCTGATACATCTGAAAATCTCATTTGCAGAGGGTAAAGACAGTGCTATTGACACGAAGCAAATAATTATTCCTCTCTGGACTGGCAAGTTTCTCTCATTAAACATTTCAGTTATGAAGGAAAATGCCTAATTATACAGATTTGTATTTAAAACATCTTGAATCTATTTCTACACCAGAAGAGGAACTCAACACCATTTGGACAGACTTTATATTGAGGCTGAAAAACATGATTCACTCTAAACCACTACAGAGGAACTAAGATCTGATTAATCATTACAGATGACATGCTTGAAAAACATCCCACACTAATGAACAGGAAATGCTCAACTTTAAAGTTAAGTTACAGTAAATAATTTCTGTATGAAGAATTTAAATAATCTCTGAGTAGCTGGTGGATACTGTTAACAATATACAACTGGCAGCAAGTTTCCATGACACCTGGAAGAATTAGTCTCCAAAGTTCTCCATTTCTGGGATCAGTCAGGCTTCAGATCAATGGATCAAACAACCTAAAATCCAATCCTTGAGAAGTAGAATCAGCTTTTGTATAGAAAGAGCTTCCCTGCCTTTCCTGCAGCAAAGTTTCTTCTTATCTCTTTGTCATAGAACATGAATATTCGTGTATTTAAGAGGGTATTTAATTCTTTACCAAAATAACTCCTGGACATTCCCATATGGCAGAGTTGCACTCCATTTCCTCCTTGAAAAACACCTCACTAAAAGTTGATCAGGCTTAGGGACAAGGTGCTTCACAAGCACTGTCTCTTGTTAATACAACACCACACACATTGGCCTGTGCTATTCACAAAATGTCCTTCTGAAAACCAATTCCTGGACTTTCTTACATGCAAGACATTTCAGCTCCACATTAAAAGCTGATGCATAGATGCAAGTTCTGAGCAGCCACAACCTGCTCCTGTTCATTCAAGATCACAAACACTCCCCTCAAAACCAGAAGTCCTCACAGAATTTCCTTGCCATTTTTCAGATGTGAAGAAGTTTCAATTAACTGAACACATTATAAAGCAAGTCTCATATGACTCATCATTTCATCAGGCTGGTCACACAGGAAATGGGGGTTCCTGCTTGTGGTAAAAAGACTTAGAAAGTTTAGTACAGAGACCATCCAGAAGCAGAAAGCAATACAGTACACTGAGATGCAGACTGGACAAAAATCCAAACACGGGTTTAAGCAGAAAGAAACATCTTGCTCCCATTAGAAATCTGTATTTTATTAGAAGTATGTGGGCAAACTAATAGAGAAGATAAGAACTACCATCAATCTCTGAGGTTATACACTATATTTTTGTCACCCATACATTTAAAAAATATACTTGCATATTCTTTGCACAAAATGAAAACATACCAAATTAAAGGCATTAACTATTTTAAACGCTTCTATCTAATAAAAAAGCTCTCAGTTCTTCTTAGAAATCAGTTCTTACTAAGAGATAGGTATAATTATGTTATTTAAATGGGTAATAAAAATTCTTTTATTAGAAGTTAACAGTAGAGGGGTGTGAAAGCACACACAGCTTGTTCTGTGATTCACCTCCACCCCAAGTTCACCTGTGTTTTGTGAGGTCTCATAACCCCTCACTTTCCCAATATAAGTTTTCTTGGCCTCTGCTCCAGCACCTGAAGTTGGGTTCCAGGCAGAGGCTGCCAGGCAGCAGCTGCTGCCCTGAGTTTCTCAGCAGTGTATTTTACTGCAGGAATTCTCTTTATTAGTGTTTGTTTATAGGAATGTTTTATTTCCTCTCCAACCTCCTGCAGTTATTTCAGAGGACTGTTCTCACTGTCATTTCATTATATGCCTACTGTCAACATTAGGTAAGTGACCATTTAAAAAAAAATAACCTCACACTTTATATATAAACTTGCATGCATTTATACACAGGCATACACATGTGTGTGTTCTTTCAATATACAGTTCTTATTTGCAGGAAAACTGAGGGGTAATTACTGCTTGAAAATCCAAAGGATGAAACTGAATTAAAATAACTAGCACTAGGCTCTAAGCTATAACATCTCCTATGTTCTCATCATATTAAAAAGTCTTTCAAACACACAAATACCTGTAATTTTATCTCCCTAATCTGCTACACTCTAAACTGAAGATAAAAACATATTAGAAAGAATGTTCAACCAAACAGAAACTTTTCTAGTGGAGAAAGAAAAGACTTAAATAGATAAATAATATGGGAAATTAGCATGCAGTTTAAAAACAATTTTTCCCTCTAGATTTGATTGCTATAATGTGATGATATAAATATTAAGATACACAACAGCTATAAAAAACACATTACAAAGATAGGAAACTAAATTTGTCCTTATTCTAACTATCTCTGAGGAAAAAAAAAAGTGTTCTCAATATAGCAGAAAACATGCAAATATTTCTACGCACTTTATTAATACCTTAGAAGTCAACATTTTTCACTAAATACTTTTTCGCTATGATTAGAGACTCAAGATATTACAACATTTTTGGAAAGAAGGCCTTAAATTCAAGTTTAAACTGTGCACTCCTCCAAAATATTACTGCAGCTACACTTTCACAATGTCAGTTGAGATGGTTCAAGTTACAATAACTACAGTGTCTCTTTATTAAAAGCTTGCCTGCATTTGGAAATTAGCAAAAGACCCAATTAAAAAAACAGTAACTGACACTATTACAGAAGAAAAATGCATAACAGATTGAAACTCTTAAGCAATGGCAACAACTAAGAAACCAAAAGTGTGTAAGTGTATAACCTGACCAATTAAAATAGGAACAAAAAACCAAAATAAAATAAAAATTGTGCTCTTCAGAATATTTTACAATTTTCTGGGCATCTTTTTAATTCCTCCCTCGCATTCAAATGAGCAAACCAGACATTATGTCTGTCCTGCCAATGAATACAGCAAGATGCTGCTCCACAGCAACAAATACTTGAGTGCAAATTTTTGTTGCCAACTCCAGTTGCCAGTGAAAAAGTCCTTCCTGTAAATCATCTGACTTGCCTGCAGGAACCTGGACAAAATAGTTACCAACACTGGGTGGGTGTGAGGCATGTCTGGGACAAACAGACTGGTTACCAAACCTATAATGTCACCTCTTCAGAAACACAACTCAAAGAGTTAAAAACTTTTCATAACCCCTGTTTAGCTTTTGCTAAGGTATAATTAGGTTATTATTTAGTGGTTTTTAACTACTATTTACTCTCATCAGTTTAGGTACAAAAACCAGAGGGTAGCTTTGCTGTGATTGCCAGAAGCTTTCTCTAGAACCAAGAGGTGTTACAGCTGAACTGGCCTGGAAAATTATTTCCCTGCAAACACACTCTGAGTGCACCAAATCACAAGCCACTATGAACCCCTTTTCCTGATCAATAGTGTCAGCATTGCTGAAGTGGAAAGGAGTACTGTTTGGACATACCTGTCTTCCCATTGCTTTTATCTGGCCCACACAAATCTCTGCAAAACTGTCAAAGTCTTCTCTGCCATTCTCAAAACTATTTCCACTCCCTGTTAAAAACAGCCTCTCTGAGCCTTGCCCTCACCAAAAGCACAGAAACATGGTGCTACACATCAACCACCACTGTTTAAAGAGCATCACAGATTAACCTGCTTTCACAACTTCTTCCAGTTGTCCCAACCAGCAAATTCTTACACTAACAGTGACTGATTACAAAAGGCATAGCTCAAACATTTTCTGCATATCAATTAATGCAGAAAAGTTTCTAGAAGCACAGATAAGTCAAACTAAAATGAATTCACATTTGTAGTCTGCATGAATACTTTTTCTAAAAAAACACCCAAACAAACGAGAAAATCCACATTAGTAATTGGTAACATAATCAGCTACAGAAAGATTGTGAATGCAAAGGTAAGAAAATATCTAATGATTATTTTTAGCTCATTACAAATTATGGCTTCTCATTCGTTTTCAAGCAAGTCCATGATATTTACTCATGTAAGGTTCTTTATGCTGAGAAATATTTCAATGTAATTGCTGAATTAGAGAGCAATTACAATTTCCCATAGAACAACATATATAAGAATTCTTTTAATGTATGAAATAGGCACAGGGTTCATTTGTATGATCAGAACATCAAAATTTATTAAATCTTGTAGAATGTTCCATACTGTAGCCAAGTAATTCAGGCTTTCATCTTCTACATTGCGCTCTCAAGTGTACAGAAGAACACCTGTTACTCCAGTAGTTCAAACAACGAGGTTGTTCATCTTTATACCAAAGTATAAAGATGAAAGCCAGGTGACCATACATCCATTACTTATTTTTACTATTTAACCTCTTTTAGGGCTTTGCTGACCATAACCATCATCTCAAAGAATCTTTCTTATTATTTAAATTGTACTGAAATTTTCATTATTCATTCTTAAATTACTAATGTATTTCAGACCCTGGATAATCTAATTCTCCTGGTACCCAGACCCAATGCTGTATAATGAGTCCTAGACTTGCCACTAGACTAAAAAGCAAATTTTCTTCCTCTTTCAGTATATACAGTATAGTGTACTTCCTATTTCAGTATACACCTGCTGAGTAGGATAACCTAATGTTGTGTCTTACCCTAGAACAACATCCAGCAGCATTCTTCTACAGTGCAAAAAAAACCCAAAGTAGTTATGCAAACCCACATTTGTCAGGACTGGGAATGAAGCCCACATCTCTACTGCAACAGTCATCCATGGAGCCACACTAGCACTCAAAATACCAGCCAGACACAGCTTTAGCCATCCTGTTTGTACCCAGTACTTTGGTGCCACAGGATCATACCCCCTGTCAGTCCCACCAACAAAACTTGGGATTTATGGGCAACACTTCATTGCTATCTAATATAGGTGTGGGTTAGAGAGCTGACCAAAGATCATGGCTCTGCTTTGTTTTCCCCTTTTTCCCAAAATAGCAGCAGAGGTGAATTTTTACTTTGTGGTTACTTACTATACAAAAAAGACATTAAATTAAGAGCCATGCTGGATCACTAATTTGGAATTGAAATCACATAGAGAGCCCTGATTGCTACAGGGTGACAATGGCTGTAATGGTACAGTATGAGGTATTTTACTTCCCATTATTACATTTTATATTGGAGAACAAAAGCCAATTCACACATAAAACAGCTTTAGAACATCTCATAGTTTAAATCTATTTTAATCTCACAAAGCACAATATACAGTAAAATCCAGGTACTTCATGTTTAATTCCCTGTCATATATGTCAATATTACTATTTTATAAAGCAACAGTGAGCACTTCTAAGCATTTTGAAAGATCTGTGTGACTTTGGGAATCGTCCAAAAAAAAAACTTGTTTGGCTTTAGTATGAGAAGAGCAAGGGGCACACTGACACCAGTTCCAGAGAGGATCAGATGTTTGTCCCCTCGGCTAAGATCAAGTGCAATGGGGTTATAAAAAATGCATATTGGGTTACCTGAAGTATCAATTTTCTTGGCAAGAAATACTACCCTAATAGGTTTAGGAGGAGGAAAAATTGTCCTGATTTTGAACAGTCACTTCACTAGTCAGATTTGCAACCTTTAAATCATTTTTGACAGTGAGCTGGTATTCTCTTGAGAGAATTACATTCTTAACTAATAGCTGAGATGAAATATTCCATTTTCATGATCTTTTAAACTAAACATACGAGTTTTGATTACAAACAGAAATGGCAGAGTTTACAACAGTAACAGGTCTCCAAATCTTTAAAAAAAAAAGCCCAAACCAATACTAATTTATAAATGCAATGCTGAAATCATTCAGTTAACCAAAACTAATTGCTGAAAAGTAGAATTCAAACCAGCCACACTAATCTAATCAGCAAGAGCAGGAAATGCTGAGGTTTTCTATTAACTAATTAAATGTGTCATTATCATGCAATTATCTGTTACATCTCAAAAGCTCAGGATGGTACCTAGCAATAGTAACAATAATAATTTTTTAAACAAACACACACACACACAGAGCATAGCAAATGCCATGCTTGTAACAGAAACTGTCTGCTGTTTGACATATGTGATGCGTGTGATTTAAGCCTGATGCATGAAACAAGCAGCTACAGTTACTCAAGCTTTCTTGGGGAATGAGGAGTGAGAAGCAGCCCCTTCCCCTCTGGTTTGTTTTTTTTGTCCATTAACTGGAGCCTCAGGAAGTACACCTTCCAAACAATTTATTTGAAAAGAATTCCTGTAAATCAGTTTTTTCTACAAAGAGCTGCACATTTCCAGCTTGCAGAGAGGGTAAGCCTTTTTGAAACTCAGTTTAAGCAGCTAGGGATACACTCAATTTGTCCTTTCTTCACAAAAGATTACAGGAGCAGACATAATACAATACATACTTTCTAAATCTACACTGAGCCTGTGACCCAAGAGGCTGGTGTGGCATGAACAGGGAACAATTTTCTTCCTGAGAAAAGCCCATTTGCTATTTGTACATCATCTTACAGTCACACACAGCAACTCACAATCTGAAAGACTTTGTAAAAGTAAGAAGGTAAATGAAGGTGGATGAAACAGAAGGAAAAAATACCCACATTTCATCATAAAAAACCTTCCTAGATGAATGTCACTGTCACAACAAAGATGTCCAACAGCCCTATCTTCAGTTCACTTTTGGGCAAAATTAACTTCACAGGATGCTGCTGGGTCTCCAGTTACAGAGCCCAGCCCATGCACAGGGGAAGGGAGTATGGAAGGAATCTCAACTATTAGAATACAAACTGCAAAATAATTAGTTGCTCTTGAGAGGGGGAAATGACCCTGCAGAGGCATTGGAGGGAATGACTCTGGAATTCAAATAACTGTATGAAATACTTGGATAGCAAAGTGGAAAAAAAATCCAGTGTATACACTGGTCTAACACAATCCACAATGGTCAAATCCTTCTCTTTTTTAAGATCCTTCTGATCCTTCCCTTTTTTAGGAATATAAATAACTACTTCATTCTCTTTCACTTTTTCACCATTTTGTAACACATAACTCAGGGAGCAACTCTGGATGTAGACTTATGTAGAGATAGATTACCTCCACCCAAGGATGTCTTCAATAAAAAACCCAAGGAAAGGAATAAAATGCACACAGACATACAGAAAAATGTACTAGGCAGTCTACTTCATTTCTACCAGACAATGGGAGAATCTACATGTTCATTTAGTCCCAACAGAGAGCATCTAAGAGATACATGTAAATCTAATATTAAATACTGTAGTAGGACTAGCATTGCCATGATAATAAACAGTGGTGATGAGTGACAAGCATTTCCCTATGCTGAAGAAGGTGGTTGTGAAAAAATGGCATTTGTCCTGCATGGACTCTAACCACACCTTGGGTGTTAGAAGGCTAACACCTAGTGCACACATGTTTTAGTAAAGTGAGATGTATCAACAGAAAGGAATAAAATATATTTTAAAAAGATATAAAATGTAAAAGCCTCCGGATTTTGACTATTCTACCTATAATAAAAGTACCTTGCAATCTGAAGTAACTCTCTTCAAAGACAGCAAAAAATTATGAGCTTTCCTATTTAAGCACAGCAGTTGACTTTCTATCTTCCTATTTATTTGCAACCGTTTGACAAAAGTTGAGAAAGAACAAAATCCAATACCAAACCACTCCCACATACATACTGAAATAGAGCAGAAGCTTTGACAATACATAATAAAAAAAAGCAGAAAGACAGTAAACCTAACTTTGTTTACAAGCTCTATAGCCATGAATGCTAAGCTTGACTTTAACACATGAATGAATACAAAGTAGCAACACAAACTTTTACAAATAAAAATGCCAACGTGACCAGAGCATATAGGTGCAGACACAGGAAGGATACATTAGTAATGCTCTCATAACTAAAAAGAATATTAAGTCTTTTGGCATAATTCATCATACAATCTTGCTTAAGGACATACAAAACTCCTGAAAGAGGAAAAAAAGTCCAACCTTATCAAAAAAGGTTCAGATTTGACAGAAAATTTCTTTATATAGGCTCTTACTCAAGCTCTTCAAGACAATCGGAGGGCTCCCTCATACTGGGACTTCTCAGCTAGCTGAAAAGCTGACAATTTCTCAGCTGTAAATTCTGCAGAATGCTTTTAAATGTCAAAAGAGACATACCAAGATAAATATTTGCTTTTGGTTTACATCTCCCCAGAAGAAAGTGTAAACAATCATCCTGGTCTGAAACGGGCCTCTAGGTAGCAACTACATCTTAGCCTTTGCCTTTTAGCATGACTCTTGTTCTGAGGCATTTGGAAGAGAAACAGCTATATACATTCCTGTAGCATAAGCCCCAAATGGTTTGAGTCAGTTTGCTGTAAAAATGAAAGCAACTTCTAACCCATGTAGAGTTTATGCTATATTATCTTTCATAGTGTCAAACACACATATTAGAATTTTAACAGAAATACAGTAACTGCATGCTGCTCAAATCTTGAATTTCACCCAATGGAACAAACTTAGTATAATTTTAGTATAATTTTTATGTCCACAGTGCCTGAATTTGCAGCACTGCAAAAATATAAACCCAGTTTCTCATTCTTACTAATAAAATCATCAGGCTTCACTTTTTAAAATCCACTAGATTCATTATCCATTAAATGTATCTACTGAAACCCCAGACTATGTTCTTATAATTGTCCAATGTATACTATACGCTATATTCAATTTAAATGGGCTTCAAGTCTACACAGCATCACACTCAACCACTCTAGCTTTCTGTAAATTAGTCTGATGCAAATGTATAATCAAACTTTGCAGTTACCCAAGGACTGCAGAACTAACATTTACGAGGAATATAAAATTAGGTCTTTACTATTCACACAAATCTGCAAAGCTATACACGTGATTCTCAGTATTAAGTGTATGTATAGGCTTTACTTAGCCTAGTATATAAAATGTACAGCTCAAGAATTAGCAAAGTTTAAAGAGACTAGTACAGCAGAAAGATATAACAAACAACATTAAAATATACTCAAAATTAAAATATTCAATGAAAATTATATTTGATTTTACCTGAAAATTAACATCTTCTTTCTTAAATATTAGTGCTCGAACTTCATCAGGATCTCCATTAAATATAGCTTGAACCAATGGTGGCTGAAATGAAGAAAAAACACATCTTAAAATAAAACTCCATTTTAGGTTTTAGTGATGTTCATACAGTTTTTTTTGGTACATAACAGAAACACAAGGTAATGGCATAAAAACCCCCAAAACATTCCCAGAAGTAAAACAAAGAAACCAGCACCAGTGTTAAGAATCAAAGAAATTGCAAGCTTTAAAAACCTCAAACACATGGACATCCCACAAGTCAAACCTATACGTGAAAGAAAAAAAAAAGGACCTGAGAAGACAAGTTTATAACAGCTGAAAAGAGAACGCCTTAGAACAAAATTAGGGTTGCCATTACATGCTGCAAATTCTATACAGTACAAGCAAACAATCCCCTTTTACATTAGCAAGTGACTCAAGTTACTGGAAGTCTTTCACCTGTTTAGACAGAGTGGGAAAGCAAAGAGCATCAGATAAGTATGGTAACAAATTCACACTCACACATCTATTACTAAATATAGCAGGATTTCTTAGTAAGTAAGAAAAGCTGCTGAGGTATGCTAGCAAGATTTGAGTCAGTCACTTGACAGAATAAAATAATTTAAAGTAATAAAAGCACAGTCCCCAGTGTTGATCATTTCCAGAAACTGCTAACTTGAATCTAACACTTACAGCAAGATTGTGACTTATGTTAATCTTTGTTTTAGCTTAGAATTGCTCTAGTTTGATACAACGATATATTCCATCAGCTCTCAAAATAAACACAGCATATAATTATAATACAATGATCACATCACCTTCTAAAGTGGTACTGCCTAAATGTACTATTGAAGAGTGGGAAGTGGAGCAGGGAAAACTCATTTACTTCAAATACATTTGCTCAAGCCTTCTAAAACCCCACTGCTATTACACAAGAATCAAGACCTGTTCTTGCTGCACCATAAATAAGGTTACATGAAATAGAATGGACCCTTGCAAGCATAAATTCTACCACTAAGTTTCAGCTTTTCCCATCTTTATTATGAGCAGTTTTTATCACCTTGTCTTGTTTCAGTGTTGTAGGTATTAATCCTAATCTTAGGAATATAGCTATTGGTATTTGAGACAGCATTATAAGCAGGAAATATGCCAACAAACAACATGCCTTACCAACACATTTCCAGAGGGTGATGGATGTACAGATGCATTTTCCTGAGGTAAATTGGAAATAAATGTGGGAGAATCATCTTCCTCCTCCTCCAAAACAACAATACAGACTCGACTCATTCGATCCGTTTGAGGAAGCAAAAGCAAACAAAAAAATGCCAGCAATGGTATTTTTGGAAGCAGACTGCAGGTATCGCAATAGCGACCATAGAGGAAATACTTTCACCTGTTTCACATGCCCTCACAAACTTGTGAGTGCTACTGCTGGTGTCTTAGCATCTAGAAAGGGACATCCCAATCCCCCCTCACACTTCATTTTCCAGACTTAAACACCACAAGATGTTCAAGACACTGCTAAAAAAAAGTTGTTCTTTATAAAATAAAAAGTCTCTAAGCATCGAAACCACAATAACAAAACTGTGGAACAGCTGATAAAAATATCCCAAGATCCAATCCCATTCGAGCAGCACTCACTGTCGCACACAGCTGTCCTTCCACGAGCAAATCTGTCTTTGTTAATGTCACAACTTCCACAGCGTCCTTCTACCCCCACAGTGAAGTCATTGTTGCAGAAGACACGACTCTGTCCTGCAGAGGATGGAACAAGGAACAATTGCCCCGAGAGAGACGGCCGCAGCTATTCCCACTCCTCCAAGGTCAGTTTAAATCAACCCTCCCAGGCTTTCTGGTGACTGAAAATAAACGTGCCTCCCGATCATCCTGCCATTCTACAGCTTCCTTTTCTCAATGTCAAAAACAGTCCAGACAGAAAAACACATCTCGGTTCCAGCAGTTATTCAGGACCTGCTCAGGGGAAAATAATTCTTTCCCATGCAAGAAAAGAGCTGCAACGTGTAGCACGGCTGCAGCACATTTACATGTGATGAGTCAGATCACAGGGACAATGAACTCCTTGAATATTGCCGGCTGAATCCAGCAAAAGCAAAGCAGCCGGTGTTACTCCGTCAGGGACACGAGCAATGCGGAGCGTTCATTTTTCCTTCACCAGGCAGTAGCTGTGGCTTCTCCATCAGGGAATGCGTAAGGCAGAAATACTGTTGCGGAGGAATGCTTCAGCAAAACAAGCTAGCTACTGCACACAAAAGCTCCAATTACTGCCTTAGACGACTTCTGCAAAAGCAGTTCATCACTCAAGTGTTTCTTTTGATCACCATGTGAATGCAGTTCCCATGATAGTCTTCATTCAGATTGAGGAGGAGGAAAAATAAGGGAAAAAAAAAATCAGACTCTGTACATCTTCTCTGAGCCAACTTCTTTATTCGAACATCTGTCACTGCGCCAACCTGATCCTCTTCTTCAGTTAGAGCTTCTGCTTATCAGGTTTTTTCCTTGACGAATTAAATGATACAATCAGCAGATAGCCTGGTAAAGCTCCAAAAACAGCTTGGCTGTCCGAGTCGGCAGGAGCGGCGCACCAGCCACCGCCACGGCAGCGCTCCCCCTGAGCAGCAGCCTGGCGAGCAGCGACTGCAGCCTGGCAGGGCGAAATGCCTAGTAATGCTCACATGTCACACTTACCAGAGCACCCAGCCACCGCTCCCAGGGTAACTTCCTCTGGCACAAACCCCCCCCCGCCTTTTGCTTTCTTTGGGGGCAGCCTTGGCAGTCTGCGCCAGTTCGGTGACTAACGCAGCTGAAAACGTAAAAATTCTATAACTGAAGAAAGAGGGACTGTTTAATATTTTCCACTAAAAGCCGCAAAGAAATGTGGTGTACTGGCTCTGCTGACTAACTACACTTCAGGCAGTAAACAATTCCAGCACTTTTTAACTGCTTTCATATGGCACTGGTCAAAGCAGCTAAACAGTCCTCACTTAACTCACTGAAGACAACAAATGCCCCACAAAAATCCTCTGAAAATTAAATAAAAAGTAAAATCTTAAAGCAATAGGCTGACTATTGAAAAGCCAGCTATTAACGACCAAACCTCTGGGTTTTTTGCAATTAGTACAGTTAAATACAACCTCAACTTGAAAAAAAATTACATCAAGTATAATTTAAATATAATATTATTAAAATATACCATCTTAATGAAGGATAATATGAAGCCCTACAACTTGCTGAATAAATACTTCAGCTTGAATCTGCCTAAATGGTGCTGGTTCGTGGGTGTATTATGTAAATGGCTTCTGTCAAAAGTTGCTGGATAAGCTTCAGTGTTACAGGAACAGAGGGAGGGGTTTTGCTCCTGCTGTGCAGCACGAAGGCAAGTCTGGTGTCCTTCAGTGGCTGCTAAGAGCAGAACTTGTCAATGGTGAACAAGATTATAGCTCTTCAATAAAGTATTTGCACTCAGGTTTCACACAGGAATCCAGGCAGAGAGAAAGACAGGTTGAAATGGCTGGATATAAATAGATACACTGAATTCCCATCTTTGGGGGCCACAGGCAGGAAAAGCTTACATGAACTCTTTTGCAAAAATGTCTACAGTAGTTTCATTGCTAATAATAAATTGCTCAAACACCTCCCTTTCCTCCTGACACTTTATGCAGGTGAAAGTTTTCTAAGTGCAGAAGAGTACCTTGGCCGAGGGCTCCCTGACCTCAAGAGTCCTGGCCTGGCAGAATATTGCACCAGACTTTGATTCATCATGAAATTTCAGATTAAAATTTCTCAAGACTAACAAATAGCTTTATAAATATATTCTGTTCATTACATAGAATCTAGTTGTTTTGAAATCATACTGTTGGTCTTAATTACAAAAAAGTAATGATTTGTACACCACACTGCTTTGTTCTAGCATTTCAGCCATTTATTAAAAAAGCAACAACACATGAGTACATATGACAGCTTGTGTTCTTCCTGGCCACAGCAGAACTAGTTCTTATAAACCATGGACGTCCTCAAAGCTCAGCTACTGCAACACCCTACTGTCTGCTATGGAATACAACAACCACAACATAGAAAATAGCTTGCTTTCTATTTGTGAAAAATGCCCTAAGGAACAGACGCTTTAGCTTATTTGCATAACTAAACATGCCTTTCAAAAATTAAAAATCAGATTTTATGTGTAAAGGCAAAATACTGGCAAAATGTGTACTCAAGCTTCATATGATACAGACACTTGCTAGATAATGGTTTTCCAGCTAAGCCCATATGTTCAGTGTAAATGAACACTTTTCAAGAGTCAGTACATTTATACGGTAAGCAAATGCCAAGGGTTCCATATGCTTTCTCTGGAATTACCAACTGGACACATTGCTAGATAGAGATAATGCCTAATTTAGTTCAAATTATCTGAACGTAGTCCCTTTTTTACTTTGGTAATTAATGCTTCAAAGTCAGCTAGAAATTCAATAGTTACCTTAAAAAGTGCACTTTCACACTCAGTTAATTGCAAAAATTCATAACATTTTCATTTACTTTGGTAATTATTCTAGTGAACTTAGATGCAATTATAATACAATATAAACTATTTCCAAAAGCAAGTTAACATATATCTCACCTAACATTGTACATTTTTGAATTGTGACATTACTACAGAGAGTTAAAAGCCAGCACGTCACAGTTTGCATTAGAAAGAGAACCGACACAACTGAGTCAATATTATATTGATTTCTATAGCAATCTAAACCATGTAAGTAAGCAAAAACATCCTACTCACAATAGGACTGTGTGTGTGCAATTGGTTCCATAACCAAAGGAAATCCCAGCTCTGGATATTTAATTTTTGCTCACAACTGACTGATACTTCCCCCTTACATCCCCTTCAACCAAATGCTCTTCCTTCCCCTCAGTGCAAACAGCATCTCTAATCACCTCTTCTTTCAACTTCAAAAAACCATCCAAAGTATCTTCTGGTGTGCAAAATGCAGTTTCTAATGTTACCGAAGAGGTCTTCTAAAAACCAAAAGCTGTTTAGAATTCTACTGTGAGAAACCAAACTAAGGTTTTAATTTTCAGTAGCTTATCTAGACTAACAGCTCTTTATGTAGAAGAGTTAAGAGTGACAGAGAATGAAAGCAGAGTAAATTCAAGATGATTAATTTAAGCTTCTGTTCCTCAAACTAATTTAGGAATCATAACAGAACTTTGCAAAGGTATAAAGAACATTGCATCTGAAACAGTTTGTATTAATAAAACTTAAAAGTAACTGAAGACAGCAGGTCATCACCATGCATCTTCTCCAACTGTCATCTATTTCCAATAAGAAAGCTCATGAAATGAGAAGTAGGAAAGAAGGCTCAAAAATGGCCTAACTTAAAAAAAGAATGCCATGTCTACAGGGGTTTGAGTGGTGACCCAATGACCTTCACAAGATCTGTTAGCAAAGTAAGATCTCCACACTTAACTCTCAAATTTTAAGAAGTGCAATGATGATACGTATTTTTGCGAAAATAAAGGGTTTTTTGTTGACATGATAGCTGCAAGAAAAAAAAAGTGTCGTAATTTTCAATCTACACTTGTCTTTAAGTAAACCAAGTTTCAAGAGTCTTTAATGGGTGTGTATAAAGAGAATATATTACAAGAATGTAACCTGCAGGTTAAAACACAGATGTCTGCCATCTACACTAGACAGAAAAAACATGAACTCTGAATCAGCTAAAAATAGCAATCTTTTCTATAGATCTGCCCTCTTCTCTAGGAACAAATGAGCAGAAGACTGTAGCAGCACTGCTGATGACACTGAAAACCAGAGGACATTCAGTATCAAAGAATCTACTCAGATAAAGATTTCTCTCGTGCCAACCAGCATTTACCAAGTTTTTTTCCTGGGCTAAGGTTAATCCAACTGGTTTTGGGCAATATTTTGTATCATTAAAAGGATCTAGGAAAGCAAGAAAATTGTTCTGTCAGGTTCCAGTAAAAATGAAAAAACTTAGAACCAAGTCGTATATCAACTCTGCAAGGCAAACACCTAATCTGTGTATTTCTTCAGAAGACAAAGATTGCTTTTAACAGCTACACTTTAAGTAAACAGGCATGCCCCAGTATAAGCTGATTTTATCACATACAGACAGAGAGGAGTGTTCGGCATCACCATGAATATAAGTTACAATACTCCTAGAATGCTTCTCATGAGTCACTCATCTGAACTCCTCTGCTGTTTCCTCCCCACTCCTGAGGGAATGAGGTGGAGTCAGGAAAAAGAACAGTCTAAAGCAAGAAATTAGTACCTTTCTTCCCAGTTTATTCCAGAGCATCTGCATCTGCAGAATAGTTTTAACCCCTGGACTCCACAGTTCTGCTTCTAAGGACAAGCAAAACAGCTCTGCTTGCATCTCCTGATACCATAGGCAATTCCTACTTTTTTCTCATGCAATTATACAGCCTCTGTTAATCTAAAGGACTATTTACTATTTAAAGAACATATCATCTTTGAACACTTGGCAATTAATAAAATCCAGTATCTGAACAGTCATTTCAGTTGAAACTGAAACACAAATACAAATAAGAAAAATAATCCAGCATTCATTCTATTTTTTCTCAATTGGAGCAACATAAGAAAAATTAATAATAAAAAAGTCTGTGATTCAGACAAACTTCAGTTGTATACTTAAACACTCTGTAACATGTTAAAAATATCATCTGATCAAAGAGCAATAAAGCACCTTGAAAGTGTTAAAACTCTACTAAGCAATTTTCTTTTTAAGACTTCACTTTTACAAGTCTGAACAATACACTTCCAGACAAACTCTTGGCTGAAGGACCATACAGCCATCATAGCCACCAATTATTTCTGGTGTCCAAAATATGGAGTCTAGCAATCAAACTGTGCACAGACCAAAACCCAGAAAAGCAAATGCAACTCCTATTTCTCTTAAAAGAAAGTGAAAACATGAGAGTCCTGCATCTTCCAACGTGTTTTCTAGCTAGGATAACACCCAGCACACTTTCCTTTTAGCCAGATTTAAACTCACTGGCTGGAGGGGATACCTTGTGCACTTTCAGTGTACTACCCTGTAATCAAAATCAACAATTCAATCTTACATTAACACACAGTACATAAAAGAAGTCCTCCAGTCTGTCTGAATTCATGGTCTCAAGGTACTTTGTAGAAAATGTGCTCAGATTTATCCGCTGCACCCAACGGCAGCCACCTCTCTGTCTTTTGAGAAACAGAAGGCAGCTATTACATCCAACAGCTTTTCTAAATAACAACTACGCCAGTCTGATGGTGGTATTGTCAGACTTGTAAAACTGACTAGAAGTCAGAACAACTCCTGTTACAGGGAAGAGAGACCACAAAGAGGTGCATCTATCCATACAGAGTTAAGGTATAGGAATAGTCAAGGTAAGTTTGCATCCATGATGACAAAGAAAGATCTTGACAAACTACTTTAGCTACTGTGGCATGGATTTTGGACAGAAGACAGGTTGCTTTTTAAGCAGTTTTTCTTTTTGGGAGAAGGTAAGTGAAAGAAGATGACTTCTCTTGGAAAATGGAGAAGATATTATCTTAAAATACCCGTTTAGTGAAAGAGAGAAGCAGGCAAAACACTTCAGCATTTGTTAAACCCACACAAACACAAAATTATTAGCTGTACACTTCAGGTTTTTCTAAGCATGACAGCTTTTAAAAATGTTTTCATAATACAAAAAGCAAGGCCCACAGGTTTGTTAAAAGTATTTCCACCTGTTGGCAGAGCAGAGGCAGAAAAGACACTGATAGGAGCAATTCTTCTGGCCTCCTTAGCTCCTTCCAGCTCAGATCATGTCCACGGCCAATTTTGGTTTTTGGCACTGAAAATGGCATCAATTACAATAATAACCACAGTGTCCTTCCAGGAATAATTACTGAGGGCAGCAATTTCAGCTGTGCACACCAGCTCTAAAAGCAGAGTCAACGAAAACAAAACAGAAATCAAAGGCTCAGTCTCAGCAGTCCCCATTTGCTCTTTGACAACCACCCTCTCCCAGCACACCCAGCCTGTTGCTGGGAGGTGAGGCTGGACAGGAACGCCAACAAGAGCAGAGCAAAAATAAAAACCAAGACACATTGGAAGACCAGCCCACTGTCACAGCTGGCACTGACAGCCTGACGTTTCAGGGAACAATGCTATTACATTTTCCCAAGGAGAAGAAACAGGTAGCTTGGCTGGAGCAAATGAACGACTGCAGAACTCCTAATCATAGTTTTATATCATCTATCACCTTGCTTTGAAAGTGTTTATACCAATACTGTACACACTCCTATAAATTAACTAAAATATGATCCTACTAAATTATATGAGTGCAGCTGGTAAAACAACTAAGTGAATTCCCTTTGGGCCTGTGGGCGCATACGCTGAGAAGAATTAGTGCACCTCCTTTGATCTACTTTTGTACTGATCTATAGTCATGCTCAAGATGAACAGAGGAAGTGCTGATTTTACATATTTCCTCTTTGAAAATTTCTTCCTGCAATACTGTTCCCGCAGAGAAAAAAAAGAATCAAACTCATTATTCATTACAGAAAATGAGCCCACATCACAGAAGGTCAACATAACATTGCCTTATTTTTCACCATGCAAAAGGTTTGCTCTTCCCTCTTCAGTATGAATGAAGGGGTTTGTGAATAGCATATGGGATTCAAGGACAGACACTATAACACACAAGAGCACAACAAGCCTCTCAGAGACTGCATCCTTGAATACCAGAAATACCTTGGGATTTTCTAATGTATGGCATAACAGGCTTCTTTTGTCTCTGATGCACTGAAACCAATTCTCTATGCTTGTATCCCAAGGAAAAGAAGCAATTCTCACCTGGCAGCTGCTTACCCAAAAAAACCCTGAGTGTGATCTTTCATTGCTATATGGGAAAAGAAGAAGTCCCAATTTCCCTGGATTTGTATGCTTTTCTGGTTTGTTTTTGAACAAACTGCTGTTTCTCCAGCAGATGATTAGGAACACGTTACATTTGGTCTGTACAGCTCAGCTTCCCCACAGAGGCTCATTTAGCTGGATGGGCTATAAACCAATAACCTTTATCCTTTGCTCTTTTTCTAACCTTGGTTCTTTCGCTGGAAGGCTGGAAACCCCCTTAAAGGAAAGGCAGCACAATGCAAAACACCCAAATTCAGCACTGGACAGTGCTGGTGTTGAGATTGAAAATGAGGAGGTTCTCACTTGGAGCCAAGAAATTTGGCATAAAGTTTATCATATCCTCATTAAAACTCTGCTGGGCTACCATGCTGCTGAGCTGCTGAAGAAGAAGGAAATGGTAGTCAGGTAGATTTCTAGAAATGAGAATTGCTCTGCTGCCTATGGTGAGTAACCACTCTGATTCAATCCCAATCTCCACTATATTGATGACATATAAAACCCTTCACTGGAGCATGTTTGATGAGCTTGGGATGACAGACAAATCAGTTAGTCCTTTCCACGTCACATCAAGGTTATCCCCCTAATACCATTCTTTAACACAGACATGTTGATTCTTTTCCTTTTCCCTTTCTCCTTCCCCTGTAAAATTCACTAGCTAACTATTTTTTTCAGTACCATTTCAGTTAACACTGGAGTATGCATCCTTTTTGATGCTCCAAGTCATGTAGAAAGAACAAGGAAACCTGAAACTGGCGCTAAGAGCATATGAAGCTACAGAGGAGATGTGGGTTCATAAAAAACACCTCAGTTTTGGAAGATAGGAACAGTAGCAGGCAGCCATATAAAAATCTAACACAAATTCTAGTGTTCTACAAGACATTCTATGCACTTGAAAAGCAGTTCTCATGACTGAATTTTTATCCTGTACCACTTAACACATTTTAGGCAGAAAAATCAAGTCAGTTATGCCAGTCAGAAGAGGACTTTCAAAGTTTTATGCCACCAACCACATCAATCCCTGTGGCTAAGTTGCCATCGTTACAAATGTTTGCTTTTATACATTTGTCAGAAGTTCCTATGGAATTCCCGCATGACCAAAATCAGCAGCGGCTGGGAGTGCTCCACCAACATTTAGGAACTTGAGTCAGAAACACACACCACTTCCACTCAGACTATTATCTGGGAAACACTAAAAAAAATGATTCATACCATTTTGAGCCATGGAAGGGAGGAAACAAACAGCATATTCAACTATTTAAATCCTTCACTGATGAGTCACATCAGTTTAGAACATTTCCAGAACCAGTTGCTTTTCTCAAGTAACAAACACCAGTTGCCTATTCAAAAAAATAAACAACACTGACAGACCTGCTTTCAACAGAACCATTCAATGATCAAAGAATTAGTAAAAAGGAAAGAGTTGGAATTTTTTTTTTTGCCCTCCCCTCTGCTTCCAAAGCACAAAACTTAAAGAAGTTCAGTGGATCTATCTCTGTTAGTCAAGGTCAGAAAGCTCATTGACTTCCAACTGTTAATTATGCTTATTTAAGTTTGATTTTAGCAGTATTTGCAAGAATCAGCTTGGATATGCTGCTACAGCAAACAGTCCATTACCTGTCTCACTTCAGCAATATTAGCCGGGTTTTATCTTAGTCCATGTTTTGCTTGGATTCACAGTTGTGTTATTTCAGCAGCAAATACTAACAAAATGTTAATCCAGTCACAGAAGCAAGAAGATATAACCAATTAAGAGTGAGAAGCAACGAACACCCTGTGAAAAACTAAGAACCAGAGCAGAGCAATGCATCCAAAGAAGTGTTAAACAGCACTCACTGGCTTCAGTGGTTAATTGACCAAAAGGGGAAATAGCACAGGTTGGACTGAGGAACAAAGATAAAACCTAAGTAGGAGCAACTATACAGCACAGGCTGCTTTACCTCTGCTAGAAGGGCATCAGGAAGAGAACACTTCCAAATCTGACCATCTTAGGGAAGGAAAGTTTACTCGGCTTCAAATGCATGTCTGCTATTCACTCAGTCTGATAAGTAAAAGAATTAAAATGCATTATCTATCTATATCAGGAAACTAGAATGACAGAGTGATAGCAGCATGTATTTTCTAAGAGGACCACATAATTTCTGCTATTCAAATTTCTGCTATTTCTGCTCTGATTTTGTTAAGAAGAAAAGGACTACAAAATCTGCTCATTCAAAATACTTATTCAATACCTTTGTCATTACTGAAAGTCTCCTAGTAGAAAGTTGCATGAGTCTGTAATACTGAGGGGAGGAAGAGGCTGAATTATTTCATAGCTCTAAAAGAAAACAGAAAAACTGTGGCCTTTAAAAGTTTCTGTTCAGATTTTCCTACTCATTAGTCATGTGATGGTACAATCTGCCTACAACCCAGTCTCCCCCTCCCTGTTCCACCCAGGGATGAGTGTTGTTGCAGGGACAGAGGAGGTGAAAAGGGGGGCACACTTTAATGGTGAGGGCTTTTTTCCCAGGATGGAGTTTGGGAGGGAAAGGTCCTGAACACATTAAAATTTTTTAGAAGATTTAGAAGTTTTCTCTTAAAGAAAGCTTTCTCAAAATCAGTTCTCTCTTGCAGAAGAGTTATAAGAGTTGGAACAAACTTTTAAATAAATAATTGTTATAATACTAAAAATGCATATAACATTCCTACGAGTGCAATGCTTTTAATTCAGTTTTGAATAGATAGGAATAGACTGTGACCACAGAAGCCACAGTTCAGCTGGCTTGCTCACATGTGAAATTTTGGTTTCCATACATACCAGGAACTCAAAATACTGTATGTAAGCGAGCAAAATGAATCCCAGTTGCTATGGATACCACATTTTATTTTTCTTTCTTCAGTATGTAAACAGTCAGTGTCACTGTACGCAAATTATTTTGATTACCTTTAAAATAGTGTGTGTCAATAGCTGCCTCAAGCATCAGAATTTGCTGCTTGGGGAAAGCTAAACTTCCTAGAAGTTTCTAGGAACCCCTTACATCTCCCTCATGTCCAAGAAAAAGCTCCTGTCTGGCAACTGAAAACACTCTATAAAACACAGCTGGATAAAATCCCCATATTCACACACACACACATACAGGCACTAGTACAGGACGAGAGAGCTCATCTAAAACTTCTGCAGCTGCCAAAATAGATGTGGCTTTTCCCAAACTGAGCAAGGAGAAACACAGCTGCAGACAAAAATCTTCTCTGCCTGCTTCAAACCTTCCAAGGAGTTCTCCCCACAATGCCCCCAAGGGAAGCAGCTCTCAGGAGGGCTCTTACACATTGCGACAGAATAAGAGCATGTACACAACCTTCACTACTTAGTCACTTTTCCTATCAATTTTTCAATTCTGTATTTAAAAGATTAAAAAGCACTTTGTTTAAAAAGCCTGTTACCAAATGAAGTTTCATAAAATGCAACAGAGTATTACTTTAGAATGCTAATTAAATTCTTACCACTCTAGAAATCTGTTTGTTTGTTATTTCTAGGTTGCCTTTTTTTTTTTTTAAGTGACATTTGAAAAAGTGTATTAGTCTGATTTTAACTACTGGTCACCAGACAGATTTTACTCCTCCCTTCCCCACATGATCCTTGCCACATTCACATCCCTTTCCTGAGCCAGCACATGCAGCTTGTATGACCCAACTGTCCCTATTTACTTTTTTTTGCTGGTGAACTGTGTGAGCCAGCTCACCATGGGCCTGCAGCTGCCACAGAGCAGTGGGAGCATTCAGACTGCTCACTGCAACACACAGTGATGAGATGGCTTTGCAAACCCACACCCCACTGAGCTCCCTTAATCAACCTTGTATCAGAACTATTCCATTCCTTGTATTTTCCTTAAAATATCTCAAAACAGTTTTCATGACACCTGAACTTTTCCAAACTTGGACACTATTACAACGAAGTAAATCACTCCTTAAATTCTTTCCAATTACACAAAACCATAGTTATGCAAAGAATTCTAAGTTTCTCCTCCCATGATTTAATACGTAAATTGCTCTGAGTAAATTTCCTTAAAAAAACAGGCGTTTTGCTACATAGAAATTTCACAGATTGTGTTAATCAAACTGTCCCTACAGTACTAACAGAATTTATAAAGCATATGGCTTTATAAAGAAAATACTAGAGAATTTTAGGGCCCAGACTCCAAAAAAAGCAGACAAAACCAATTATGTATCCAGAATCCACACGCAAGCAATTTATATATTAAATACAAGTATAACAAGGTAGTTACAACTTTTACACAATTATCCATACATGATCTAAAACTTTTGAAGCTGGGGGGGGTTTGTATTTCTTTTTCAAGGATTATTTTGGGCTTCATGTCTTCCAAAATCTTCCTAACACTGCATTCAATGAGTGATTTATTCAATTAAGACGACACCTAGAGGAGAACTTGCAAAGTAAATTTTGGCATTCTTAAGAGCCAACAAATTGCATTATAAAGGAATATTATCATATAGAATCAGAAAGATGGTATCAAAACACAATACGTAATACACAAAACACATGAGCTGCATATTACTTATTCAAAATATTAAGTAAATTAACTTCTATAGACCCTTGCCTCTACAACTCGTTTAGGATTAGGTATTTTAGAACCTATAAAAAACCAAACACTACTCAGCAAATAAGTGGGTATAAAAAGGGAGAGAGTATTTGGTCAAGTTTTGTGGCAAAAACGAGACCACAGGGCATCCTTGTATGCAATTGTTTTCTGCCTCTTCTTTGCAAGACAACTTTTATTTTATAAAAGCATTATGAAAAACCAGTACCAGATTTCTATAAAATACAAGTGAAGACTTCAATATTTAGTAACAAGAAGTCAGTAATATGGTTAGGAGTAGTCCTATTTGTCTATATCTTACATACCAAGCTGGGGAGCACCTTCCCCAGAAAACACCTCATGCAACCACCATGCTCATAATGCAGGGTAACGAAGAGAGCACATCACTGAACTCATGAACTGGTTTGCAAACTAGAGTCTAGAAACACATCAACAAACTTACACATCTTGGTTAAAAAACACCACATAACTATGAAAATGTAACCTTGAAGTCATGCAGATATAAATTTAAATTTATAGCCTTGACTCAGCTGTTGTAACCTTCTGCCTTAGAGATTATTTCAGGCCCTAGGAAATAAAGGCATCAACTATTTTTTCAGAAGTGTTGATCACCCAAGTTTCTTTTTAGATGTACACTGACACCTCATGGCCATTTAAAAAATACTTAAGGTCTATGCTCTCTTAGTTCTGTTTTTCTCTCTTTTTTAAAAACTCCAATTAAGTTCTTTTCCTTTTAATGAAACATCGTCCTCTTTAGAAATGTCAATCTTTAGATGACATTATTTGGTCCATTGCTCCTTTTCTCTTAGTAAGAAACTATTTTGCATTGATTTTTGATAAGCAGTGAGGAACTCTGCCCTCCCCCAAACACTGAATCATGGAAGACAGAAGGACAAGGTATCTCTTCTCTTTCAGCTTCAGACCCTGCAAACTGCAGAGAAGCAACCACAGCCACTGTAACTCTTGCCAGAACAGAGAGACCAGGAAGATAAACAGGACTACTGCCACATGAAGAATGAGGCCGAAAATGTTCCTGCCCAAATGACAGAAATAATATCTGGATAAATTTCTGGCACTATGCAAAAGTCTTTTACTCTTTGAAGTACATGAAAACCTTCAAAGTTACACACATGATTACCTAAGAATATTAATAAAATTCATTATTTCCTCCAGATTCTCATACTGGAAGCTGAAATGTGTTACTTTTCACGCTTTCCAACAGGGTGACATGCATGGAAAAAACCCGAAACCTCTACCATTTCTTCCTTCTTGATTGAGAACTCTGTGGCATATCTATATGAATAACCAAGTCACACACTACATATCTCAAGACTGATAATCTGACAAACTACTCCTTCCTAACTAAAATTCTAAAGTCTTCAACTGTGAAAAATAAAGAGTAATATATATGTAATAGGCCTGTAATGTTATTTGCTAGAGGTATTACCAACTCATTTAAAATACTGTAGAGCTAACTGAATTAACATTATCCAAAAAATATTAATATCCACAGAAAAAAACACTCATTCTTCTGAAATATTTATCTTTACCTAAATATGGAAGACAAAGCCATTTAGAGGACATTGTCTGTTCTTAAAAATGAAAAGCAGCTACATGATATCATTTCTTTAGAGATGCTACTTCAAATTTCTTGACCTTCTAAGAAAGAACAATTGAATTCTGTTCTCTAAAGTATTTATAACATTAATGAAAAGTTAATAACAAATTAATTAACAAAGTTAATATACAAAGTTACTATTTTGGCAAAATCTGAAAACTTACAATTTTTTAAAAATAAAATTATTAAAAACCAATGTAAAAATAAGCCTTTATTCCATCTCTTTACCAAGCCTAATGGAAAAGATTTTCAAGCATTTACTCTTTACTTAATACAAGCTTTGTTTTACAGATTTTGAAGTGGAATTCCTGTAGCATCAAAACATGAACAAAAAGGACAAAAAGATTCACTTTCCATATCAGAGAAACATCCAACCTTCTTGTCCCACAGAACTCGTGGCTTTAACAGAGATGGAACAAGCAAACTGCCAGTCAGCATATTTTTACAACACATTCCCTCCCACCCCTGCTAAAAAGCAGCAGCTGATAAATTCCATTCATCATGGAAGGGAGCTTATTTTTCAGTCATTACTATCACCATCTGGTCAGCAGCAAGGGAAATATCACAAGTAGTCACTTAAAAGATTAAAATAAGGTCATCTTGAAGTGCACACTGGAGAAAGAATCCAAGGTAACACACCTAAAAAGAAAATTCATTTTGCTCCCTATTATTTGCATTAAAGAGCTACCACAACATCTGCACAAATGTTAGACCACACATACTAAGTGCCACAGGCATCCAGCTTTTTAACTCAGCCAAAATTCAGACTCAAGCTTTCTGTACCAGGTGCCAGAATCAGTTGAAAAATATATGGAAGAGAAAAAATTTTAAAAACCCAAACAAATAAACAAAACAAAAAAAAAAAAACCCAACCAAATCAACAATGAATCTCCAACCAGTATTACTGAGATTAGGAGAAAAAAAATTTGTCTTCATCTGTTTAATCCACACAGTAATTTAAGTTATAGCGCCCTAAGTGTTATATACCAGCACAATATTTTATAGCTGGTACTGAAAATTTGAAAGGTCAAAGAAAGAAACATGCACCATTTTGGTACCCATTACACACAAATAATTGATATATTAAAGTCTCTTTTATCTGTACATGACCAATGTGTTTGGATAGCTTGTAGCTGTCTGGTGACCCAGTTTCCTGAATAATTTACCCCAAAAGAACAATTTCCAGGCATAAACAATTCCCATAACATGTATAAAGTGGACTGCATATTCCACCCAAAAACCAATCACTCATCTTTCAGTAGTGCATTTTGAAAATACTGTAGCTAGCACTGTATTTCCAGTATTTCTAAATAAGGACATGCATCACGTTTGTATTGGCACAAAAGAAAAAAAAGGTTTATCAGCTACCATGGTTTTCAGTTTCTAAACGAAACCACTATAATGCATCACCTTCACAGCCAAGTGCAAAGTCCTACATGTGGGTTGGGGCAATCCCAAACACAAGTACAGACTGGGCTGAGAATGGATTGAGAGTAGCCCTGGGGAGAAAGACCCAGGTGTGTGGTGGACAAGAAGCTCATTGTAATCCAGCAGTGTGTGCTTGCAGCACAGAGAGCCAAATGTGTCCCAGGCTCCATCAAAAGCTGCATGGCCAGCAGGCCAAGGGAGGTGATTCTCCCCCTCTGCTCTGCCCTACTGCACCCCACCTGGAGTGCTGTGTCCTGTTCTGGGACCCCCAGCACAACAAAGACTTTGACCTGCTGGACCAAGCCCTGGGAAGAGCCATTAAGGTGATCACACAAAACAGTCACACCTCTCCTACAGGCTGAGAAAGTTGGGGTTGCTCAGCCTGAAGAAGAGAAGGCTCCACAAGAGACCTTAGAGCAGCCTTCCAGGACCTAAAGAGGGCCTAGAAGAAAGCTGGAAAGCTTTTCACAAGGGTATGGAGTAATAGGACAAGGAGGAATGGCCTTAAAGTGAAGGAGGGCAGGTTCAGACTAGATATTAGGAAAAAATTCTTTTCTATAAGGGTGGTGAGGTACAGGTTTCCCAGAGAGGCTGTGGACCCCCCATCCCGGAGGTGTTCAAGAGCTGGCTGGCTCAAGCTCTGAACAACCTGGTCTAGTGGGAGGTGTCCTTGCCCGTGGAAGGGGCATTGGAACTGGATGAACTTCTAGGTCCCTTCCAACTCAAATGATTCTATACAGGGAAAGAGATCAATGGATTCCTCTCTCCTTGGGGAAAATAAGAAAGGTTCTTGGAAGCACTTCAACAATACTATGAACAATTTTACTCTTGGAAACCAGTGAAAGTATAGCCACTTTTCTCCCTGTGGGGACTAACTTAAAGCATAGCCCTCAGAAAGGTACAATGACGCAGGCCCCTACTGGGCTTCACCACACAGTACCAAATCAGGATGCAAAAGTGACTGCATAGACTGATGGGAGCAGGCAGAGATTCTGCAAACCTCAGTATGTTCCCTACTAAGGGATGCCTATTTTTAATCTAATTACAGTCCTGTACCAGTGAACTGAAGCACTTCTGGGTTTTGGGGTTTTTGCTGGTTCTACTTTTTTTGTATGTATTTTTTGTAGGATTTTTTTACAGTTTCTACCAGTTGCAGGAGTTTATAAGTATCAATAAAATTGTTCTGATTCAAGAAGAAAAAAAACCCAAATTACTCACGCTAGCCAGAAGGTAGGAACTTCTCATATATTCAAATGTGTACCAGTTACAGCAGTTGCACAGCTTCTCAGTGAAAAGTCAGTTTTATGAGGGTAGGGCAGGGGAGGCAGATGAACAAAACAACCAATACAATTATAATACCCAGCCCCTATACAAATCTTGATGCTTCTCAATCATTAGGCTACTTGACCTGACTTTATATGCAAAGTTTACAACTTTCTGGGGCAAGCAGATTCAAAAAGATGCACCTTCTTCCCCAGTGATAGCAGAGAAAATTATAAGATAGAATTCCTTATAGAGGAGACTTTTGAAAATATCAGTCACAGCCCAAAATAAATAGCTGCATAAACTGAACAGTTTGGGGAGGTAGTTCTAACCAAGATCTGAAAGAGTTCTGTGCACCATTTCTATCCTGATGCTGAAAATGAGTTTGGCCATTGAATCAGATGAAATTCTGAATATAATTTACCTTGAAACCCTGGAAAGACACAATCATCCTAACCACAGAATAACTACCACAAACTAAACACCTCTGTGCAAATCATAGCAACTACAGAAACATTCAGACAAAACAAAAGGAGTATAGTGGAACCATCTGAACCTACTAGCCTCAACAGGAATGTGTCTTGCAAGAGGGCTTTAATCAAACAGTACCCATTTTAACAATTTTGCTGCAAATGCTGCAAATATAGTCAGGAATAGCCACAAGCAATACTTACCAACCAAAGACACTGTTAAGCCCTGCAAGTTAAGGGTCTTGCTGAACATCACTCACAAGGGAGGTGATTTTCCACTCACCCCAGCTGGGAAGCCCCAGCAACCAAACTCAGGCTCTGTATAGACAGGACCAGAAGTATCCCATTTGCTGGAGACATGGACTGCCAGGCTGTCCAAGGTCCCAACAGAGACCAGCTCAACAGAGACCAGGGTGAGATCAGCTCTGTGTGGGCTGTGAAAAGCAAATGAGTCCTACTTGCTTCAGTTTCATAAACAGACTTGTCCATATGGAGCTCCAAGACAAATCACAGCTTTTGGGTTTGATTTTGAAAGTCACATGTTTAAGCAGTAGAAATGCATGGAGAAAGAAGGATTACTGTATAAGCATGAAAGGTCTCAATAAACTAAGTGAGGGTCATGTCCCACACCATTAAACCAAACAACTGAAACTACCATTTCATGACAATCTTCCTCATCCAGTACAAGAAAATTGTTGAGACTGGAGAGAGAAGTACTGAAACTACTTCCTCATACATCCAGCAACAATTTCTCTGTTTAGAAATCTATGATAATATCATGAACTTTTAGAATGCAAAGTTCTACCAAAATTGTCCTAATATCGTTGTTAGTGCTCCCAGAACTTGGTGCTTTCAAACAGAAATAATACAAACAATGCACCTTTTCATTATTGGCAAGAAGTATTCCTGCTGTTTGTTTCTATGTCACAGTCTACTCGGAGGTGGTATGTGGAACAGGGTAAGAACATGCTAAGCGACAACATTCTCCAATTTTCTAACCTGGTGGTAGCAACACAGAAAAATACCATGTAGCTGCTACTTCTTTCAAAGTAGAGGTCTTCTTCAATACAGAACCAGCACAGTAAAAAAAACCCCATATTAATTAGAACTCGTGAACATGCAGCCTGTTGGTCAAAACTGGCCTCCTCAGCTTCTGTTCAGCAGTAATAATCTCAAATTATGTACACTAGCTTCTCAGGTAAATTTACTTTTGAAGTAAAGCATTAAGAACTGCTTTTCCAAATATCCAGAATAGTTTACAAATAACCAGTTCTTCCTCAACAGAGAAGAAAAAGATGGGATTTACATATTCTCTAAGCTCTTATGATCTTTTCACTGTGCCAGGTTTACATATCTTTCCATCCATAAGTGGTTCAGCTTAGCAAGAGGAATCAACAAAAAAGAGCATAACAAAACTTAAAACTGTTTTGGCCCCCATCAAGAGCAAAGCAACTACTTGAGACCTATATTAAAAAAATTACAGAAAACTTTCCCTGTTGGGAAAGAAGAGTGGTTTTATACCACTAAAGCAGTTATGCAAGCAAACTCTAATTTATAACTTTTGTGAACAGGGACTACTTTGTTCAAAGAATCCATAGATGATACTACACTGGCAATAGTAGCATAGGATAATCTCCTCTAGGGAGATTCTAGCCCCAGGGGAGAGCTTAACACTAATGCTCTTTTTACAGTTTCAGAACTACTTTTTAAGTGCAAAGAGTCTAGATCTATTTTCCCACGCTAGGAGGAAGAAAGAAGCAGCTGAAATAGTCTAAACCAGAAGGCAATAGACCAGTCAAGGGTCACTGTCACGGTTAAACAGGAAAACATCCTTCAGTTAAAAAAAAAATAAAAATTTGTCATTTCAAATGAAACAATGATGTTTAGTGTTGAAACTGAGACATATAAAACAGAGTTCAGAATCTGAAGCAAAACCCTCCCAACATATAAGAAATGACAACAAATGCAAAGCTAAAACACACCCATGGCACTAAAGCAGCAATGGAAATTACTTGTGTTCTCCTAAAGGCTTCCATCACCAGTGAACTTCTCTATCAACCTAAACCAATTTTTCTCATGGCCTTCTACAATCCAGATACTATCAAAATAAATACAGTTAACAAAAAAAGTGCTGCCACAAACCAGATGACCTCACACAGTTTACTTGTTAAATTACAGGCATCACATCCTGACAAGTTTCACTCTTTTTTTGCTTATCCATTTTATTTACATGCCAAAATAGGTAGTTACAATAGTTACCTTTGTCCAAACACAAAGGACAGAAACACTGCACACAAAACACAAGCTCAAGGTACTCAGTGTACTGGTACTGGCTGGGACAGAGGGTAATTTTCTTCACAGTATGGGGCTGTGTTTTGGATTTGTGATGAAAACAATATTAATAACACAGAGTTGTTTAGTTATTGCTGAGCTGTGCTTGCACAGCACCAGGGCCTTTTCTGCTTCTCACAATGACCCACCAGCAAGCAGGCTGGTGATCTGAAAGCTGGAAGGGACAGAGCTGGGACAGCAGACCCCAAGTGGCCCAAGAGATATCCCATGCCATATGAGATCAGGCTCAGCATATAAAGATGAGGGAAAGTGGATGAAGAGAGGAGTGTTTGGAGTGATGGCATTTGTCTTCCCAAGTCACTGTTATGTGTGATGGGGCCCTGCTTTCCTGGAGATGGCTCAACACCTGCCTGCCCATGGGAAGCGGTGAATGAATTCCTTGTTTTGCTTTGCTTGCATGCACAGTTTTTGCTTTCCCTATTGAAGTGCCTTTACCTCAACCCACTACTTTTCTCATGTTTATGTATCTCACTCCCCCACCACACTGGTGGAGAATGAGCAAGTGCCCGCATGGGGCTGAGCTGCCCACCAGGATCAAACCAAGCTAGAAAACGGCAGAATTAAGGTAACATACAACCTTGATATATATACCTTAAACAGAATAAAGACAGTGCTTAATTACACATACCTACTACTTTGAAAGTTAGGAGGAGAAGTGGTTTTTAATTAAGAAGTCTATCCACAATACACTAATACACAATATCTAAACACTTTGGATATTCCTTTATAGATTAGTTCTGTAAGGGGGGACCAATGAAACTTAAGTCATAGAACACACAGTTGATTTCATTAAATTTATTTATTTTGCTATTTTAATAAATAACACAAGTACTTGAAGAACATTAGGAGAACAAGGAAATGCACATCAGGAAACAGAGCACTTAATGAAATTATACAGAAGCATCTTACCCTGTAAAATGACATGTGACTGTAGTAGTCTTTATGTGTCATGAGACAGGGACACTTACATTGGAGCTGAAATGGCCACAGGCAAAATTAATTCCTAATTTACAGGAAAAAAAATTCAGAACTTAAATGCTCCTTCACTAGGTTTAAATATAACCCAATATATCACGTGCTGGATACATTTTACAGGAACAACTACTGTCACCTGAGAAGCAAACGTTTTAAGTATGCTAAAACTGTTGCTGTAGTTTACTGAAGCAAACAAAACCGTACCTTGGGTAATTAATTTTTTTCTTTTGCAAAATAAGAAGCACAGATGGCATATTGATAGGCCAATACTTCGGGACAGAACTGGCAGCATAGCCAGCAACACGTGACATTCCCTGTGCCAGAGAGATCTCTGGAAGCTTCAGTGTATTTATATAAACAGTTTTAGTCTTTATTGCTATTAGGTTTTACTGACGGATTTCCTCTCTGTGGACCAAAACAAGTGAATCACTATTTTCCCCTCCTCCTTTACACATGATATTTGCAAAGAAAGCCCAGCTTTCACGGATGCCTCCCTTCCACCTGAGGAGGGGAAAAAGGGGAGAGCAGGGAGCAAACCTCAAAAGATTCAGCTTTCCTAGTTAAGAGGGGGTATAGAATGCAAATGGAAAGGTAACAGCTGTGACAAGCAGGTACAGAACAATCCAAAATAAGTGCATGATTACAACATCATTTAGATGAGTCTTAATGATAAATTAATTACTTAGGTCAAAAAACAATCCTCAGTCACCTTTCCAGACTGGGTGAAGTAGCCTGTGACATATTCAGCCCCAGCAGAGCCAAGAACAAAGAGGGACTACTGCTGTAGTTACAATCCCCAGTGTTTTCTTTGTCCTGTCACTGCATTTACCTTACTGTCCCATAAGCTGGCCTACAGAGAACAACTGGCAGAAAGCTAAAATTGTTTTTTGCTAATTCAGCCCCCAAAGTTGCTTGCTGTAAAATCTGCTGAACAACAGTGCAAGAGAACAGCTAGGAAACTCCCAAGGGACAGATATGAAGGGAGACTACCTCTTCTAGCAAGAGCTTGAAGTCTTTCAAAAGAGCACATAGGATGGATTTGCTAATCTGTGCAGATGTACCTTGGCTACTGGTCTCCTCTACAAATCAGACCTTTAATCATACACCCCATAATGCTGTAATTAAAGTCATAAATGTCTTAACTTTCTTAGAAGGAAAGTATAATTTCACTGCTCAGCAATTTTTATAGCACTCAAGTATGTAAGAATCAGAAGGTAAAGAGTATAAACCATCAGTGGCAATGCATAATCTTTTCTTTAATTTCTGCACCCCACCATCACTTCTGTCCATGCACTGTGCCCAGCAGGTCAAGTAGGCAGCACAGCTCAGATGTGTGAGCTGCTCAGATGTGAGGTCACCCCTGGCACTCCATGACCACCCCACTCCATCTGCAACAATCTCCCCTTAGACACACCAACAATCCTTTATCTTATCAAGCAAAGCAATTTTTGCATAGATTAGCACAGGGAAGTATTTTGAGCACTTTGGGTATTGCTCAGAATATTGGTTTAATATACTGACTATTTTTATAAGATTGTTCATCAAAAGATGCCCTGAAAGGTCTACAGGTAGGATTCAAACATTACTTCCATAATACATTTTGATCTGCCAGATATTGTTTTTTGATCTCCGCATTTTTATACTTGATGCTTATGTTCAGATGTGTACTTACATTGTATTGTTTTGGATTGAAGATTATTTCCAATCATGGAATAACAGGATGGGTGAGGTTGGAAGGGACCACAATGGGTGATCTGGTCCAACCTCCCTGCTCAAGCAGAATCATCCTACAGCACATGGCACAGGATTGCATCCAGACGATTCTTGAATATCTCCAGTGACAGAGATGTCACAATAATTTACAGAATCCACAATATCTAAACTGAACAGCGGAATGATGTGGGGAAAAAAGCTTAGTTTTGACAGTTCTTTTATCCTAGAATTTTTCAGTCAGACTTTCCAAGCAGTCATGTTATTCTGAATAATAATTTGGAATATTGTATGCGAATCTACCAGGAGTGCAAAGTAATATTCTAACTTTTTCAGTTTAAAAGACAGAAAAGAGAGTGATTAGTGGAAACCAGTGTTTAAAAAAAAAAAACAAAACAAAACCAAAAAACAAGAGGAGCAATATCAAGCCTTGTCACTTGGTGGCAGCACACCAAAGAAAACCAAAACACGAGAAAGCCCTCAACATTTCTCCCCAGTCAGCACATATTACTTAAATATCTCTCCTACAAATGCCAGAATTCCTGGAAGACTCCAGTCACTTCACATATTTACGGTAGGCACCTAAATTTTTAAGATTACTGACTTCACATTCAAGGAGATATTAAAGGCTTAAAATTAAAAGAGCTTTATTTCAGTCTTTTTGACATGTTTTAGAGGTTCACCTTCCTCCACCAAAATTGCCAGAAATGTGCTAAATAGTATTCCCAAACAGGTGCAAGGCTGAGCAAGCAAACAGAAGCAATACTTAAAAGCCTGACATCCCAACAGTTCCTACAAACTGAACAAAATAGGGGACTCTGAGTCAGATGCACCATGGATTTGAATTTCCTGCCATCAGAAAAGGCCTGACAACACACCAGAAAACTCATTACAGTCCTACATGTCTTCCACCAGCTGAAACTCTTGCGAGGATCACACATGAACAGCAAGGCCGCACACAGTAAGTACCCAACAGTGCGATTGTAGTCAGTGACAATGAACGAGAACTGATAGTCTTTATCCATTTCAATAATTGATGGTAAGCAAAGGTTAGATTCAACTAAATTAGTAATATTTAATAATCATTAAATAATTTAGCAAACACTTTCAAGGAACATTCACAACTACTGTTACTGAAGCAGGAAAGAGATGCAATGAGAACACAAAGATCTGCTGACTTCCTTCTCCTCTGAGTAATGTTGTAGCAAAGGGTCATTTATCAAAGGGCAATGGGATCGCTATTTCTTCTCTCAGACTGGTCTTCTACACACAGATGTACAAAGACATACAAGCTATACAATGTCTTATTTCTGTAACCACATGATAAACAGCTTTGTTTTGCACTATTTTTAATCTACATGCCAAATTTACTAATAAAAGATTACCACATGCTGTCACATCATTAACACACAAGTTGCAATGACAGTTCTATTTTCTTCATATTAAATCTTTATTAGCATAACTACAAGATTTAAAACACAGTCACTTCTTAATAACAATCCCATACAAAAGCAACTAATGAAGTCTTTATAGTACTGAGGGTTTTTTGTACCAAATGTAAGATGATACTATCCAAACAAACAAAGAATTTGAGCTTAAAAGAGCAGAGTACTCATATACAAGCTTCAGGGAGATAAAGTCATCAGTTTAAGCCAAGCATTAGGAAGTAAGTATGACGTACCACAGAAGAGTGACTGCGGTAGTTAAAAATATTAAATAAATTCAAGTAGAGAAGATAAGTTCTCCCTCCTTTCCCCCTACCTAACCAAATAGCTTACTGTTGTCTAGTATACATGCAGCCTGGTAGGGCCCTTCAATTTTATCAGCCTCATTAAAATTGCACTTTCAGTGAGACACACATGAAACAACAGCCTAATCCAGCACCGCAGCAAGAAGATAAAATGGAGACCAAGGGAGAGATGAAAATGAACACAGAAAGCAAGAGAAGCGCAGCAGTTTGCCATTGGAGGGAGTACAAGCCTTAAACAAGAGTGTTCAGCTTCCCAGTGGGAGCAGACACACAGTTCTGTGATTATGAACACCTACACAGGTTTAAGGGAGGGCTGATCCTCCAAATCCTTGTTGAGAAACAGCATATATGTGAAAGAGCTGCAAGAAAACAAAGGTTTTGTTGTAAAACAGGGCTGCTATACTATTTTTACAAGTAGAAAGACATAGCCATGGGACAATGAAAAACAACTTCAAAGTTCTGCTCATTTAAATTCTAATATTAAAAAAAAGTTAGGAAAATATGCTCTTGATCCTTTTTTTTTCAGTAAACTTACTGCCTTCAAAAGAAAAAAAAAGCATTCCAGATCACAACATGGAACTTGATTTTGGGCCTGACTGAAATGAAAAGGGAAACACTAAACAAATAAGGCACATGACTATATATCAACCTGCACTTTATCCCAAACTCTCAGCTCCACGTCAGTGCTGTTCAATGTCAAGCATGCCTTCAACACACTGCATGCTCCTCAACATTACCTGTAAGAGCAGATCCTCAGCTGAGGTATGGAGAAAAGAGAGGTGAATGATTCTGTGTAAAAAGAAATAATATTCCACCACTAAGACCACCACACACAAGTTTCTAAGATTTCTTTTTTATCCCTGCTCCTAAAGAGGAAAGATAAACCATTCAGCATATTCAAGACTGCCAGACAAGGTCTAGACAACAATGAAGTGCTATCAGACCCACTCTGTTTCAGAAAGGAAAATGTTTGCCCATTTATCCATGTCCCAAGTTGCAAAATACACTGACTTCCTCATACACTAGGAAAAACAGTTCTCTATATTTCAGAGGTACTGAAAATGTAGCAGAGTAGGTCTACAGTACCTCAGTGCATTTTCTACATCCAAACAATGGAGCCATTCATTTGCTCATCTTCATTTTTCCTATTTAAAAGTGGTCTCAGCAAAATCAGCAGAGGTCTGGCATCTTTTAAAAATAGTGTCAATTGCATTTTAGATAGGGGAAACAAAAAAAGAGAGTGCTTCCCTAATTTTAAAATGAAAGTGAACTAAAATCTGATTGAATCATAGCAAAATAACTCTCGTTGGGGTGGTGAGAGGGAAACACTTTTTCAGAGGAATCAAAAGCTGGAGGCACATACTTGGTGTTAAGTACCTGCTTAGGACAAGTGTAAATGAGTCATACCATCTGTACTCACATTCAAATGATTGTCTGGCAAGATAGCAGGGATAACACAAAGCAATATGACGCTCTGCTCTTAATGCTATGGATGCAGTTAAGCTGGGAAATAGAGGGAGACTTAGCAGTTTAAGAACTACCTACAGTGACAAACACTGAACAGCTTATTCTCCGAATTTATAATTAGTTGTAGAATGCTGCACAGAAATTTATAGTACACAGAGGTACCTACAAACTCACATATAACAATACTGCAGAGGCTGATTAATGCTGTATTTCACATGAATATTTCTATCTCACAGAAATGCAGAGATGCTCAAAGTATAAATAGATTGGAGGAAGTGGAACATCAATAATTCAGAGAGAAGCTATTTAAGATAACCATTTGTTACAGAGACAAGACCAAATGCATTGACTAAGAAAAAAAACAACATGAAAACAACAGAATCAACACTGGCAAGTAGTCTTCTGAAGCAAGTTGTGCTGAACAGAGTAAAAGCAATAACCACACTGGAAGAAACAAGGAGCTCACAAAGATGCAGTCTGAGACTAATCTCAGCAAAGGTGGGGGAAGTCTCATCCAAAAAGATGACTCGCAGCAGTGTCTGAGCAAGGGCAGACAAAGCCATCACCAGCGTCTGGAGCAACATGCCACAGAAAGCTGCTATTTCCAAAACAGCGGGGTGGGTGGGGGACCCAAACTCATGGAAGTCATAACCAAGGCTTATCATGAAACAAATTACTAACACTGGAAAAATGTGCCAAGTTCAGGTTTCTTCAGTATTCTTTTAAAAAGTTCTGGAAAGTCAAACTACATGAAAGGCTGAGCTCACCAATATTATTTTAGTTTTAATAAAAGCAATATATTTTAAAGTACAAAATTAAGCTCTACTTTGGATCACAGGATATGTAATTTAACACATGTAGCACCGAACTCTCCATCTTTTGCACCTGATGATAGTCAGTGGTACCAGATGATGCTAAAGACTGTTTCAATGTAGCACAAACACAGAGTTTATTTATCATGGCTACATATAAACTAGAGTACTTACAGGAAGGACAACAAGTTCCTCCCAAGATATTCCTTGATATCTCAGGGGCTGGAAGGAGAATAGACATCCATCTGCTGTTCCAAAATCCTTGTGATTATTTGTTTATATTTATACCGAGCTCTGAGGAGCATGAAATGTACAAATAATTTAAAATGGTATCTCACTTATTCCTCGTTTTCATGCCTTCATCTTTTAATTATATGAGAAAACTGTTTACAATCTTAAAAAAAGATCAGTGACGCACTTATGTTGGTTTACTTACGTGATCCTCTAATTTTTTTTTTGTTGGTTAAAATCAGGCATATTATTTCAGAGCATTCTAGAGGTTATATTAACAGCATTTACAACTCCCAGCAGGTTTAGCAGCAGCAAATATTTGCAATGATGTCTGCCCCCAATAATCACAGTTCACAAGTAGGTACACTAACATAAAATCAATACCATTAACATACACATGCAGCTGTGAGCCGAGCTGATTTGAGGGGAAGGAGGAGGATTTGAGGGGGTAGGTGGATGCTATCCTTTACTATTTCCTCTGTGACTACTATTTACCAAGGACAACCACATGGAGGAGCTTCACAGGCAAACAAAGCAGTAATTCAAGCTGTTTCATTATGAATCAGCAGAACTGTCAGAGATCATGGCAAAAGTATTAGACCATTTTTAAATAAAAGTAAATTAAAAACCAGATTTAATAGTTCTCCTGATGTGGAATCTGACTCTGTGATTTGCTATTCAGATAAAGGCTTTGAGCTTGAACAGTTCCCTGGCACAAAACAAGAGGTGAAATAATGAACTGACAAGCCTGAAAACCTGTGAACCTATGAAGCATCCCAGATGACATAAATGAAAACACGTGTTGATCCTCTGATGTTCACACCACTGTTAAAAATGAAAAATGATCAAAGCAGAAGAGGAGTAAGATCCTCTAACAAATCCAGAAACCATTGCCTACATGTTATTTCAGCATGTGCACATGTATAATTTCAAACAATAACTAGTTACCCAAAAAGCCATATCAAGACTGAAAATTCTTATGATATACTTGGAAATTACATACCTTAAAAAAACCCCACAAACAAACTAATGCAGCTCAGATGCCACTATGACCTTCATTTTCACTTTTGCAATTTTTTGAGCACTTCAGAGATAATTTCCATTTAAAAATTTGGGAAGAAGGCAAAGCAAGCAGAAGATGAACTCTGATCAAACTTAACATCAAAAGGACAGATAGACAATAGCATTGCTCCTCAAGCTGAGGGAAGAAATCTTTACATTTCACACATCTTTTAGCAAGGTAATTATCTGGATAAAAATAAGGTAGTGTGCTATGAGTCACAGCAGTTCATACATAAATCAATCCATTAAGAAACTTCACAACCAGGACAGACTTCTTTAGAACCTTGAGCTGCTCTTCAAAAACACTGTACATAAGACCAGAAAAGAGTAATGCTTTCCAATCTGAACAGATGCCTGTCACATTCAAAAAGAAATACAAATCAAGAAGTGATGTTCACAGACATTAAAATCAGAAGAAAGCAAAGGTTTGGAGCTATTTGAGTCTGTCCATAGCAGGTTACCACTCAAAACCTACAGTCTGGCTTCACAGAAACCTCAGTGCTTAAAACACACAAGAGGACTGAAGAGTTAAAACCCTCGGATTTATGACTGTGGAACAGAGACTCTCCAGTATCCAGCTGTGACATATTTCAGAACATCTATGGGAAGACAGCAGTTAAAAATGGATATTGGGTAGAGGGAGGAAAGAATTGCGTACTTTAGGTATCTGCCAAGGCACAAAGATTAGACTTGATCCGTAGCATTTATAGGATAGCAGGGTGGCAGTCTGTGAGGTAATCTTTTACCAGCACATCACCTTTAAGAAATTACTTCTTGATTCATGGGTTTTAATCATTACTATTTAATTTTCATGTGTCTGAATTTTAACAATTCCACTCTACCTAATAAAAGGGTAGGAAAAACAGGAAGAAGGGTTAGGAGTATTTTAGAAAATACACATCCATCAGACAGAATGACAAAACCTAAATACTATTTCAAACAAAAAAGTATGCATTTGCAAAATTAAGTTACAGGCATAAAAAAGAATGCCAACTGGAAACATTCAGGTCATGCACTAACAGGAACAAATTATCATAAGTAAAAACTTCCTTGGAGTTGTTTCTCCCTCCCTGAAAGGAAAACAGTACCTTTAAAAATAATATTTTTAGATTAATTTTTGAAAGCAAAAATAGAAGTACATCCAAATGGCCTCACTGGATCTTTAATGAAGAAGTGCCATAATACACAGTGAATAACAGTCATTTCTCTATTCCCACAGCCAGCAATGCAAATAGCAGTTGTCTTCTTAATCCGATTGACTAGGCCTTTTAGGAAAAAGACTGCAAAACATAGCAAAAGATATGGAATAACCAATTCTGTGAATAGATTTAAGAGTCAACAATTTCATATAAACACTAGCACACATGGGGTGGTGTTGTCTTATCAGCCTTGAGGCTATTGTAACAGGACAAAAACAGGTTTTTAAAATGAGACAGGAGAGGAGTCAGAATTCACTTGGAACAGAGGCATTCCACATAGGTGTGTCCAAACAAAGCTTTGAGATTTTAACCCAATAATAACCCAGTTTTAACTCAATAATACACAGTTTTCATTCCCCAAAATGCTAAACAGTAAGAGAACTGGCCAGTAGACCCAGAGACACATTTTCACATATGGATGTAGCAGCACTTCACCTTACAAGAGGCGCAAATCAGTCAATTGCAAGTCAAATATTTGAGTGAAAAACAAGATCCACATTTTCCAGTTCACCATAATTCCACAGGAAACACAGAGGGTACTACCACACACTTTAGGATTTTCTTATTCCAGGGAAAAATCCAATTGCTTGGACAGGACACACGGCCAAACATCTCCTTTACGTGCACTCTGTCAATTGCTTAAAGCTCAAATCATGCCACTGCTACTTCCACATAAGTGCATGAGGAAAGTTGGCATTCGTACCTGCCATGCACAAGTGCCACAGCAGATTCCACTACATCAATACAGTCTGCAAAGGGAAGAAAATCAGATACCTCTGACTGCCAGAAGTCAGTCATCTTCTCTATCTGACCTGAGGACTGCTGTACATAAGAGCACAATTTTCAAGTTCGGCAAGATCTGGTCATCACAGGTAAATTTAAAAAAATAAATTATTACATTTCACAGATAGTGAAATAATTAAAGGGACAAGAAAAAAGACATGTTAACTGTTACAGCTAAGTCCACTTGCATGGTGGACACAGACATTCCCAGGAAAATTAATCCCAACCAAGTAATGCCATCAATTTAAAGCAGTTAACATAAGCCAAACTAAGACCTTGCTCAGTTAAAGTGCCATTACACTGAATAAATAGAATTCACTTCCAAAGTACATTTGCCTACCTACAATTATCTAGATGCAATGCTCTTAAAAACAAATAAAACAAATCAGATTTTTTTCTTGACAGACAAGAACCCAAGAATTGTGCCACAAGAAAATTTCAAGTTTTTCACTTCTTCAGGGTGAAGATAGGGGCCAGATGGAAAAAGATTGTGAGAACACATCTCCTCTTATGAGGAGAGACTGTGGGAGCTGGACCTGTTAGGTTAGAGAAGACAGAGGGGGGATCTCATCAATGCTTATAAATATCTTAAAGGTGGGTGCCAAGTGGATGGTGCCAGATTCTTTTCAGTGGTGCACAGTGACAGGACAAGAAACAGTGTCCACAAACCAAACCACAAGAAGTTTCACCTCAACACAAGGAACAACTTCTTTTCATTGAGGTGATAGAGCACTGGAACAGGCTGCCCAGAGAGGTTGTGGAGTCTCCTCTCTCTGGAGACATTTAAAACTCACCTGAGTGTGCTCCTGTGTCACCTGTTCTTTGTGACCCTGCCTTGGGAGGGGTTGGACTGATCATCTCCAGAGGTCATTTCCCACCCCTAGTGATATGGAGACAACCTTCCAAATACAGAACAGCAAAATGATGTACACTAAACAAGGTGCAATCCCGCACACCAAAACCAGACACAAAAGAAACCCCCTATTAAATGATTACTCTAGCATCCCTCCACAATTGCAGTGCAATGTTGCAGCAATATCTCTCAGTTCTGACTGCTTAAATCCCTCCATAGGGAGAAGACAGGCAAGCTACCACTAAGTAAGATCACCACATGTAACACTCCAGAACAGACAGCTAATTGCTTTACTAACACTTTTTCAAATAATCTCTGCCTGTGTTCAGAAGAAGGGCAGACCTGGGCAAATCAAAGTGAGTTATCCTGGGTTATATTTTTGCTTTTGGATGCACTTAAATAGCACATGATAACCTTTACCCTGCATTAATTACTTTAATGCATTAATTACTTTACTTTTGTTACTTTTGCTATACTTTATAATTTGTGATTTTATCAGAGCAGCTAATAAAGACAGAAATAAAAAAAATATATTTTAAGTTGTTTTAATTACATGTGCCACTAATTAAAATCTTCCAAAAATGTCTTGAGTTAAGTAGTCCACAGTATTTCCTTCACACGACGACAGTTAATGAGCTGAATCAATGACTTGGGGTTGGCCACAAAATCTGTCAAAATTTTAGGATTAGCACAGTTCTGTCAGACTTCATACGAGAAGGTTTTCTTTTCCCCAGCTTCTTCTGGTTTTCAACACTGAACAGGCCAATTAAGAGAAGTAATTGCAAAGAAAATACCATTTGTTCCAGAAGAGGCTACTGTCTAATGCTGCTTTCAAACAGTGAGCTTTCACAAACTCGTTCCAAGTGCTTAGCTCATGACTTCCGTCCATGAAACAGTTTGAATTCAATCCTCTGGCAACAAATATATACTACTTAAGTGTTATTTTTTATAATCCTTTGAAACCAAGCAGATGCTATACTTAAATCTTAGCAAGTTACAGTCATATCTTTTCCTAATGTCATTTTTAAATCAAAAATTTCCCTGTCCTGTTCTCTACGTACTCAAGCTTGAACATTCCCTTGAAGTTCCCACAATCCATGCCAATAAACCACACTGAAAATAGATTAACCTTTTGTCTAGTCTTATCACTGAGAACCTTTGTACAACATAATACAAAAAGCACAACAAAAAGTACTCTGTATCTCCTATAAGACAAGGAACATAAAGTACAGAATAACAAGAAATTTGCCATAAATGTAATTCAATTTGCAGCACTGACTCTGATTTCTAAACACTAATAGCTCCATAATACAGGTATTCACAAAACTTTGCATACTTTTAGTAAGTTGATTTATTTCAGCATAGCAAAGAAGATTCTGCTATCCTCTCGTATTCTGTCCTCTTATCAAGAAAATCTATAATCTGATATTTAGGTAAGCTGTTTTAAATATCAAACTATGTTTCTTATTAACACTGTGCAAAATAGTTTTTTATTTAATGTTTGTCATTCTCATTCCCTCTCCCCATCCTTCCCCCATTCCCGTGTTCATTTGTTTATGTTTTACATTTTTATGTCACCCCTCTGGGGTTTGACACCAACTAGAAGCAGCATAATATCTTCCTCCAGCCCACAGCAGAGACAGCTGACCTACTCAGAAAGCAGCCCCTGAACAGCTGCCTAAGACTCCTAGGCTAAAATTCAAAAAAAAATTTAAATGGTGCTGATGACCATCTTCAAGAACCACCCTGAAGCAGGGGCTGTAACTTAAGTCCTCACAAACATACAGGTGACATGTAGGCAACCGTTTGTTTGGAAACCGTTAAGAACAATTTTATTATACCCTTATTTGTCAAGGTAATTATTCCCAGTTCATTCTCACAGTCAAAAGACATGCCAAATTCGGTGGTTTTTTCTTTTAAATGAAGCTTTGCTGTTTTACCATTGCTTATTCCAGAAAATAAAACCAGTCAGATGAATGAATAGCCTCATCCATACTCCACTGAATTAAATGTTTTTGCAGTATAATCAAACTGAGAAACAGAATAAAGTAAGGAACAGTCCACCTTGATAAGGCTTCATTAATGATAATTCAAAATGTTATCTTCTCTAGCTGCTGATAAAAATATTTACACAACCAGTGTGCTTATGTTGTGGTATTCATACAACTATATGAGGTGATATGTGGAAAATAAAACACTAATTACTATTTTTTGCTTCCATTTTCTATTAAGCTGAGATGAAAAAAATTCTTCTATTCCAGAAGGTTGCAGTTTACTCTTGGACTGACATGCTTCATTAATTACTATTTGTAGAGTTTATTTCAACATTTATTATTAGGCATTTTTCTATCAGCGTGTTTTCTTACTAGGTATTTCCCTACCCCAAGCTTCTATCTCTGTGCAGGGAGATAGAGGGATCACTAGTCACAACAGGCATGACTCCAAGCCATGACTGGATGGTGTTCAAGAATTAAAGCTGCACACAGAGGAAGCACAAATGTTGAAGGGCCTTTTATCCATACACTTTTCTATGAGAAAAAAAAAAAGGCTGCAGCAAGTTCAGACTACTTCTGGCATATGCTTTTCAGGTAACTGGACTACCTGAACATGGTCTTACACTTTCACTGTAACCTCTTGAGATGGAAGGCAAGAGAAAGAAAGTCTTTTTGGTGTCATTTTCAGAGCTCCAGTTGTAAAACTGACTGGTAGAGCATGTGATCAGCCTAAGAGGGGGAAAAAACAACTTTAAAATGCTGGAGGAAAATTGTGATGCTGTTGTCAGATGGGAGATGGGAAAAAGCTGAGGATCCTGAAAGGCAGCACATGTGGCAAACAAGGATGCTACAGAAGAACTTTTCTTCTTCTGAAGTCTTCAGCCAATATAAGTCAATATGGTGTGCTATAAATAGAAGAAGACTTCTGAAGACCCTAGGTTCTTTCACAGTTAAAGAGGAATTCACAACCACACTCAAACCCCAGAACAATCAAGAACCAGACAAGAAAATCAAGCCTGTTCTTGAGTTTCAAAACACATTCTAAGATGTTTAAGACCAATAGCATGAAAGTTACTCAGAGAAAAAGGTCCAAGGCAGACCACACTCAAGTTTCTTCACTCACCTCCAGCCTCCAAACCAAAGGACACTCACACAAGACGCATCATCTGTGATTACAGGACTTCTGACACAAAGACAGGGTAGAGTAAGTTTATCTGATCCAAAACACTCCTTTCTGCTTCCTACTTAGGAAAACTTTCAAGAAACAACTTCACAGTCCTATGCTAACCTTAATAATTTGCCTCTCCCCTCCCTTGTCACTACTTTGCAGAAGAAAAGAATGAGAGACTGCTTAAGCTCAGCTACCACCTAATATCAAGCCATGGCCTTAGGCAGGAGATTAGAAGCCAGTGAGTTTCAACCATTATTGTTAGAAACCTTACAAATGAAAACACAAACAAACAAACAAAAAAACCCCAGAAACAAACCCAACAAAAATCCACAAAAAAACCCACCAAAACGCCCAAGGAGAAGCACATAATTAAACTTCATCCTAAAGTTACTGAACTCTAACCTTTCATGAAAATTTACCTGGTCCACTGGCTTAAAAGAACAGAGTTGATTCAGGCGATGTACTCCGTTCCTCACACACACAGTCCTACCCTACACCAGGAATACATTTGCATTCAGTAGTTCATGTATCTGTATTTCCTTCTCCTGTCTGTCAGTTGAAAATGTTGGCCTTCACTGTGGTACATAATTTCCAAGTCATATAATTAGCATAGTTTTGGCTGTTAATTAACCTCTTGAAAGAAAAACAGAATTACAAGAAAAACATATCCTAATGTTTCTGTCAGTATTTAACCTTGCTTGTTACAGGTCATTTTCGTAGTTTCTTATCTAGTGAAAAAATCAAGACACTGCAAATATACACCAAAGGAGTTGCCACCTCACTTCTGCAGCCATGGCACACAGTGAAAAGTAAGAACTTGGCATTCTGAACAGGCATCCCGTGACAGCACAGCACTTCCCAGGCAGGCTACATGCCACTGCACTCCACACAAGCAGGTCACAAAACTTTGAGGTCAAATGATGTAGTTCCAACAATTCCTCCTCTTTTCTTCAATTATCCATCCTACCTTTACAGGTTACTTTTCCCAAAAACAAGATGCATCAGGCATCATAAAAGGAAGCACCAGTGGGTACTACAGTCATATATTGTATGACTACATACATGTAAAAAACCCCAACAAAACAGGGGTTTTCTGGACACATCTAAAACACCTGTATGTCAGTAGAGGTAATAAGGATTGCCACAACATGGAAGGCTGAGCTCCAGCAGACACTTCTGAGATCTCTTCTGCAGCACATTCATCCTGTCTTTGGGCTCACTCCACTGTGGCCAACTGCTGCCACCTGATCCAGCTTCAGGCCCACAGGTTTTATTTGTACTTGTGACCACTGCAGAGGCAAAGAGCTAATTTTCTAAGAACTCACTCCAGAATGACAGCCCCCAAATGACTCTATAACACCACCAATCAACATGAAGGAGAGCACTGCTAATACTGGTGTGGCAAACCTCCAGAGACTCGAAGCTGAACTTCTCTGACAGTCTCCACAGCACCCCTGGCATTGCTGTTCCTCTGTCCTTCAAAGAGATACTGTTTCTTTGGCTTATGTAAGTTCCAGCAGAGAGCTTCAGAGCAGGAAATATATCTCGCTGCTCCTCATGGAAGGGGTGGGATGTGGAGACAGGAAACTAGTGTGATATCCTAAATGTGTGGGGTATTTTGTACAGCCATTGCAACAGCAAAAGAGAGCCTTCCAGATGACAACAGGGCTAAAAGGCAAAGATATAATCAACCATTTTTTAACAGTCATGGCAATTTTTCTACAAAATTCTTCTAATACTTGTGGACACAGACCCATGAACCATGGCACTTCTAGCAATTATTCTTGAATTATGTATGCAGTAATTTTAATACTTAAATTATTACAAAAGCAGTTTTAACACATGCAGAGTATTACAGAAATTTTATCAACCTTCAAGTTTGAAAACCCCATGAATAATCTGTTCAAATGTATGCTATAAAAAATATCACATTTTTTTTTAACAATTATGGCTTCTAGATGTTGAGAGTTAAAAAAAAAGGAAGCAAATTCATGATGTGCAGAGTCAAAATCCTTTCACAGATAAAAGATATGGCTGCATGCAGCTATATTTGCCCTTCCAAAATAACAAATTTGATATACTTGATCCAAAAATATTTTTTACATCTCTGGGTGTAGAAAAACAGCAGGAGGCATCCTCTTCCGTGTATTATTCACAGCGTTAGTTTGAGATTATAGATGCTGTGAAAGTCCCCTTCCTGTGCTATAAAAAGGTGCAGTAGGTAGAAGAAGGAATCAATATCTTCAAGTCATTGCAAACACAGCTCCACAGGGTAGCTGGATACCTGTTGGTTTTTGGATGATCCTTGACTATGAAACTTGAAGTTCATCACAAGAGCATTTCTGTTCACTGATGCTGACAAGCTGTGATATCCCAGCCATTTCTGTCCTCCTGGTTCTCTCTGGTGTTTTATAAATCCTCTCTTCACTTCTCTTTTTCTCTCCCATTATGAAAACATTCAAAGAACTCCTCTCTTGAGCTCATAATCTACTCTTATGGAGTAGATTAACTTGACTATTTACATCCCTGATTGCAGTAATTATAATTTGCTCAACTTATGGTAAAAAAGAATAGAGAAATGTCCATGGACAAGTCACAAAATATTCTTTACTTGAAAAGTTTTATTTTAATAGATTTACCATTCTGTACTCTAAGTAGTGACAGATAATAAACTTTAAGTGTTCCTCTGCTTGTAGATGGAAAGAAACCACAAACAATGTCAGTAGGTAGGAGTGGAAGAAATAAGTAAGCTGGTTGGTTACTGCAGGATCAGTATGGTTGCAGGCCAATAATGGTCTTTGCAACCTTGTAGGTGACAAAAACAAGAAGAGAAAGTGTTCTTCTACAAGTGCTCCTTAATACTGAAAACTATCCCCCAGAATGAAAGAGCACTGTTTAAAAAAAAAAAAAAGGTAATAGATAAATAGATACAGCAGAGCTATAGAACAAAACACAGCTCCTGGAACTGAGACAAGGAGCAAAGGAAATAAAAGCCATCAGGCAGTACCACTACAGGGTTCTGATTTGGCAGAGACTGCACAGCAGCACAGTATTAAGCATAAAACCTCTTTCTATCGATCCTCATGTTTTAGCAAACACAGCAAGAACGGAACAAAACTCTGCAGTTACAAAGGGCGAGAGGACAGGGGTGGGGAATTCCATTAACATGCTGTTTCTGTAGCATCCTTCTACCATGACTTGGGACATTGCACTAATTTGAAACAATGAGTAATAATGTAACCAGAAAAACAATGTTAGCATTTTGTTTTTCTTCCTCTCCTGATTTTACGTCCTTCATTTTAACCAACAATACTTCATGGGGACACACTGGTGAGTGAATGAAATGTTAGCAGACACTACACAGAGATCTGGGGCAGGAAAGACACACCAAGTGCTTGGGATGAAAAAAAGGACTTGCATAGATCACCTGCCCACTCTCATGAGCAACTGACAGAAGATGACCTGAAGATGGAATGGGGAGGGAGAGAATACCAATTACCCCAACCACAGTACAAGACTTAGTCTGCAGCAATAGATTGGAATTACTTAATTATTTATTAGTTACAGATAATGTTAGTATATAAATAACTACAGAACTTCCTGAAAATGTGTTTCACTGCTCCCAGGTGAGCTATGGCACAAGGACCTCCATCATCTATGAGCTGGGTAGATCCCTGCTCTATTATGCTGCCTGCTGCTTGATGTCCAGGTTCCTGATGGAAGGTTCAACTTCCTCCTTTGTCAAGGGGACCAGCATAGATGGAGCTATCAAAATAAAATCAAAAAGGAGGACAAAAAGCAAAATCTTGAAATAAAATATGGATTCCTCATGATTGCTAGAAGTTCAGTGAGCTCTAAAAAAGGCTCATTTTGGTCTCAATGCTTTAACTAACTGTAAAAATTTTCATTTTGTCATGCTTACTGTTCTTGTTTGTGCTCCCTTCTCTTCCTTCATTAAGGCAGCACTGTATTTCACTTTGCCAAAGTAAAAAAAAAAAAAAAAAAAAAAAAATATCCAGATGTATCCATGCTTTCTTCTCTGCACCAGAGGGAAGTTGGTACAGGACTTCAGCACAAAGTGAGAATGGACCTTAAGTATAATTGCATGAGTGCAAAATGACCAAGCATGACTTATAGGCAAATGCTCATCATCTTGAATTAGAAAGGCCATTAAGTGAATTTCATTGTCTGAGAATATGGAAACATTAAACATTTAGGATGACTTCACAACAGTTCAGGACACAGTCAGAACTAGACTTAAGTCATGTAAACAGGCAGTTACCTACAAAACCTGAACATTCAGGAAGTTCTGATGTGAGTCAGTTAAAATTACCTGTAAACACTTTCACCCCCATCCCTGTAAAATTAGTTCTGAAGTTTAACAACATAAGCTTAAGTTGTTTTTTTCAATTTCTTTTTTTTACCAGACTTCAAGCATTAGAATAGGGAGACTTCTGTTTCATACTTCTCAAATTTATATACCATTTCGGTAATTTACTGAGAAAAATATTTGTTCTCAGGCTGGCCTAAACAGGTAGACTTTATTCATGTAGAAAAACAGTAGTACTGTTCACTCAATTCAAATACATACATTACTGCAGAGATAAACAATGAAAATCTCAGATTATACTCAATTCACAGTAAAGAGCATCTCATTATTTAAGGACAGAAGTCATCAGCTAAGTAATTAGCTTCAGCTAACAAGCAGTTTCCTAATCTACAAGAATGGTACAGACCAACTATTTTGTCCCTCTTTTATTTGCATATCCGTGGTAGTGCTTCCTCTTTATCTCTCTGCACCCACACAGCTGGCTACAAGTCTCTTCTTCCCTTCTCTCCCAACTACTCAGTCCCACCACTCTCACATTAGCTCTGGTTTCTAGGCTGAAATGGGTCAGTGCTGTATAATTCATCAACACCAGAAACACAATTGAATTAACAGAGTTAAACTGGTATATTGCCACCCCCTGAGGAGAGTGCCAATGTCTTTACTAAGGAAAGAATAACATTCCCTGATATTTTGGAGCTTAACCATTAAGATTCTTTTCTCATTTGTACAAAGGATAACACCAAGACACCTTATTTCAGATGCATCTTCAAATGCCAGATTAGAACTTGTTCTCCACCCCCAACAATGAAAGGAAAACAAACCTCCCAAAAATCAGCACTGTAAGCTGATGCTCACAGTGATGTACTGCTTTGTTTACTTTTTTATTGATGTGAAATGTTCTTTGATTCTTATTGTGATACAGGTTATTTAAACACAAACATTATAAATAACTTTGAAACAGTTAGTCACTGTAACTAAGGCAACGAGTCTCCCACTCAATTTCCAGAAATAGGAGTAAGGAATAGAGGTAAGAACAAAGTAAAAAGTTGGCAGGAGCAAAAAAAAACAAATCATCAGATACTAGTTTGACCTCAGCATGGCCCAGCTGATTAGAGAAAAATATCAGGTATGGCAAATGAGAAACAAACTTGCTGACAAAAGATGAGGTGGAGAATATCAAGTATATAATACCAAATACACTGAATTTCAATAATATTATTCCACAACCCATTTCAGTGAATGGAACAACCGTAGGAATCTGGGAAAATAACAATCCATGTCAGATAGCAGACTGCTAGCTCAGAGTCTCAACAGCTACTAGTTTCCTACAGGAATCATCTTTTTCTGTGGGTGCTAAAGAAGTCACTTCTTCACAGAGACGTGCCCACTTGCCTCATTTTTCCCCTGATATTTGCCTCCAAATAATGGTCAGAAACCTTTGATGCTATCTACATGAATAGACCTCTATATCCTCACAGAAGGCTGCTGAGTTAACAGGATCCACCTTAAGGATCTGACTGCAGAATCAAGGCTTGCTTTGTTTCTCCCCCACCTTTTTTTTCCTTCTTCTTTGAAAAGGTTTATTTTCTTGACTGAGGAGAACTGCTTGCTCACAAGTCAAAAGTTCCCAAGTTATCTTGGGGCAATCTGATCCCCCCAAACGAGCACGTGGTAGAACTAGGTTCTCTCAACACATTCTAATGGAAGGGCTGGTAATTACTGAGTATAACAAGATAAACAGAGTTCAAGTTACTCAGAGTTGTCCATCAGCTAAAGAAATTTATCTTCTCAGTGCATGTAAGTTCTTTGCCTGGGAACAAGAGAACTAACAGTAAGACTTTAGGTGTCTTGGTAAGAATTACAAATTCTTAATTTAATTATCTTGTATACAGTTTGAAAAGATTAGATGTAAATTTTAGGAAGAACATATGATGGACAACAGAGCACAAAGAGTTGGATTTAACCATTACAAGACTCATGAAAGGAATTATTGGGGTCTTTAAAAGAAGAGTAACTTTAAAGTAACTTCTACCGAAAAAGTAAAAAATAAAACACACATCTCATTAGTCTACATCTGAACAGAATTTGTAGAGCAATACCACATAATTCCATTCCCACCATATCCCTCGCTCATTGAACAGCAGCAGCTCCTTTTCATCACCACAGGAGACCATTCCTCCTCTTAGTGTAACAAGGAACTAGTTGGGACATTTATTCTTGGCATGAATTCTAAAAGAATGAAGTCTAACTCTGGCAGTAATGAAAATAGCAACCATAGAGGCATTCAGAGCGTTCACTATGACACTGCAAACATTTGTTTAACTGCCAATTGAACAAGATCCATCTTAGCTAAGAGAAAGATATAAATGGGCAATAAAGAAGTCAGTGCTCTCACTGTTCAAGGACTTTGAAGATAAGTGGTCATTCTAATATCCTCATTCCTACTCAGATCCTTACCACTCATATCTGACTTCTGGAAATAAATGCACTGCCCCAAGCACAGTATAGCAGTCATACAGGAAAATCGCATACAAAATCCTTTTAAATGCCCATCATTATTAGCCCTAAGACATCTTTCTATTACACATTTAAGATTCAGAGAAATTGGGGAACGCATAATATTAAAACTATGATGTACTCAAAGAAAAAAAATAAAGCTTTGTCAAATATAATGACATTGCATCCAATGAGTTTTCACAGAAATAGTTATACAGCTGCAAAACTAAAGAAAAAAAAACACAGGCCAGTTTTGTTTAGTTTCACACCTTTCAACAAAACTCTGCTGAGATGCAGGCTTATGTGAGCCTAAAAGATGACCTGCAGGCACATATGCAGGTAAGGCTTGTAACAGAAAAGGAATAAATCCCTGGGCTGTTGGGCAATCCAAATTTCACCTACACGCTAAGAAAAACTAAGCTGTCAATTGCCTCTTAGGCGTAAGAGAGACTCACAACCTCTTAAAGTAAGAATGTATCTGTTCTGGGAAACAGTTAATGTACCTAGAAACTATGACTGCATAACAGAAAAACCCAGAAGATACTTAGCCTTTCACAGTTAGCTATGCAGAGGTGAGAGACACAGGAGACCAAGGCACAGCACTACAGATACCCACAAAAGCAGGTTACTCCTTTTTTCCCCCACCCATACCTTCCCTTCCACACAATCCCCCAAAAAGGAAAAAAAAAATTGTGATAAAACATTAGTGACCCTTGACCTAAAGTGGACTGTCAGTGCAGTTTCTTACAGCAGTGTAACACAGCATTTCAGGAAGAAACAAACTTTTCTAGGCTTCATCTCACCTAGCGTTTTTGTAGTTAAAGCAGCATCTCATCTAGAAGAACCTGGTATACAAGCACCAATACATGAAGACAATACAAAAGCAAACAAACCTAACAGCAAATACCTCGATTATAATGTACATTTACCATATTTTTCATCTCTACCTTGAATAGTTTAACATTCAGAATTTGCAGGTTTGTTTCCTTTGTTATTAAACAACAACTGCACAACACTGCACAAAACCGAAGAGCAACAAGAACAATCTACAGCTTTTAATTTGACATCGAATTATTGCTTTTCTATACCTGAGTTACAGTTTGCTATTGAGCATTACAGGTATCAGCTTTGCCCAATACAGTTCAATTTAGCTTTAAATGCAATTTTTACAAACATGGCTTATGAGGTTTTTTGATACCTGATATACTTTGAAAGCAAACATAAGTCACTTCTGAAAGTGCAGTGTACACCCTCAATTATGTCAAAACTTTGAAATATATTTCTACCAGTAGGATGGCAAAGCAATAAAGCTCAGGTAGTAACACAAATGTATAGATAATGTACTGGCTGGCTGGTTGTTGAACCCAAGGAAAGGCCTACTTTTCTCAGTGCGTGGAAAACCTGTATTCTGAAGGTTAAATGTGTCAAATCAGCCTCCACAGACAAACAAATATTTGAGCTTCACAAACACATTAAGCATCTGCAGGATCAAAGTTTTGTTTATCAGGTACTAAGTAAATTAAATCAAGCAAGCGGAACTGGGATTTCACCCTCCCAGCTCAACTAAGGGCCTCAGAGCAGAATTTCTCACCTCGTTGTAACTTCCCCAGCACTGCTTTTATATCAGCTTGCAGTAACTTGAAAAACTAAGCAAGTGCAAGAAAACACTTAAGCTTCTTGTATAGCATAAGTCTGCCTGTCCCCAGCATAATTCTGACATTTAACGCAGAGCCCTTCTACATTATCAAAGAATAACATCAACAGGTTTATGTTGTATTTGGAAAAATAATCCTGATAATTACATTTAAGTAATACTTCATTTAGTAAAATTTTTGTTTCAGGAAGTTATTAATCTGATAGTTGCAGAAAGAAACTAGCAAATCACTTCCCTTCTTTATACCAGCTGAACAGTACAAACAACGGAGCAGCCTTTGCACTCCCCTGTGAAGAAGCACAGCCACCACTGAAGACAAGAGTCACCATAAGGACTACGAATATGCAAGACAATATTTTATTTTAACCAAACACACCAGTATGGAGCAAAGCATATGGTTCCAGCAAACGAGAAGCACGTTTCATGAACTACTGAAGAGGAACACTTCTACTCCCATACAGGGAGTTTTCATAAAGAGCAGGTGGTGTCACACTCTCAGTACAGCATCCTGTCCTCAGGTCAAGATATCTTGCAGCACACTGCAACACTGACCTGCAGGAATGCTCTGTACCTACCAAAGCTGAGGGATTTCATGTTAACATGATTCCTCGTGACTTTTTGGCATTCTTATGCAGTTACAACAGAATTCAGTTTGAAATAACTGATTTGTCAAGCAACTGACACTTTAGCAGCAGAAATGCAGCTGCTGCTAAAAATCACTCCCTCTACAAAATACTGTCCAAAACCAGCATTCTCTTCCTTCCCTCCTTCCCATCCCTGACTAGCACCCCCTCCTTTATGCGAAAGAATACTTAAATTCCCAGTGTATCAATTCACCTTTACAGATCTGTGAAGCCTCTAAAAAATCCACCTTGTACTTCTTCTGGATTAAAACTTGCATTACGACAGAAGCTGATAGCCTCACATGCATTATTCTGTCAAACCAATGGTCCCACGTAGTCCAGTATTTCACTTCAACACCTGTCAACAGCAGGATCCTTCCCAGAAGTTTTGAAATACAGTACTTTCATGTTAACATATTGATAATGGGCTTTTTGCTAACTATTTCACAATGATTGCTTGCAGAAGGGTTTATTTAATAGAAGAGATGAACAAGTGCTTATATCTGTGGAAAGTCTCCCATAGAAGAACAGCAACAAATCCTGAAAGGAAATCTAACTAAAGGGACACTAAGTGTATTTCAGATCCACAATTGTTGCTGATTCATAGATGAGGTTCTGAAACAACACGGAGACTTCACAAAGTTTACATACAACACAGCAGGACATAAGAGATCCCAGCCCCATATCACCAAATGTTCTTCAGAATAAAATCCCGAGGGATCATGCAACCTAAGTGTGAAAACATGTAACTAATGAAAGGACTCGCAGGTAAGGATGGGCTGATACTGATCAGCATAACAAACAGACACAGGATACCAGCTGCCTAACCACCCAAGTTTCTACAGGCCTTTTTTTTTTTTTTTTTTTTTTTAAGGGGGTGGGGTCTTCGAGTGTTATAGTTCTTATCTCTAAAGAAGAGTAACAAGGAGACCCACTGCAGGATGTATGAGTTTTTCACACGGAATTTGACTTCACACACATGAAAACACGAGAAAACACCATTCCTAAGAAACATCTTTTCATAGGCGGCAAACTGGCAGCGCAGACCCTCCCACCTTTGTATCCTGATACCGCACAGGAGACAATAGGTAGGACAGGGGAGACACCAGGAAAGGACAGAGCAGCGAAGACAAGTATTTTTCACCAGCTGGGATGGAAACCGAAGAGCCTGGCAGACAAAGAAGGGTGTGATGCGACGAGAGCAACAACCCACTGAAGGCACGAAGAACCTCCTTCGCTTTCAGGAGGGGAGCGCGGGCTCGGGGACGGTCTGTCAAGACCGCGGGAGGCGAAAGACACGGCGGCCAAACAAAAGATTTTAAAGGCCTGGAAGGGAAAGGTGGAGGGACGAGCAGGCGGCTCCTGGGCACGTGAAACTGCGCAGGGCCAGGGCCGGGTCCGGGGGAGCGGCGCCAGCTCCCGCTCCCGCTCCGGGCACGCCGCCTCCCGCCGGCAGTCTCCAGGTCGATCCCTGCACACCGGCCGGTCCCTCAGGCCCGGGTACCCGCGTCCAGAGACCCTTCCCTTCCCAAAACAGGGCAGGGCTGATCCGGGGGGAGCTCTCAGACCCACCCTCATCACCCCTCCCGGGCTTCCCCTCCGCCCCGGGGCGGGGGCTCGGCAGGGACCCGCCGGCGAGGCAAGGCGAGGGGCGGGCGGGCTGCCGCGGCCACCTGTTCGGTCCGGTACCTGCGACAGGTGGCCGCTCCCTTGGCAATGACCAACT
>JANPWX010000359.1:79267-199741 GCA_024734555.1 Trochalopteron elliotii
CGCCCCGCCCCGCCGCTCGCGCTCCCGAGCCGCTTCCTGAATGAACCCGCCCGCGCGCACCACCAAGGGTCTCTCTGATTGGCCCTCGAGAGGCGGGGCAGAGTAAGGGCGGTGCTGATTGGCCCTCGAGAGGCGGGGCAGAGTAAGGGCTGTGCTGATTGGCAGGTCGGGAGCGGCGGGCCCGGCACGAGGCGATAACGTGCGGTGGGCACGTGGGAGCGGAGCGGGAGCGGGCACGGCCCGGGAGCGGGCACGGCCCCTGGGAATCCCCAGGCATGAACTCGGTGACTTGGAGCGAAAAGTCCCGGGACGGGGTTACCGGCACAGGCGGCTTGGCCTGAGGCGGGATTCCTCCGGCACCAAAGGCAGCTCTGAGCTCCTGATCCAAGGGGAAGGGTCCGGGAAGGAAGGAGGGAGAGCTGGAGGGGCGTCGTGCTGGGGAGCGTCAACAGGCCGGATAAACACACAGAAAGACGCTCTGACAAAATGCCAGACAGAGCAGACGTGTACCAGTAGAATACAGAAGACAGTTAATTCAAAAAAGAGAAAGATAGTTTTGCAATGTATTTATTCAGTGTTCACCTCTTTTGGCAGAGAACCAGCAGAGATGTCATCTGCAGTGCTCAGATACTGTATTTTGACACATAATTTACAGGCTTATTATATGCTGTACATCAAGCACAGAGTGACATATTAGAATGGGTAGGACATAGGTGGGACTTGGAAAACCTCTTGTGAAAGGAACCAGAATCGACGTATGTAACCCAGAAATTAGACTGTGCTGCTCTGCCACAAAATAATGCTGCAGCCAGCCAGCCCAGCATGGTGGCTATGACTGGGAGGAGTTATTTTCTCCTAAACTTTGATTTCCCTGCCTAAAAAATAGCAGACTGCAGAGACTGAGGCGTTTTGGAATTGCATACTGCTACAGACAATGCTGAGATGAATGTTTCAAGTTTCTTGATATTCTTGTAGCTTCAAAATAAGCTGTGACTTCTCCTTAATGCACCACATACAGTTAAATCTACTTATACTTTGGTATTAACATAAGAAAAACGAAATTTTAACGAAGCAATGACTATTGTGTGTGAACCCTCGTTTGTGTGGTTTTGCCCTCACTCCTGTGCTTGTTACTGGTTCCAGTAGGAGCCTGGCACATGGACATGTTCTTTTGGAGAATGGCAACATGAGAACAGAAGGGTTTTCTATAGATACTAGCTGAGGCAGATATTTTAGTTAGCTTTGAATACCAGTGATCTGATGGGGTGCGTTTGTTTGGGTTGTTTTATTTTAACCAGTTAAGAATTGTAGTCTGATTTTACCAGGCAAAGGAAAAGAAAAATCAACATTGCCACACTTTCTAAATGAATGTTTTTGACATCTGGATACGTCCAGAAATGCTTCTAATGATAAGTAAATGTTTTAATTTCAAATAGCCCTCTAATTTATTATTTGTGTACTTGTGGGGGTTCTGTTGTTGTTGTTTGTTTGTGAATAGAAGTATTTCATAAATTGCAAATATGAAACAGATAGATTTTTACACTCTGCAAAACAGTTGAGGACCTTGATAACAGTGTGGTAAAGAGACCAGTGCTTGTGGAAATTAGAGATAATTTTATCAATGCAGTCAGTGAAGTAGAAAATGACATCAGGAAGCATTGCCTTTGTCTGTCCCCAAATTAGACTGTTCCTTTTCAAAGTGAAAAGAATGTCTGGGAGCTGATAAAGTTCTTTTGCCTCCTGTGAGGCTGAGTTATTCAGAAAAACATCTACTTTCAGCTTACCTGCTATTTCGACCAATTTATGTGGACAGTTTATCCTGAAATTATACATGAAAATGTCTCACCTGTCTCAGGAGCACCTTGTGCAGCTTGGAGCCAGGCTCTGTTTCAGTGGGGGAAGACAAATCTTTATGTTATTGGTTTTCCAGCTCCTTGCTGCAGCTCTCAGGATGCAGCCAGGGACAGGCCTGTTGGTTGTACCATCTGCACTTACATGTGTCATCAACCAACAGATCTCTGACTACTGATAATAGAAGATAATACAGCATGAAAAAGTTTAAGTGGTAAATTGTAGAAGTAAAAATACAGATCTTGGAGATACCTCTCTGTTTCAGTTTATGCACAAGAGGTTGTTGAGATGGTTTGCATCCACATGAAGGTGGATAACAGAGAAGTGGGGGATTTTCTGAGTGCTGTTTCCCTGATACCAATCAGTTGCATGTGGGTATTGTTACTCAAGTCACAATATAAATTACTGCCTTATTCTGTGAAAAACAGCCCAAATGGTCATTAGAACTGAAACAAAAAAATGGGAATATCACCAGCAGTATTGCCTGATCTGCTAGTGTCCCACAAAATACAGTATTTAACTGCAGAGTGATAGAACAGAAATGAAACCTCAGAAGTTAGATGTAACACTGCTGCAGGGAAATGAGCGCTTTTAAATGTTTTGTTAAAGGATAAGTAACTGTCCAGGCATCCCTTAGGAACATTCACATATTTCATACAAGTCTGAGTATTGACATACAAACAAACCGAGAGCCACAGCATTTCTGACAGTGTTCAGAAGTTAGAAAGTTTCACAACACTTTTTAATTGGACAATTGGTAAATGATTAGCAGCCCAGCTCTCCTGAGGGCACACTTTCAGCAGAGAGCCATGGGCTTTAACTGCACAGCTCCCATTAATGTTAATATTAAATCTTCATGCTGTAACTTATCCCACAGGACGTAACACTACCCAGTGTTTTAAAGATAGGACCGTATGTGCTGCACTGAAATACATAACAGGATCAAATTGAAGAGACCGTAGAAACCTCATACTGGAGATGTTTTCTGAACTCATCTGAAACGTCCTCCTGATTTATTTACTTTGCCAGCAACGCCCATATGCTTGGCTCTTTCTGACTGAGGGTTTCAACCCCAGTGAAGTAGGAATTCATTCTTTTTTCATTGTTCAACATGGGTAAACAGGCACAGAGGTCAACAGGCTCACACAAGGTCATGGCATGAGTCACTGCTGTGGCTAGGAATAGAACCCAGGAGTCCTCATTGCCACTGCTTTCCTCCAAACACTGCCCGGTACTCCTAAATTAAAGCAGGGCTAATTTTATTTTTGCACAGAATACAAGGTGTCTGAAATCAATATAAATGTTATAGTTTCCAGCAGAAGGATGCGTTTCTCTTTATGGCCCTGAATCAGCACTACTGGGGAGCTAGATGGAAACCATACTCATTTTATAATGGTATGCTGGAAGCATCATCATAAAGATTTTTACACATTCTGTGACACATTTTATCTATCAAAATCTGAAACAGTCAAGGTTTTGTAGTTCTGTCCCAGAGATTACATTTTGAATTGTTGGTGGTTCATAGTTACTGATTGTAGTGGAAACATATTAATGTCTTCATCAATCAAATATCATCGATTGACACTTCTAAAGCCCCATTATGCTTATGGTGACTCATTAGACCAATTTTGTTCCTGTCCGGTGCAGACAGGAGGAGAAAGAACTCCTGTGCCATGCTTATTCAAAGAACAAATTTAATATCCAGGGGAGGGTAGGGCAAATATGAGTGTCCTTTGAGCAATCAGCAAGGGACAAGGGCCAGCAAAACAGCTCTAAGTTCCTATCAGTCCTGTATTCGAAGGAAAATTCAAGTAGAAGTGAGAGAAAACAGAAAATTAAGAATGTATGGAATGAGGCAGCAATGGCAAGAAACTACATCACTCACATTTTGATTGGAAAAATGTTGCAGGAAGTTTGCAAGCTATTTGGTGTGTTCTTATGCTGCCTATTTTACAGTATTACTGTTAAAATATATACAGTAATACTTGTAAAAAGGAGATACAAAGGAGGCTTTTACAAAGGTAGCAATTTTATCCGGAATCACATATTAGAAATCTTGTTCACATTTCTTCTAGTCTGAATAACATGCAACATTTTTCCCCCAAAAATTAAATTTATATTCTTCAGCAGGATAGGGTCTCAAAGAGACATAAGAAAGGTACAAGGGATCCTGGTGTCTGGGTGGACACAGAAGAGAATTTTATCCTAAATCATCTTATGATTTCTTTTTTTCATGTCTCCAAACTGTCCAAGCATAGTGAAAAACAGTTGTATGCTTTTGGGAATGAGATCTTAAAATCTATTAGTTCTGAGTAGCTGTGAAGCCAAAATGAATATAATAAACATTAAAGAAATAAATTGTGTCTTTAAAATTACCTGAGACATGGAAAGAGAAAGAAAAACATAATTAACATATTTTCTGTTATTAGCCCACCCCAAGATGACTCCTTCTTAAAACAGTGAATATCAGCACTCTCATACATTCTCATATCAATCTACCTTGAATTAGTGTTTATAGACCAGAATGGTTTTTGACAGATTTCTTTATATAAACAAAATAGAATATTTTACTAATATTTTATTTATTTAACAAAATACTCTGCTTTGTTTATATAAATAACCAAACGCCTCAAAAAATTTTGGGTTTTTTTTCAGGCTCATTGTACATCAGAGTGGACCGTATTGACTAACTGGAAATTCCAGTGGGATGTGATTTTGCAAATTATTTTTTCTGGCCTGGCCAGTTCTTCAAAGACTAACACCCAACGTGAAGCACCTAAGCCCAGTGAGAGGGAATGAGTTTTGGTCAGTCACCTGGGCTAGGTGAAAGCTTTATGCACCATAAAAGTCTTGTTGGGAGGTTTCACCTGCTACACTGAGATGTTTTGTTGAAATGCATTTCACCAGTTCTGTAGCGAAGTATTAAGTGGAAGTAGTGAAAGTATTAAAATGGAAATGCTGATTTTCATGCGAGAAGCAAAATAGAAGATCTGATTTCTGAATGAGAAATTTCTGGGCATCCAAACCCCATACTTTCTGATGGTGGATGATATAATTCTAATATTGAAACCAGCTGCCTGTTTAGAGAAGAGGATTTCTGCATACATAAATTTCCTCTCCTGATGAGATGAAGATCCTTTATTGACTATATCCTCTGGGTTTTGCTTTCAAACTGCTTTGGTTTCAATTCTGGGAAAGTGATTTCAGTGAATAGTTTACGTATTTGGCTATAAAGCCCTGAAGTGGTCACCAAGGTGGGACTAGGCAAACAAGGGGAAAGACATTTTTTCCACTAGCCAAATTCCAGTGGAAATGAGACTTCTGAAAATTAGCTACATTACACAATGTAAGCTCAGAAGGGAGGACAAGTTGGAGTTCTGCTTTCACAAGTTCCCCTTTCACACCCAATACTCTGGGAGTAGGTGCCATTAAAAAGGGAACAGTGTGTATAAAGAAAAGTGAAGATGAAGAAAAGCTTATTTTTCCAATACCACAGTTGCTGCAGTAATGGTCAACTTTCTCAGCTCTCACTCCCCTCAGGTCAGCTATATGAACCAAAATGCTGTAGCTATACACACATATTCTACTAGTAATAATGTGTTGCCTGATGCCATCTTATGTAAATGGCTATTACACATCCAAATGTAGTAATGTAGCTGCATTGCCACACGTTGAGAACCTCCAACTAAACTTTTAAGTTCATAAAATACGCTTGCATGCTCCTTAACTGCTACAGCAGAGAGCATTTCACTGTTCAAACACAGTGGAAGGATGATCACTGCACAGCCATTGTGGAAATAAGATTCTGTCATAAAGGATATCCCTCCTTAAAGCTGATTTTTTTCTTGGAAGTACGATTTTTTTGAATACTTTGATGATGTGCGTGAGCCTACAGCCACACAGATATGTATGTAAACTCTTCTCAGAAAAATACTTTTATCATCTAAAGGAATAAAGTGCTTGAGGCAGAAGACAGGAATCTCTGGGAAGTACGCTACTGTGATGAATACATTTGTCAACCGAGTGCCATGGTGATGAATTTCAGGAAAGATGAAAAGGTTTTTCATGGCAGCAAGAAATTTGTAACTCAAAGAAGAGAAAATGAAGCAAACAGTTTGCATTTATCTTTGCATCTTAATGGACAACTTTATTCCTGTTTTCACGATGTTGTCTTCATTCTCATGCTAAAGAATTTCCATTTGTATAAAATATTAAAACAAAATGGAGTCGTACAGGTACGTGTTAGTACTGTTGTCAGTCGCAGCTGTTAGAGAACTTAATATATGGATATTTTAGTCTGAGATTTTTCATTAGTACTGATTTTGGAGCTGCTTTGGGCCTGACAGTTGATAAGCACAGAGAAAATGCATTAAAATACCTCCAACTTTATTACTAATTGGGATTTGATAACTTGCCCCTCCTGCCCTCCCCTAGAGCATATGCCACAACAAATGAAATCAGAAAGGCGCTTCAGCTCTTTGATAGCTGGGTCTGCCACTACAGTGCTGGAATCAGTGGGGTTTTTTCCTTTAGTAGGTGCAAAGCCCTGAGCTCCAGCAAGCTGCATACGGTGTGTTTTCTGCTCAGAATCTGTACTGGTGATTTGCTCTCCCGCCTTACCTGACATGGTCTGAGTTTCTTAACTTGTATGGCATGCTAATAACTTGTGTTTTCATTTTCTAAATAGCAAAGTATGATACTTTTCTTGGAAAAGTGGAGAGAATAAACTCCACATCAGCCAGCACTGGGATGAAGGTAATTAAAACTCTTTTACTGAAGACATTAACACCAAATATTCCCTAAAGTACTGGCTGTAGAGTACTACATTGCCATAAGGTGAATTTGCTAAATTTAAATTTACATACACTGAAATAGCATAATTTAACAGAAATACTGGAAAAGTTCCATGTAACATATTTGGCAATGGTTCTGTACAGGAGACTGGTCTGTGCAACACAGTGTTGAATTAGGGAAAGACTTTGCATTTGCCCACATGCCCATAAGTAAGTGAACTGGAATGTGAGCATGTATTGAAAGTTCTGCACACACTGTGTAGTTATGTTTCTAAACTGCAGGTTTTCCAATTCTATAAAATAATCTGAAAGTTGTTTATTATGTTTCTGAGAATTATGTCCTGCAGTTGTACTGTGGAATTGTGCTACCATCACAGTTGGTTTTGAGTGCCTTCTGAAATACAAATCGAGGGGAATCACTGTTAGACCTTCCATGCATCCAAGGATAAGTAGCATCTTCCCTGCACTATAGCTCAGACACATCTACCCACACATAACTATGTAATACCATATAAATATATATATTTCCTTACTGCTGTCATTTAGAGCAGGCATTTGGCTGAATGCCGAAGTTTTCTTTTTATTGGTGTTATTTGTATTACTATTCCAGATAAGACTTCCTGCTGTTCATTTCTTTCACAACTTTCTGTAAGCATCAAAGCAACACCCTTTCAGGTCCAAAGATCCCATTTTGGTAGAAAAAAGGGACTTTCTGTCGCAGAGATCATGCCCTACAAGCCTGAGGCCGGTGGCGGTGGTGCAGGATGCAGGATGAGGCAGCAGCCGTGGCTGTGTCAGCTCCCGGGTAACCTGACCCGTGTCTGGCACTCGCAGAGTGATGATGTGCTGGGGCCGTGGCTGGATCGGTTTTCAGTGGATTCCCTGCCACGGGCAGGGCTGCACGACTGCCGACAGCCGTGGCAAAGCGGCAGGAGTGCCTGAATGGGGGCAGAGGAGGCTTCTGAGTGTCCCTCCTGCTGGGGGTTTGGATGGAAGAGGTTGTGGCTACACCAGTGCCTAGCCAAAGGTCAGAGCTGCTGAGCTCAGGTGGATTTCAGGGGTCTGAGACATTTTTGTTGGGGGCAAACCAGTGAAGTTGAGGTGAATGAATCTGGCTATACTTTTAACACTTGCAGAAAATAATGTGTCCATCAGAGCATCATAGCAGAAAAAGAGTCCTGAATCCACATATCTCTGGCAGCTTTTTGGAGAGAAAAGGAAGCCAGCTTGCTGCAGCCTGCATTGTACCTTCCCCAGCCATCCAGAACTGCCAGTGCCAGCCTTGCACTACGTGTGGTGACAGCAATGGATCAGCTCCACTGCATGATTGTATCTGGTATTAGACACTATTAGTAGGTTCACTTGTGGAGACTGCAGAACTGTCTTTGTGCCAAACAAATACAAATAAAATGTAGCTCAAAAGTCCTTTTAGTGTCTGATACCTTCGCTTCTCCCCTTTGGAAAAATGCAGCACAAACTCCTTCACCTCACATCTGGTACAGATATTTACGTCTTTGGGGCTGAGGTCACTGCATCACTGCCCTCCCACCATGGGAACCCAGCAATTCCCTCTGCACTGATGTGTCCAGATCCTGCATAAAACAGGTTGTGACTGCTTAGCCCATTGTTCACAGGTACATGCAATGACTCACAATGCAAAACAGAAGTACTGTGCAAGGCAAAGTGGTTTTGGCTGGAATCATGTATTCATCCACCTGAAATCAGTTTTTGTTTTCTTGTAGCAGTCTTTTGGACAGGCCTGCATGAGGCCAAGCTGTGTGAGGACACACTGGAGGGGAGGGAAGAAGAAAACTGGCAGTCAAACTATGGTTGTAAAAAAACTGCATATCTCAATGTGAGATATAGATCTGTGTGTATGTATTGGCCGGTCTGCATGTGCTGAGCTGCAGATTTTCACCCAATGTAAATCTTGTGATTTCTCTCAGACCATCAGCAGTGCTGAGCTGGAACTGTCTCCTGATAGTCCATTTTCTGACTCTGTCAAAACACTTCAACTGCATAATAAATAATGCATATGGGCATTCTTTGATCACCCATAAACCCAAGAGGAGATATACATAATCTGAAACTTTTACTGGTTCATGGGAGGTTTTGATCTTCAGAGGATTTGCCAAATTAAATCAGCAGAGTGCAGGGGGAAGCTATTTCCTGATGACAACTTACTTGGCAGGCTCTGGAGCAGGCTGTGACCCAAAATGGTGTGTGTGGCACAGAAGCAGGTCAGTGGCCTGGGAGCTCACCCACCAGCACTGTGTGCCTGCAGGTGCCTGCAGCTCAGAGACCTCACTGCTTACCTGGAGCTGGCAGCAAGGAATCACAGCCAGTCCCAGGCAGCACGTGCATGCCCACCACAGCAAAACTGGTAAGTTTTGATTAAGTTATCAGATTCAGATTCAGTTTTCTGATACATGTCAGATATGCTGGGTAGATAAAAAGCCACCAAGTAAAGGCTGCTTATATTTTCTGAGCAGAATGTAAACCTTGGTTTGTGATGGTATCAATCTAGTCCCTCTGAAAAGTGTAAGAAGATGTGCATTCAGTATCTCATGTACCGTAAAGGTTAAGACTTCAGCAACAACTAAAATAAATACTACCTTTCTTATTTTTAAAGACCTTATGACTTCTGCCAGCCCAGCTCAGGATTTCTGGATGCTTGAGGCTGGCACTACCATCATGTCCATTATCACACAATCCCTTTCCCTGACCCAGCTTGGTGCTCTTCAATGTCAGCAAACACCAGGGTGGATAAAGTGAGCTAATAGGATACCCCTCACTCTTTCCTATTCCTCAGCAGAGGACTTTTGCAGTGAGGCTGTGGTTTCACAGGAGCTGCTGCAAGCAGCTGGGGATGTGAGCATCCCTGGGTGCACTGCCAAGAACCTGCTTCTGCCACCTCGGCAGCCAGGCTGAAAAATAACTTTGTCTATTTTTTTCTTTTTTTTTTTTTCTGAATGATCTTTAACTAAGACCTGTCCACTGAGCCAGCTCATTGCAGTCATAGAAATAGTCCTGCTAAGCATGGTCAAGGATGGCACGGGGCTGGGAGAGAGGGGTGGGAGTTATGGGAATGCTTCCAGTGGTTGCTGCCAAATGCACATGTGAAAGCACATCCTCTTAGCAAGGCTGGGATGTCTCTGGGCATCCACAGCTTGACCTAGAGCCCTTTGTTTCTTGTTAAATGTGATTTCTAATGACTATCATAGATAGAAACTGTAATTCTTTTCCTGCTGAAACCATGTAAGGAAGCTGTGGGATAGGTGGTGACTGTTCCCATCAAAACAGACACTTCTGTGAAAGCCACAAGAGATTTTCTTCAAAATGTACAGGAAAGTAATATTAATCACTTCATCAGTTCCGTAGGTATCTAGTTCCTCATTTGTGATCCACAGCTTATCCTGTTTCTGTTCAACTCACTGATTCAAAATATCAGGCTTTAGAAAACTCTGGAGAGCAAACAGGGAGAGCCTGTCACTCTGGAGAACCTCACTGTCCCTTTTGTAATGTAAACCTAAATTTTCTTTCCTTTCTCCTAAAAGGAAAAAGAAATTTAAAAAGAAATGTAAATACTTATATCAGTTTAATTTAAAAATAACAACTATTCTATTTGTATTCTCACTGACATATTTAGTGCTGTTTTTAAATACCCTTATTAAATCTAATCATCCTTCCCAAAATATATTTGCATTTAAAAGTGTTTTGCAGCACCCCACAGCTTTCTGTCTGTGATATATCAAAAGAAATATGTGATGCTTTCTTTGCTGTCTCCCACAGTGATCTACGGAAGAAAATGGAGAAAACAATTTTCTTCTCTGTGTCCCAAAGACAGTTTAAGGGCACCTGTGGTCTTTTCTGTGATTATATTTAACATTTACACTCAGTGTTTCAATCCCCTTTGGGTTAAGAAAATACACTAACCCATTAATTTGAAAACATAATATTCAAATAATTTAATTGCATCGTCAAGGGATGGGAAGGGGTAAGTTAATTTGGGATGGTAAGAGACACAGGGCTATCTAAAAGACTACTGGCTCTCCATTACTATCATATCTCTCTTCATTTGTAGCACATGACAAATCTAGATGGGATCCTGTAGCCACTAAGCCCTGAGACTTCAGGACAGATCCCAAATTCTTTGGTAATTGAATGGCAGGGACCTGGTGTTGGAGACCTTTCTCCAGAAAGATGTGACAGCTGCCCTCCAGAATGAGAACCTGGATTCCTACCTGTGAAAGCAAAAGTCAGCACTGGATTAGCTTCTGTCCTTTTAAACTGTCAGTAGGTTGCAGTGTCCCTACCTGGGCAGCAGAGCTGGCAGCCATCAGGTCTCACAGGTTGTGCACAGCTGCAGGTACACATACTATAAAACGAGCAGAAATATAATTTTTCATTATTTCACTATTCCTTATTGCATAATGCACAGGTTTTTATGATGTTAAATCTGCATAGCCCATATATAAGGATATATAATGCACATATATAAATACACATATAGGTTTAAAAATTTTGTTATATTTATCTAACTGAAAAGGCTTCCAAAATAAAAAGTACAAGTCAGGTTTGTCAACCCTCTTCAGCATCCTTGCACTAGCCTTCCAGTGCAAAATTATCCTGGAGGAATACACCCACTTTCTAGCACATCCAGGGTAAAAAAAGAAAAAGAAAGAAGTGTGGAATCCTGATGACTTTACATTGCAGTGCAAGACTGGTGGAGTAAGAGCTGTAAGGTAGCTGGGACATCCTTGAAACTTGAGCAAGATCCAAGTACAGGTTGGAGCTCTCAGCAGGTGTTGCCATAGTCAGAATTTTTTTGGCTGTTCTGGTCTGTATCCTCAGACTTGGGGACAAGCAAATGCATGATGTTGTATCCTGCTTGCTGATTTTGCCCTGCTGGCTGTGCAGTTGCATTTGGGCATTTGCTTCAAAATGGAAAAGAAAAATCTCTGAGCACAATCTGCTGCTAGCAGTAACATGTAGTTTAATGCTGTTAGAGTGCTGCTACACCTTATATTCTAGATCACAAAGTCAGTGACTACATTTTGCACAAAAGTAACAGAAAAACACTGGAGTTCAGTTTCTAGGACTAGAGCAAACCTATTAGATGATCAAGGGAAGCTATAACAGAGAACTGATCAAGATAAATCTGAAAGAACAATGTAAATCCATTAAGCTGGTAATTGCCTATTTGTGACAAATTTCTTTTAGTTACTACACTTTTCTTGTAGTAATACTGACACAGCACTATAAAATTTAGGGCTCTTTTTTATGTCTGCTCCATCCCAGTGGGATCTCTGGCTGAAATACTGCTCCAAGGAATACAGCACATAATCAGTCCCTTTGAAACTGCTTCAGTAATGCTGAATCCATATAAGTGCGGATGCCAATTATGCTAATGAAACTGCACTGGGCCCGTGCTTCTTGCCATCCTCTAACAGTGCTGTAAAACTACTGTCACAGTCAGCAACTACATTTTTGTAGCATACAACCACAGAGAATATTGAAATTTGCTGCATGGTGGAGGTGATGCCACATGTTCCCCAAACCTAATCCTGCTAAGAACAGAAAGAAAGCAACAGGTAACTGTAGAAAATCTGGAATTTTTTTTTTTGTTCCCTTTTCTACTTGTCCTATATTCACATCTCCAGAAGATGCAAGGCTAGTGCAAATAATATTTATATTGCCCTCCTTTCTTGCTCTCTGTTTCCCTCCAAGGCAATGCTCCATCCTGAGGAGCAAGCACTGGGAAACATAGCAGGCTAGCAAAATTTCAAGGTGCCCCTGAGAAAACACAAGGCAGATCCTTAACATCTTTTCTCCATTTCCTCTTTTGGGCTGGTAGGATCTCTCACAGAAATACTCACTGATACCTTGGCAGGGCATTTCTTTGGGCTCAGACAGGACCAGTCACGTGTGGTTTCTCTTTTCCTCTCTTGAGTTCTCTCACACATTCCTACTGTGGCAAGGGTAACTCTTCTTCTCAGGTAAGAAGCGGGGGGGGGTTCAAAGTCTATATGTTAAAATGTCTACATCCCCTCCCCTTCGTCTTTACAGCCTGGCAATGTTATAATCATCTCTGCAATACAGCACAGGCCAAGGTACCAATCATCCTGTGTGAGCAACAGCCTTAAGGCTACTATAAAATCCCACTGAGGACACTCTTAGGGTGTGGTGGCAGTAGTTAATACAGATCATGAGAAGACACAGACAGGAATATGGATTCATCAGGAGTAATAGCTTTCACACGTGATTAGTTCAGGATAAAAAAAATGGCAATGCAAGGCTGACCAGTCTACATTATTGGGCTATTACTTCTTGCATCAGTGGAAAGTCCTGCCTTACTATTTTTTTTTCTACGCTAAATCCTATCACCACCATTATGGTTCCAGCACTGCTGTGTTTCAACAACACTTCATCCCTTCTTCATGGATACTTATTAGAAATACTACAGTCTCAGGGAATAAGCTTTGAAATCATTGTTGCTGCAAGTGCATCTGCCTTTAATTCTGTCATCACTTTGTGGACGATGACAATTGCAGTCCATAGTATTTTAATAAAAGCAGTGAAAACCTATACATGTTAACCTTTTGCTTAGTTTATTGTTTAAAAAACAATAACGTGCTGTCATGTTTTCCTGTCCTCTCATCTGCCTTCAAAGGGACATCTCACTAGTGACACTAATTCCATGATAGGTGAGGGATGCTTGGAATTACTGTTGTAGTTAATGGCTGGCAGCTTTTCTGGGGATAGACTTCATTCTTTGGCATGCCTGCAAATCCATGCTTATGTTCCTCTGTAACTTCTCAGGGCACTGGTTGAAGAGCAAAGGCAGACTGTGGTGGAGAGGTCCTTCAGCTCACAGGAGTCACCTACTCCACCCCTGCACAAGCTGCAGATGAGTTCATGAAGCAGTTCCTAAACCATTTGCAGCCTGTCATTTGAAAATGTAGCTTCACAGGTCTCAAAATGATGTAGAAATATACTATTCTTCTCATGTTTCCTGACACTTACTGTGCCTTTTTTTGAGACGGAGCCCAGAGATGTGCTATGATACTTGATCTTTAGGCTGCTCAGATGTAACACAAAGTAACAAAGTAATTTCCAAAATTAAGTCTCCTGACACTGACATAGTGCTGACAACGTTCAGATAACTAATATTTATTTTTGTCCAAGGAAAATTATGAAAATATTAAACATAGTTGTTATTTGCTTAACTGGTTCTATATTATTATTAATTTCTTACATACAGCTCTATTTTAACTTAATTAGGTTTGCCTTCTTCTCAGTCCTTTAGAGGAGGAGGAGCAAGGACATGACACCCAGGACAACAAGGCACACCCATCTCTGCATTTCACTGTTGGCTTCAGCATCCCATCCTTAGCCCTGAGCTGGCATTAGGTATTATAAGAGCAGTTGCTGCAACTTAGTCTTGGGGAGCAGGCTAAGTAGCAACAGCTAAGGAGTGTTACCTTGCTCCTGTGTTTGTGAGGATCATCTGGTTCCTGTCTATGGTCTGAACTGCTCATTAGAAGTATTCAGATACACACACACTCTGTGGGATAAAATGCCCTCAGAAAAAAACTCATACTCACACCTGGACTTGCAAAGATACACATAAAGAATGCAGAAATGTACACATGGGCACGTGGAAAACTCAAAAGTTCTATGGAATTTGCCCATACCTTATGCGCCTTGAAGCTTGAGTATCAATGCTATCATTCATTCCTTGGTACTCACTGCTGCCACCACGTGTTAACCACAATTTTGGGTTTTTTTCTGAAATAATAATGCTCCTTGAAATACAAATGTGTTCTGCCGTGGGTGAGAAGGACCTGGAATTTGGCAGTACTGAAGAGAAAAGATGTGAAATAGGCACACTATTCCTTGGCAGACTGGACATTGCTGGAAACAGTATAACAAGCTTCAGAAGAGCCCCCTATAAGGAAAACTTCAAATTCTGAATTGGGGATTCATGTTATTTATTACCACTACAGTTTATGGATGTGTGTTAGGAAGTGCCAGGCTAGTGCTAGTAAGTTCAAGTTCATACACTGACAGTTTCTCTCTCTCTCTCCCCCAAGCCTTCCTCCTGCACTTGGATTTCTTGTCATGTTTTTTGAGGATGAAAAATGCATTAATAACGAACAAAAGTGGAATACAGTCAGGAAAGCACTTTCTTCCTAATTCCCATGATCTAGTAGCGTGCCTGTTCCCTTGGGAATGAAAAGCAATCTTCCAGTTTGGGCTTAATAAGAGTAATTGTGGATATTTTTACTGTTGGTACAAATGACTAATTAAATCATTATTAACATTTGCTGTGTCTCCATTATACAAAATATGGGTAAGTTTTACCCATGTCATTACACACTACTAAAAATGAGTGTGTCTCGGAGCTAATAGGACAGCAAATTTCTACAAGCTGAACTTCCCCCAGTGTGGCTTGATTCTCAGCTAAATTTATTTCATCTTAAATAACTCTTGAAGGATGACATTTAAGTGACAATCTGTTGATAGCTAATCACAAGCCTACAGCGTATCATTTCAATGGAATGTCTCGATATGGAAGTTAAGGTTAGTGTAACAATTTGCTGGTTTATAGTCTTGTTGAGGGAAACGGAGCATATGTAAGGCTTAGCTGTTCTCTCTTCCCTCTGTCTGGCAAGGTCTGAAAGAATATGCCTAGGTATAGATGCAGTGTTACCAGTTCTCACATTGGTGAATGTGTTACCAGCACATACTCCTGGGCCAAGGATTGATTTCAGAATATCAGTTTGCATTTAAAACATAAATTCAAGCTTGGTTTCCAGCTTTTATGACTGAGAGATAATGGATGGTTAATCCTATCTTCAAGCCAAGAGTGATACTGAAGATGACTATGCAGATGTGACATTGTAGCCCCTCATGTTTCTGAGAGACTGTTCATGCATATAAAAGTTTGTCTTAAGTCAGTGGTCCTCTACACAAGTGTCTTTGCAGCTGGAGCCGTGTTTGTCACACCTTGCTGGATCAGCATGCTGGGGAAGGACAGGGAGCTAACACTCAGTCAGGATTGAGAAGGAGAGGAAATGGGAGACTCTGATACAAAGGTCTGATGTTACTGTCGACAAATTGTAGCCTATGTAGGATTTACTTCTGCTTTTGCACATCATTTGATTCCAGTGCCTATAAGGAGGTTTTTGAGGAAGCAGAACCAGGGTTTTCATGGTGGTGCATGGCAAGGGCATGTGAGAAAACAGGTGTATCTTGAAAGAGGAGATGCTCTGGCTGGAAATAAAGAAACATCATGAGGCAAAATGGGCATGGGAAAGCATTGCCCAGAGAGGTTGTACTGTTTCTGTCCTTGGAGGTTTTAAAGAATCTGACTGTTTAGAGCCCTGAGGACATGAGCCCTCCAGAGGCGCCTTTCCACTTGGATTACCTCATAAACCAGTAGATGTAATCTTTTTGGACTTCAGCAAAGCTTTGAAACTGTCTCTCATGGTATCTTTCTGCAGAAAATGTCCTGCACACAGCTGGGTAACAGTGTTATGCAATGGGTAAGCAACTGGCTCATGGGTCAGGCACAAAGAGTTATAGGAATGAGGCGACATCAGACTTGTGTCCTGTCCCTAGGAGGGTTCCCCAGGGGCTCCATCCTTGTTCTAAGGTGACTTTATGATGCTTGTACCCCCAATGGTCTGCTCTGTTTCCGCTGGATATTAAGTTTTGCACCTTTAAGACTGGTTCCGAGAGCGAAGGGAGAGAGAAGGAGCGCGCAGTTTGTTTGCAGAAACTGCACTTGCTCCCCGGCATTCCTTCTCACGGATTGTGCTGTCTGCAGCACGGACAGCGAGAGAGAGCGCTCTTTTGCTTTTAGTTTGTTTTTGTTTTTGTTTTTGTTTTTGTTTTTGTTTTTGTTTTTGTTTTTGTTTTTGTTTTTGTTTTTGTTTTTGTTTTTGTTTTTGTTTTTGTTTTTGTTTTTGTTTTTTTTTAGCTAGCTGAGGCAGAGAAGTTCTCCAGACTGTGGCTTTTCTTTTTCCTGGAACTGATCAGCCCTGCTCTGGACTGAAAACCCAGAAAAACACCAGGAGCTCACTCTCTCCTGTGGCCCACCCGGGCCCGGGACTTGGCATTTTCCAGCGCAGGAGGGATTGATGAGAGACTGAGTGAGCTGAGCTGCACTCCGCAACAAGGACTTTCTGAATCTGACACCTCTTCACAACACCAAGAGGTTTTATTGTTTAATATTATTCATTTTTTATGCTTGTGAATACTTTGCCTATTAATGAAACATTTTTTTTCCTCTTTTCTCCAAGGAAATCTTTCCCCAAACCAGCTGGGGAGGGGCCGCTTGAATCTGCTTTCTAGAGGGACCGCTTTGGAAGTTTCTTCACAAATTTACTCTAAACCAGGACCATCTTCCACCCACTTCTCTTCAACATCTTCATTAATGACTTGGACTCAGGACCCAAAGTTTGCTGATGACACTAATTCGGGAGAAGCTGTAGACTCCCTCAAAGGCAGAGAGGCCCTGCAGAGAGACCTTGACAAATTAGAGAGGTGGGAAATCACCAATCAAATGAAGTTCAACAAGGGAAAGTGCTGGATTTGGCACCTGGCACAGGACAGCCCTGGTTGTGTGTATACACCAGGGAACAAGAGGCCAGAGTGAAGCACTGTGGAAAGGGACCTGAGGGTCCTGGTCAATGGCAAGTTGAACGTGAGTCAGCAGTGCCCTGGCAGGCAGGAGGGCCAACCCTGTCCTGGGGGGAAGGCACAGCATCGCTAGCTGGGCAAGGGAGGGGATTGTCCTGCTCTGCTCTGCACTGGGGTGGCCTTACCTCAAGTGCTGGGGATACTTTTGGGTGCCACAACATAAAAAAGACATAAAACTATTAGAGTGTCCAAAGGAGGGCCATGAGGATGGTGAATCATATAATCATGAAATATATAGATTTGGAAGGGACCCATCAGGATCAGCGAGGTGGGAGTCATTATGAGGTCACTTGGTCTGTTCAGCCTGGAGAAGACTGAGGGGAGACCTCACTGTGGTCTTCAACATCCTCACAATGGGAAGTGGAGGGGCAGACATTGATCTCTTCACTCTTGTGACCAGTAATGGGACTCAAGGAAATTACATGATGCAGAGTCAGGGGAGGTTTAGGTTGGATATTTGAAAATGGTTCTTCACCCAGAGAGTGGCTGGACACTGAAACAGCTCCCCAGGGAAGTGATCACAGCACTAAGTCAGACAGAGTTCAAGAAGCATTTGGACAGCACTCTCAGGCACATGGTGTGATTCTTGGAGTGGCCTGTGTGGGGGCAGGAGTTGGACTCAATGCTCCTGATGGATTTCTTCCAACACAGCATATTCTGTAATTCCATGGTGCTATGATGCTATGGACTTCAATGACAGCAAGAGCAGACTCCAGCAGTGTTAAAAAGTAACTGTCATGCACTAAAAGTTAAATACTGTATTTTAATCATCATGACAGATTGAAATAGTTAATCTGTGTTTTCAATTATCAGTTTTCAAAGAAACATTAAAAAATGTGGGACTCCTCTTTATTCTCTGGGGCAAGAACATCTCTATTGACGGGAGAAGAGAACAGAAGAAAACCAAACTGATTTATTATTTGTGTAATGCTGGTGTAGACATCACCTCTGTGATCACCCTCTGTCCTACTGAGATACTTTTGAAAATACAGAACGTACAGGGCTTTTGTAATAGGACCTAAGTCCCTCAGATGGAATAATACTCATTATCTTCAGCTTTCTACTGCCAACCCAATGCTTTCCACTGCCAAACCTTCTCAACATGGCACGTGTGCCCCAGTTTTGGGACCGATGGGAGAACCTAACAGTCTGTCTCAGACTGTCCTTGATATTATGAAATTAATATTCCATTTTCTTCTGTTCTTGTTTCTGTTTTCACCTCACCATGATGTGCTTTGCTACAACATACTTTCCTTTTGTTTACTGCACACCTACTTGCTCATAATGCAGCAAGAAGAGAAGGGTATATAAATACCAGGAGTATCCTGTCATTAAAAAAATGAGACTGTATTGGATTTCACTTTCAAGACTAGAGATGGTAAACCACTACTTCTAAGTGATGGAGCCATGACATTTTCTACTTGAGGGACAAGATGAAGAAGACTTGGGTCTTCAGTTTTTGCTGTTGTCTCTGACTCCTGGCTAGAGGTCATGTCATTACAATGATGATAGGATGACACATTCTTTTTTGTTTGGCAGAGGGTTATGGCTTCAAAAATTTACTTCAAAGGTGATGTGGGTGTCCTGAGTGCTCTATAATCTTGAAACAAACAGTGTTGCCTTGTTTGAGCTGTCACTACAGTATTTGACATGAAACAAAAAAGAAAAAGAAAAGAGTGTATTTTGGAGGAGGTGAAGGGATTTGAATCAGTTTAGAAGGATAATGTTTCTTTAACAGGGTAATGCATATGAGACTTTCCTACTAAGTACAAAAGGATCCACATCAGTCACCTCTAGGATGAGTCTAAAAAATACTGTAGATGATTTAGGCAGTCATTAAATATGACCTTTGTTCTTGGCAGCAGCACAAGGAAAGCAAGAAACAATTAAGCAAGTGACTGCTGAAAGCACTACTGACCGATTTCAACACTGAGTTTGTTTTCTGCTGTGACATGTTTTTGCCTCTTGTAGTTTCATTTTCCCATGTTGGAAGAAAGACAAAGATGTCATTTTAGTGTCTACAGATCTAGTTATGTCGATTAGCAGTATACATTTAGAATTGGCATCAATTATTTTCATGCATAGTGCAGCATCCAGCATTATTGTTTACATTTTTATGTTTCTAGGTTATGAATTTTTTAGTAATTCTCTGGAATCTGCCAAGTAAGGCACAGTGTATTGCTGAGTCCTGGGGGAGGGGGACGGGAAAAGGAAAAAAATTTAATAATAATGATAATGATAATGATAATGATAATGATAATGATAATAATAATAATAATAATAATAATAATAATAATAAAGCAGTACTGGGCCAAATGCTCCTTCAAGGCATAAGAAATTATTAAGAAAAGTCTTTTGGTCCTTTGCCCTTTCATCTCACTGAGCTCAACCAAAATAGTCTAATTGCTTAAAGAATGGCATTGGACATCTGCCCTGACCACTGACAGGTGCTAAAGAGACTTTCCAAAATGCCTAAGTATTTAGCTACCAAGCTCCTCTTGATTCTCATGAAATTAGGCAGCTCAGCACTTGGAAATATCCCACTAGGGTCCAGATTCTTTAACATTTCTAAGAAGTTACAGGAAAGTTCAGAATCTTTTAACATAAGAACCAAAATTCATTTTATTTTTAGACATCTACTGAAAAATTGTCTGCTTTTCTCTTACCCCAGATGCTTGCAGTAGGATGCAATACAGAAACACTAACCTAAGGGATTCTATGATTGATTCTATGAGAATACACATGGGAAACCTCTTTTAAGCAAGTATATAACAGGCTAGTTTACCTTAAATATTTTATTTCTCAATTCAGTTTTTTGTGAATGAGATAAAGTATTTTTTGACATTAGAAGAATTATAAATTTGAATAGGTTTTGAGCCTTTAGATCTGTTTCAGCAGATCTTCACTGGAATATTATCCTTGGAGGATGATGGCACTACCTGCCCTGATGAAAGGAGAGAAAACAAAAGTTTACAGTCATCGGAAGCTCCAGGAATTCAAGTACTGAAGTAACAACATGTTCTTTCTGTGCAAATGGTAAAAACTGGACAGCAAGGAGGGGGTTCCACTACAAAGTCAACCAAATGTAGAGGTGTTCTGCATATAATCACTTCTATTTCATCATTTAAATTGTTTACATACCACAAGAATTGCCATCAACTACTACACATGCAACTACACATGCACCACTTCTAATTAAAATATTTCACAAATTTAATGGAAAACTCAAACTTACTCTTTAGTGGTGGGAGAACAGGGTGAGGAGAGGATGGATCTGGTGGATAAGAGCAACATACAACCCTCTGTTATGAGACACTGTGCTTTACAAGCACAGGTTAAAAGAATTGGAATTACCTTGTCAGGCAAGGAGAAGAATTACAGGGGATATGTGATGCCTCTTGAAATGTGTAAGTGGTTGGAAAAGTGGAATGAAGTACTATTTATCAGAATATTCCCTGTGGGGAGGATGAGACCTAAAGGGCTTCAAATGCAACAATGACTTAGGTTACATGTCAGGAGAGAAAGAGTTTAACTGTAAAGGCTGATTGGAGACAGGATGAGGAGGCCTGTAGGGGCCTTGCACTTATCACCTGAAAGTACCCTTAATAATATCTGCTGGATTTGGAAAAGGTCTGGCTGGCTCTGCCACAAGGCAAAAGGATGAACTAGATGAGTTCTTGGGCTCCTTTCCAGCCCTCATTTCTGTGATTCTGATACATCATATTGGAAAGCTTTTCTATAGTTATATTGTCCAGCAGCAGTAATTCCCCCATCAAAACCACGTTATTCGTGTGACACATGAGCATGTGGGAATGAAAGTTTTCTGAGGAGTGGAACACTGCATCCATATTTTATTATCATTTGTTTCTTAGTTATGAAACAGCTCAAGAAATTTGGGAGTTATCAAGAACCCCATTATTAGGAACCATCTGTTTTATTTCAATGTTTCAAAGGTTAGAGGTTAGATGCCCAGCAGTAGTTTCATTTCTGTAGCCTGAATGGTCACTCAGAGGCTTGCTTATGAAAAAAAAAAAAAGTGGAAAAGGTCTATTACATTAAGAGAGCTATTTTTTACAGATCTTTAAATAATGTATGAACTTGGTTCTATTATTTCATCATGTGTACCCTTAAATAACATGCTGTTAGGCCAGTCACATCAAGAAATCAAACCGATTGGAAACAAATTAAGTACCAGATATAGTTTAATTGTCCATGTAAGTAAAATACAAATGGTAAGCAAATAACTTTTATAGTAATAAAAAGGTCTAACACTGACATTGCATCATAATGAAGCTAATTTTTAGCACAGATGATGATTTGTTTAAAGAAGAAGCAGTTAAACTTTGACAGCTTTCAAGCCATGCAGTGGAGATAGGAGGGTGAAGTTATATTCCCAGATACCTGTTATTGGAGAAAATAGTTCCTTATGTGTATGTGCAAGGGAATGTTTCCCCTGCATTAAACCATGAATATAGACCAGTGGCATGCAAAAGGGAATGCCTGCATATGAACATACTGATTTGGTGCTTTCTTTGGTCTCTCAGGTACAGGAAAACAAGAATCTCAGATCTGGGCCTAGGAAGAGCTGCTCTACATGTTGCTGATCCCTGAACTCCAAGAACAAGCTGCTTTATCTGAATTCTCATCTTCATGTATTTTCCTTGAAGAGAAGTAGTGTGCCACTCTTAATGGGAGCTCAATTTCTAGTGCCTCCACCTCCATGAATGTATGCCAGTTTAAATATCAAAACTGCTGTGTGCATTTCCATATAATTGAAAATGAAGATCTTTCATCTTCCTTCCCACAGAGAACTTTAAATGCCACATCCCAGCCTGTAATTTATTGACAGAAAGAAAGGCTACTACCACAGTTTATCAGCCTTTCCCCTGCCCCTGGAGGAGGCTGAGGATGCAATACTGACATCCAAGCAGTCCCTTGCTGTCATTGCATGTAATCCTTGCAAAGAACAGGCACTGGGCTGGTGCTCAGATATCAGTGCACAAAGAGCCCTTCTCAATGCTCCCAAAAAGTTGCCAACCCCATACACTCCTGCCTGCAGATACCTTCCTGGGTTGTCTTTTCCAAGAGCTCTGGCCCTCTGCTTCCATTCTGTCTCTTGTAATGAACTGTGTTTGGATAATGGCTGCCACTCCCTCCTCTTACCTACCCAGGCAGCTGGAGTCATTATATCCTGTCTTCCTGCATTTTTTTATTTCTACACCTCATCAACGCTCATTTTTTGTAAGTGGTTGGTCTCTGCAGATTGGACTTCCCTCAACATGTTGAAAGAGCTTGCCAGCCTTGTGGAAGAGACCAGCTTGGAACATAAAAACATCTGATAAAATGCATTATGAAGTCCATTAAACTCCCATCATGGGCTGTCCTTTATCATTAACAAAAAAGTTATAGCATCTCTTGTTTATCATCACACCCTCCTCTTGAAAGTCCTGTCTGAAAGCATTTAATGTCTCTACATCTCATCTCTCAATTTTTTTTTACCTTATTCACCAGCTCATTTCTGTTATGCATTGTAGCACAAGAAAAAGATCCCCATCGTGATTTCCCAAAGAAGGTGTAAGAATCAAAGTTAGATGTCAAAGTGCATTCACTAATATCTGTTTGAGGAAGTAAGCAGGATTTATTAATCTACTAACCAGTATTTTTTGATTCTTGGGTTAATGACAGTCCATCAGGTTCTGTTGCTCAGCAAAAGCTATAATCAGAAACAAAACCTAGCTGAGACCATTTCTATTATTCTACAGTGTGAGAGTTTAATGTCCTGTACTTTGAAACAACTCTCATTTCATTTCTGCAGAACTTTCATAGTGTAAAACATTACATCCTCTGGGTAAATCAGTAATTATGTTCTCGTCTTTTGAAGAATCATCCAATTCTCAGAAAAAAACCCCACCAAATCAAAGCTATAATAATGAACAAGGAAGCGTAATTCAAGCTATGCTTTTTGTTTTACTGCTTTGGCATTCTTCCTTCTACACTTTTCTGTTCAGCTTAAGTGATTTGACTTCCTGAGCCAATTCTTTAGACAAACTAGTGCTCTAATTTTAGGTTTATCAGATGGCTCACAAAACATTTTCTTTGTGTGATTCTGCAGTGTCCATTTCCATACAGCCATTACTGTGTTGGGGGTCAGAAGAAGAAAGAACATTTAGACTCTATTTCTAATTCATCCTGTGTATATTTGCAGGGAATTTAGTTCCAAGAAAGCTCTAAATAATAAAATGGATGGCCTCACAACATGCTGCAAAGTGCTCATTATCTGAATACACTCTGACTGCTTTTGCAAACAGATGCTCCAAATACTGTTCTTAATTAAATATCAAGGGTTGGATTCAAATGTTGGTCCATGCCAGCAGAAGATAGCACAAATCCTGGCACTGGGCCCCAATCCAACAAAAGGTTGGATGTAAATGCCTGAAACATTGCAGGCTTCCCTCTCTTGTGGGCAGACTTGCCAGACATTGAGATATAATGCAAAGAGTCTGGATTTTGGGGTGTTTCTCAGGTGTCAGGGTGGGAGTGCAGTCCAGATGGCTACTTGACAGCAGACTTGTGTGTGGATTGGGCATGATGCTCTCCAGTCATGCTGGAGAGAGCTGCTTCCTCATATCGTCAACAACCACCACTACAAAGTCCTTGAATCTTTGAGGAGATACAGGAGTCAAAATCAAATCAGGAGCTGAAGGAAGAACTGTGAGCTCAGCTTTCACTTAAACAATTCCTCTTTTTTTCTTACCACATTATGGGATTTTTTTCTGCTTCGTGATGGCTGCGCAAAAGTTTTTAGACAGTGATGGAGATGGTAAAAGATTTATTTTCGGAGTGTGGAGTGACTTGCAGTATTCAGGGTTTTGGTGTTTTGTTTTGACAAGGAGAAGAGATGAAACACTTGGAAGAGAAGTAAAGAAAAGGAAAATGCAGGTAACAAAGGGATCTTTTCTTTGAGGTGATGACTTTTGAGCCACATCAACACTGCATTGTGTAACCTGTCTAAAGAAGACAAGCTAACCTTGGAGAGCACCAAGGCTGTACAGCCTTCCTGATCTGGTACCAGAGATTTCAAATATTTCCAAGGACAGTATTTCAGATGGCCAAGGATCTATCATTTACCTGCAGCGAAAGGCTGAAGAAAAGCAAAGGCATAGCACAGTCAGATCAGACATTGCATAATATATACTAATTGCACTGAAGCAAAGTTTTGGTATTTTGGGGGTTTTTTTTAAGATCCTTTCTTCTCATAGGTTCACAGCTCTTTTGGGAAAAGATTTAATCTTGGACAGCAAGGCTAAACATCTTCCTTAAGAGGCACACAAAAAATGAGAACAGAAAAGAAGCAGGAAGCAAAAATTAAAATGGACAAAGAGGCAGAAACAGGATGGGTTGCCAGCTGGGTTTCTTTTTGGCCCCCTTCTCTAATAACTGGTCAGGTTATTTCTTTGGCTTAACAGGGTACCCTGGGCTCAAGGTCATGGGTATCCTGAGGCAATGAAGCTCATAGAGCTCGAAAGCTTTCCTGGCTGCCTGTTCTTCCAGCCTCTGTGTCAGGCTATCAACCTCCTCAAAGGTCTATTACCTACTTTCCAACACAGAATTTTAGTCAATTGATTAATATCTGATTGTTTGTGCTTTTTTTAATTTAAAAGCCATAGTATTATCACCATGTGTTGGTGTATGAAGTAGGGTTTTATTTATTTTTAACTTTGCTGTCTTTTATACACAAGTTTGCAGAGCAAACTGAATCAAACTTTTCTATGCCTTATAGGTCTATATACCCTCACCCACAACTGAGGCATCTCAGTCTACCATCTGTCTTTCCTCAGTACACACAGACATAATTTTTAGGGCAAGAAGACCTGGGTGGTGGTCTTCTTCCTTCACCACTGTTACAAGAAAACTGCCAGAAGCAGCCAGCCTGAGACTCCAGTTGATGAGAAAAACCAAAACTTTATGGATCCTTGGAAAATGTTTTACTTTTGTATCACTCTCTCTTTGCTGTGTGCTGCCTCTGTAATTGCTTTACCTCTTTATCACTCATTCATCAATTTGTTCTTTTCCTTTTTTTCACCTTTCCTATATAGTCATCCTCATCTCACAATTTGCTTTCTGTTTATCTGATTTCCTTCTAATTCAACCCTTCAGAAAAGATGGGAAGAGCACCTGTGAAGCAAACATCCTAATTTTTGCCATCATTCCATGAACCTTGTTGCTTATGCCTTTATATCTGATCTACCTCTATTTCAAGCTGTGTAGTACAGACACTTCCTACAACTTTTTGTTTGTACAAGGATGCCTCATTCATATTCGTTCCTACTTAGCATTGAAAAAACTTGCTAATGTTTAACATTGATGCATAGAGGCAAACTAAGCAGGGCCAGCACTGTAGGACTTCATGACATTCTAAAGAAAAAACACTCATATTCTAATCCCAGTTTTATTTTATTAGATCCTTAGTTTCAGGCACTGGGAAAAATCTTCAGGGACTGCATCTTATCAGTCTGTTTGCTTCCATGCTTAAGTGAGGTTTAAGGCTTATGACCCTCATGAAAAAAAATGCCCCTTTTTGGTGGAGAATTGGATGCTTAGTACAGCAGCAGCAATAAAACTCAGCAAACTGGAATGCACACTCAGGTATTTCTGTAAAACTTGCATCTCTTTTGTCTCCTTGAATGGGAATGGTCACAAAAAACTTGCAGGTGGTTGTCTGCCTTTTCCTTAACAGATCTGTTGTGTAGAAATCCCTGAAGACAGTGAAAGGCACAGTGCTTTCCCCCGCATCTCCACTGGCATTTTTAAGCGTTGTCCCAGGCTTTTTACCAAGCCCATCTGTTCTACTTTATGCCACTTCTCTGCAATATAAGAGAACTAGAGGGCTTCTTTGGGGAGGAAAAGCAGACTAGAGTTATCCTCTTACTGTATCCTCTCAATATCTTCCTCTGAGTGGAGTTGACTGCATGGCAACCTAGAGGGGTTTCACCCTGGGTGTGTATCCAGCAGCCTTCAGGGCTAACACACTGTCCATTAATAACTCCTGATCAGCAAACCCTAACTGTGAGTCAGGAATGGAAGTGATCCATGCTTGGAAGGGTTTTGGCAGCAAAGATACAAACACATGTAGACCTGGCAGATGCTGTGGAGGTGAGAACTCCAGGAGAGGCTGGGGGCAGTGCTGTCAGTGCATGGTACTGCTGCAGGTGGGCTTGGACCCCCAGACCGAAAGGGCCTCTGAGGTCTCAGATAGTCCAGCAGTCAGTGTCTTGTATGTCCTCATTAGGGTGCAAATGCTGAGGAAAGCAATATGAAGAGAGGGGGAAAAGCATGGAGACTCCAACATGTGATTATGCAAAATGCAAGGTGTGGCTGGATACATGTGCTTTCTCATTAAGATGTCTTTCACATGATTACAAGAAGCCAACAAGAGATAAATCTGTTGTATTGCAATCAATTTGTCATGTTTTCCTGTTTTGGTTTTGTGCATGTGTCTACCTGCAGGAAAATCAGGTGAGGAAAAGGGAGTATATAAAACATTATCTATAAAAACTGGCTGTATGCCTTCTAACAAAATTTCCCTTTAACATTAGAAAAAAAAGGAGAATTTAGTGTTTGCATGAAGCTTATTTCCACCACAGCCAGCTAAGAAATCACATTCCTGCCAAGAATTACAAGACCATTCCTGTCACAAAACTCTTTTACATATCCATTTTCATGGTGTCTTCTCAGGAATAAACTGCATTCCCAGCAGGTCAATAAAGAGTTTTCAATGTGCCAGAACCATGAGCCCACTCAGTGAAAAAGCAAAACAAAGATATTCAGTGCAAGCTGCTCTGAAGGGTCAACAATATAATGGTGAGTTTTAAAACTGTGAGGGGTTGTTGTAGTCACCTCTACAAAGACAAAGCTCTTGCTTTGTATGTCAGTTACTTCTGACTGTACTTTTCTTTTTCCCCACAACTGGTGTGCATGTCTGGCAGAGTGCAACTAATTGCCTTTTTGAGTATGAAGAAGGAAATGAACTTTTTTTTTTTCTTTCCATGCAGAAATGAAGGAAAATACTTATTTTATCAATTTGGAGTTATGAGAACAAACAACATGACTGGCAGAAAGCTTTTAAAGAATTGTGATTTTTTTGTGCATCAAAGAGGTAAAGCAATCACAGAATCTGAGCATAGAGGAAGCAATCTAGGAACTTTGGAAGGACTGAGCCCTTTTGATTCAGCCTTGCAGTGCCTGTCCAGAAATGCTGAAACCCTGCTAAAGAGACTCCTGTTTATCTGCAAAAATACATGACACAAGTGAGGGTGACAGTACTGAGACAGTATTACAGTGTTAAGCAGTATTTTCTGCAAGTCTTTTTGTATTAGGAAAGTAAGATGCGATTCATTTAGTGTGCCTCTTTCCCCAAATATATATGGTGCCATTCAGTTGATTTTTTACAGTATAACATGCAGAAGACCAAATCCCAGTGAGGTAGTTTCAGGAATTTATTACTTAGGGCAACATCCATGGTATATTGTAGCAATTAAAAGTGTGCAAGAATAGAATCTCTCTCCTTCAGTGCACCATGGTCATGACAATGCATCAACTATATGGGGACGTTACACACTTTTATAGGCACAATTAAAAGGATTGAGTGAGTTTGCTGAATATATTCTCCATGTGAGGCAATGCTTAATGGCAATCATTGGATAATGAATGTAGTATGCAAGTTATCTTGTGTGACCTGATTAGTCAGAAATAATGTTTCCACTCTTTGGAATGAGATTGTTATCAGTTTCAATAAAAGCAAGCAAGACTTTGCTTGATGTGAACTGTGTGCTTCTAGCATCGTTGAATCTGTACATAAAACATTTGAGGCAAACTGTGAGGACCTGAAATGGAGGTAAAGCAGACAGCTTCACAACTTGATGGCAACAGCAATGAAGGTATGAGATAACTCATTTTGGGAGAGCCACTAGCAAAATTGCTTTTCTAATTGCTCCAAAAGCAAGAAGTCCTGATTTTATCTGTACCTCCCTAAAGGAGGCCAGTTTCAGCCTGATTACTTTGTCCCCTGTCTAAACAGACCTGTCTTTGTAAGGTATACAGCAAGTTCTTCTGTTTGGAATTTGTTAGACTCAAATATGCTTGACTTTCTGACTGTTCACCACACATAGGTGCTGCCAACCTCTGATCTCAGTTTATGCTTTAGTTGGATTCATCCATACAGGGCAGTTGCCAGAAGCTGGAACCTACATCCTGCTGAGGTTGTGGTGGGCACCCTCCCCATCTCTCTCCTTGCACCTGGAGGCACCACACTTCTCCTCCCACCTGGACCGTGTTTCCTCCCATTTCCCTATTCTCTAATTCCAGAGAAATTCTTATTTCTGGGAAAAGGAATATACTTCAAGGCTGCTCCTTCCTCTTGTGAGGGGGGCCAGGTGATAGCAAGCACAGCAAAGCACTTATCCTCACTCCTCACATCTGCCTCCGTGCTTTATGTTTGAGTACCTTCTGCTGAGCTTCTAAGGAAATACCTCATAATGAACTCGGTTCCTTCTAGGACTTAATATCTTTCCAACATTGGTACGCATTATTTTGATGCTGTGTCTCTGATTCTCAAGTACAAATAGAGAGGTCTCTGGGTCCAGGATCTGGCTGCCTTATCCCCTTCCTTCTTTCTCAATCACTCCTGATCCATGGTGTTCAAGTACCTTCCCATCTCAAAGGCTTTATCTAACATTAGTTATTTCTCATTTTCACAACTTTTCATCCAGCACTGAAGGTTTTTCATCCAGTCTGTTCTCCTGTCACCTCCACATGTTTTTGGGACTGTCTCCCTAACCATGGTAGTCCAAGCACAGATATCTAGGACACTGGGTGTCACCTACATCACTATAACCAAGACCTTCCTTGTTCCTGATGTAAGGCACATCTTTAAAGACATCAGTGAGTGCTTCCAGGCCACTTTTCTTTGCTTCATTTTATTCCTTGGTGTCTCCACTCTTAGAAATCCCTGCCATGACCTCTGTTGCTCTATCTTTAGCCTAAGCAGACAACATCAGAGCTTCTCTGCTGTGTTTCCTCCTGCCACTTCTGTAATGCCACTTATAGCTGCACATATTTTTCTTTGGGAAAGCCTGCTGCAATACCACTATCTAGAGCTCTTCTTTGCAAGCACCAGTGTATTATTCAAGTGCACTGGCCTCTGATGTTTCAATGTTTTGGTAAATCAACAGTTGAACAGTTTCAAAAAAGCAAATCAAGTTCCACCCAAGTTAATTTTATTCAGGATCCCTTTTCTGCAGATTGCCAGATCTCTAATGCTGTCAGGATAGTGAGTCCCAAGATGCTACATTGTGCCTATCTGCTTTTACCACCCTTGTCAATCTTTATTTTTTCTCTCACAAGTTCTCCTTCTGGACTGGCTTTCAACTATTGCATTACAATTTTTGGCATCTGGCTGCTGGTAGGCGTTTATACACCACTGCTTTCCCGAGTCCAAGTCCCACATTCACGTGCTTTTTACTTTTACCCAACTCCTGATCATTTGCTGTTTGAAGGTGATACCAGAGTCAGATGTACACCTTTCAAGGATTCAGGTCTCTGGTGCAGTCCCTTCTGGTCCTGCTGTCAGTGTTAATAAACTGCTAAAGGAAGAGTCCCCTTTAAAGATATAACTGAATTAAAAACATACTTTCACAGGCATGTGCCAAAAACAAGACTAAATTCTCTGTCACATGACAACAGGACACTTAACATTTGTTCACTAAAAACACAGGAAATTGAATAAATGCAGAAAACAGCCATCAAGAGCTAGTCTTTGAAAACGCACTGTCCATCAATCAGGAAATCCCTCTGCAGCACATTGTTGGTGCCTGTGCAAGTATTTCAGGGAAGCATTTTTGTATGGTTTGCATTACTGCCAAAAGTCAGAAAGAAGACGCTGAGCCAGCTGGATCTCCGCCTGATCACCTTACAGTATTTTAATTTTCTGTGTTCTAAGGCTGTATTTACAAGCGTTAAATACTTCCAGGAAGTCCTTGAATGTGCTAAGACAGCAAAGATGAAATTTCGAAGGTGTCTTTAATTTAAAAGCCTGAACGACAGAGCTGTTGATTACACATCAATAGCAACAAAAGGGAAAGGACCAGAGAAGATTTTAAAAGAAAAACGTGTTAATTTTTGGTCATTGTAAGGTGGAAGGTCATGTGGGGTCATTCACTAGAAGAAGTTTCTCTGGTTTTCACTTTCTATTTTCTGATCTTGAGATCTGAAAAGTTTGAGAGTTGCTGCTAGTTAAAACCCTGAGCTGATACCAAAATAAAACCCAGGAATTACACTGGGATTTTACAGACTTTGCAACTGCCCCTTGTTTGTTTATATGCCTGAGACAAATTCAGGCAGAAATACTAGAAACCTGTTTACTGAACAAGCAAAGCTGTGGAGTTGAGCACACTCTGAGCGCCAAGGAGCATTTTGTTCATCGTTAACCGGCTGAGGCCCGACAGTGCTGAGACATCCCTTTGTTGGGAGGATCTGAAGAGGCAGTTTGTAAGTGCCTGACAGCCCAGCTTGCACAGCTTTGCCAGCTTAATTAACACATTTCTTCCTCTGGGGAGGAGGGAGCTTCTGAACTGATGGAAAGAGCCCCACACTCTTTGTAAAGTCACCCAAGTGCCACCAGCCCAGAGACTTTACCAGAGGGCTAGCTAGAAGCACAGGCTGCAGCTTTCCCTTTTTTTCCCAGTAAGTACCTTGGAGTGGAAAGCAAATCTGTTTCCTGACAAAGAATGACTCATGAACACTGCTTGGCTTCCCTTGCTAGGTCGGTGACAGGGCCTTTGGCTGTGTCTTCCAGCGTACCTTTTATATACAAAATACCTGATATGCATCTGTGACTTGGCTTTGCTCTCACACAGATGTGTGCGAGAGCAAACACAGCAGACTCAGGTGACTCATGGGGTGTTGCTAGAGCTAACTAAAAGAAGCAAGCTGGACAGATATGCTCAGGTCTCGAGTTCATGTCTAAGTGTGACTGAGGCATAGCAGCTAAGGAGGGAAACTGGACTCAGCATTCCCAAACCTTGACCAGAGCAGTGGCATGTGCCTGAGCTCCTAGCCAAGGGCAGAGCAGCAGAGCTTGCCGGCCAGAGAGCCCGGTTAGCCCCCTCTGCCCTCCTGGTGTGCGTCAGCTCTCCTGTCAAGAGCCCCACAGTGCTGGGAAGGGAGCAAGCAACAGGTCTGGGGCTGCCCCACAAACTGCAGCAAGGACTGCTGATGCTGCTTTCCTCAGTGCTGGTACATGGCTCTGCTGCCAACTGTGGTTCTTGAATGAAAGTAATTTTAGAGAATTTGGGTCAGTTTTTCTGTACAGAGGATGCAAGTCTTCAGTGCTTTACTGAGGGGTAATACAAACAATCCCTGTATTCCTCTGTGAGACAACTTGTTCTGAACAAACTTGCTTTATCACTTCGGTGTGCTCGAGGCTGTTGTTTTGTTTTTAATTGTTCTTATTTCAGCAGCACCTCAAAGACCCTACCAAAAGCAGGGCATCATCTTCCTAGCAGTACAGAATGTAAAACAGTGCCCTCCCCAAACAGGTGGTGATCTCAGTATGTCTTGGAGGCTAAAGGGAAGATGCAATGGAGCAAAGGTGTGATGCAGCAAGGCTCTTCGTCACAGGCATCCATCAGGTTAATGGCCAAGTGGAGACTGGAGGTCAGGTTTCCTGGCACTGTGGCATGAACCCACTTTTCCAGTCACCCCAATCATCACAACTGCATGTTTGGATTAAAGTGGAATTTGTCCTCTTGCTCACAGCAAACTGTGTGTCTGGGCAGGCTGCCTGAGTACTTCTTTTCTAAATACATCACATCAGCCCTTTTCACTGACAGGATATCACCTCACAAACATTCGTACAGGAGCTAGTCCAGCACAACCATCAAAGAGGAGGAGCAACTTAAAGCCAGGTCTGACTCCATAACTCTCCCCAGATAAACAAGCCTTGATTTATGACCCTTACAAATCCCAGGCTTTAGTGAATGAAACTAAAAAGATGACAGCTATATGTTCAGAAGAATTTGAGATAATTCTGCAGTGAAAATTTCCTTCTACAAAAAACATGGGAGAAAAGAGGAAATGTGTGGTACAGACAACAGCTATCACTAGCAACATCTCTGCCATCTTGTGCAAAATTTCAGCCTCAAAGGGAAGAATTTCCCTACTCAGAAAGTACTCCTTATATTGTGATTTTTAAAGGAAATGCTCAAAACACAGGAGTGAGGTACAGCATGACAAGATATCCAAGGTTACATTAGGAAATTAAATACTTTAAAATGAGGAACTACCACGCAAACTAGCAATTGCATCTCAATCAGGATGATGTTATTTATCTATCACCAGAAGCACACATGGATGTAAGCAGACAAAAGAAAAAAATAAAACCCCTCCTGCATGAGTTTGCTAATCATAATTAGGCATAATCAGATTGGAAGATACTTTGTCAATTTTTTTGTTTTGTTTTGTTATATATTTTGGAAAGGACCTATTTCCTAAAAGGGAAAGATTTTGCAGAGAGATTCATGTAAATAAATTTCCTATGCAACTTTGCTGAAAGAAAACATTCATACAAGGAAATGCTTTAGACATTTCAAAATTAAAACATTTCCATGTGAAATTAACCTAAGTTTTGTGATGATTTCTCCTGTTGCAAACTGTAAGGATCTTTGTTTTTCACTCTGCTTTGTTGCAAAACACATTCTATAAACTGCTCATTGATAGAATTCTTGACTGTGTGGTGCAATGAAGTATGAAACTATATCAAGAATGGGGGTCAGGATAGTGCTGGGCATCAGAGACCCACTGAAAGTATCACACAGGCTTAGAAGCAGAGACAGGTTACAGACTGCATGGGCTGAGAGCAATCCAAGCAGAGCAGTAGTGAAAGAAACATCACAGAATTTCTCCTGGAAAGAGGCCAAAGAAGCCTCAAGGGCAGGTGAATTGTCAGAGCTTAGGGGGAGAGGGGCAGCAGGGGAGCACAGTATGATACAGAGCTATTGCTAAGGAAATGGCTGATCCAGGAAAGGATGTGCTATAAGGAAATGTCAGCATGAATATTTCATGTGTTGACCCTTTTTATAGTTTTAACGTCTTAAAAGACAGTGGCTGTAATTGACGTTAGACTCCGGGAAGAGAATGCAATTCCTGTCCCAGGAGATTGACATATATTACCCCAAAAATGCAGCTCCAGGCTATGTTCTGCAAGGTGACATGCACTGCTACATGTATTCACTGAAGGAGCATCATCATTATCTCCCTGAACCTTAATTTCCCGTGGAATATCACCCCTGTGCTTTTTTCTTTCTAGCTAATGTTGCAGTTTCATATGTAAGGGCTCTTGTGGAACAGAAAGGTATAATAAGACTCAATGGATGCACGTTGAAACCAGACGAGTTCAGACTGCAAATGAGCTGAGGCATTTCTGCTTATCACTGAAGGTAAGTAAACATTAACAAGGGCTGTAGTGGATTTTCCACAATTGGAAAGCTTAACATTGTAATTGGTTGTTTTTCTAGCACCAAACAGTCCTAATGATTTTTGCAGAGGAATTAAGAGAGGGGCATTCTTTGGTCTGTGTTACAGACTAGTGCCTTCTGGCCTAAGTTGTTGATTGCTCTAAAGCAAACCCTTGTGCCCTCAATAAGAAGAAATTTGTGAACCGAAAGCTAACTACAGATGCCTCAGGTTCTTGCAAAACCCTTTGATTGTGAAAGCTATTTCCCTGGCTCTGGTCTGTATAAAACAGCATCCTGTGTACGGAATATTCATTGGAGCCCTTTAAATGATTTACCCTCTGGTAGCTGGTGCAGCATCTAATGGACACATCTAGTGTGGGAGTGAAAACAGTACGTGATATGAAGAGGTTTATGCACTGACTCTAGTATTGCCTAGCATGGCTTCTTTTCCATGTTTTGACATCAAAGTCCCTGCTGTCCTTACCCATGAAATCTTTCAAGCAGAGCTCCCATCTGCCTGCTCCCCAGGCTCCACGGAGGTGCCAGGACCTTGCATTTTGGGAGTGCACGACTGGAGCTCTTGCTGCTCTCTGGGCTATCAGAGCTGTCTCACTGTTGGAGAAGCCTTTCAGTGAGGAACTGTTTCCAAGACCGTCCTTCTGCTCCACAGCAACAGGGTCTCACTACCAGACATATTCCTCATGACACCCCTATAGCACACAAGGAGTGCAGACAGGAACTAGCTGTCTGATTGACCCCATGGACACAGCCACCACGGGAGCCAAAGAACCTTCATCAATCACCCCATTTGTCCAAGCAGTCCAAGTAATGTAATTCATAAGCCAAAGGCTTGGAAACTGAGCTCTGCATGCACTGAGAGCACAGACCCTTCTTTGAAGGGGCTGGGCAAAGAGCACCTTCTAGGTGGCCTCAGAGAGGGGAGTTTGCCAGGCAATCTGTGCCATGAAGATGTGCCTTGTTGGCCATGAGTGAGGTTATGTGCTCTTCTGACCCACGCAGCCACCCTGGGAGCTGTGAGTGCAAAACAGGAACAGAGCACTAAGGGACCTGGAGCTTACTCCTGGTGCTGAGAGTTACGTACCTACTGAAGTGCTTTGCTGAAAGAGACTTTGCACAAGAGACTTTTTTGCCAAACAGTACAATGCCATTGTCTCGTGGCACTTCACACCAACCCCTACAGTCAGTTTCTGTCTGGGAGATGTAATAAGAAAGTCAATATGTATCAAGTAGAAGATGGAAGAATAAACCCCAAAGTTGGCCTTCACTTCACTTTAGTTTCATCAAAACATCTTTGTTGTCATCAAAGGGAACTTGTTTGTTCCAAGTCAATTTAAATATTAATATAGGTTAAAACACAGGATAAACCAAAACAAGGAAAACATTTTACTAATCTGTAAACTAGATAGAACAAGTTGCCAGCTGGGAATAATGCTAAATGGTCCCCTTTAAGCTACTCTGTGGAATGTGAGTTTGATCAATTTAGTGAAAGCCACATTAGTATCATAAAAGCCGAGAGGAGTGTTTTCTCTCAAGGGTTTCCTTTGAGGGATATTCCTCTCAGAGCACAGTATCACAGAAACAATTAAGGATTATAACTTTTTTTGCATACACCAAGCAACTGATGAATCAGCACTGATCAAGACCTACTTTCATAATTATTTTTTTAAACTGCATTTCCAAGTTCACAATATAGTCACCAGGCTGACAGAAGTAGTAATGACTAGTGAAAATTATTGTACCATGACCCTGGGAACTATTTTTGACAAGCAAATACTTTCCAGGAAGCTGATAGGGGAAAAGAAAAAAGGTGTTCTCATTAATAGTCTGTGCACTTACTCAGGTGGAAGACAAGGTGGGTATGTTATGAGTCTTTCTAGCATCATTGGCACATTCTTACTCTTCCCTCTCAGATTAATGGGCATTGAGGTTCCCAGGTCTCAGTGATGGTTGCAAGCTCATTACAGGTGCTGCTTTGCTTGTATATCATTGCTGTCCCACAAGCCTATAATTTATTGCTTAGAAGGATTTCTGGATATTTTCCCAGATGTAAAATCACAGAGGGTTGTATTTAGTGCTCCAGCTGATGACAGCCCTACCTGCATACATTCTCTCTGTCTCTCTCTCACACACACACATACTTGGCTTTGAACTCTGACATTTATTTTATGTCATAAATTCCTTCAATTAAGCAACACAGTGCATTAGTATAATTGTTAGTCCCAGCCTGCATTGTCTTTTGGAATACCTAAGTAGAATTCTAGTGATGTTGTTGCAGTTCATATTGTACATAAAGTCTGCTAATAGGCATTTAAGGAGGTTTTGGTGAAGCTCTTTCCTACAGTAATGCTCTTACTTCAAGGTTATTTTTATATAAATGTGTCTAGTCTTTGTAAGGAAAATCTCAGCATACCTCTGTGCTTCCTGTACAATAACATGATGCAATACCTTTCCTTCTGAAGTTATTATCTTGGCTTCTCTATATGCATTTTCAGCCCATTATGAAAATTCAGCCAGGCCTTAAAACAAATTGAAAAGATTAATTCAAAGGTGCCCTTGAAAATTCAGGGCCATAAAATGGGAACAGAAAAAAAACAGCATGATAAAAAGCAGTCCAGTTCTGGACTCATTTGTTTATGTCAGACTTCTCTGTCCTTTAGAACCAGCAAGATGATCCAACGTTAACTAAAGTTCAGGAAAACCCATGGCATCACTCAGAAATAAGCAGTTCAGAGAAGAGTGAAACTCCCATCCTTTTTCTAACTATGCAGTCCAACTTTGCAGAGAGAATTTTTTCCCCTGTGAAATATGAGGGGACATAGAAAGATCTGGGAATGCCAACAAGTACCATTGGATCATCACAAGGTAGCACTTCCATCAATAACCTTGCCTGTCAGTCAGTCCTAAATGATTTCCTTAAAGTCATATGCCAACTCCCAGGGCCAGAGCATCCTCACAATTCATGGATGATGGTAGGGACAAAGTCTTTTTGCTTTTTCAACTGGGAACCAGGAAATCATTTTTCACAGAGTGAAGGTTTTTACAGCAGCAGAGTCCACATGTCTCCTGTCCCAACACATTGCTAAGAGAGCCTTAGAGCTCTCCAGGACTACCTGTCTTCACTATATTGATTCCTGCTGCAGCAAGGACTACAGGGAAACACTTTTAGTTAAATAATCACCCACTCCCAAGTCCATCACATTATTGCTGAATCACAGCTTTCTGACCACTAAAATAATGTTTTGTCAGATGTTTTCAGCAGTCTTTTCTACACAGTCCAGCATTGTTTTGCATGGAAAGGGCAGTGAACTTGCTTGCTTAGAGTGACTTATTACAGACATGGAGTATTCACACCTAGAGTAATAATTAACATACTTCCAAGATGGCATGGAAAGATGGAGGTGGGAGTGCTGTGAGGCTTTCCATTGCTCTGGGATAAAAGCCTTTGTCACACTTTACAATACCAGGCCATTTCCACAAATGTACCCGTAGCGAATCATTTGTTTCTGGGGTGATTCATAGCCACGGCTGATTCCCTTCTTCCTGGGGGCTTTCTGCAGCATGAGGCTTCTCACAGTCTCAGCAAGACCCACGCTTGAAGAGGGCTGTCACCAGCATCCAGCCTGGGCTTCTTTTCTGGCGAGAGCGAGTGATAAGGACGGCAGGCTGAACAATGGACGCTCCTCCACAAGCAGATTAGCCCGGCCCTGCAGAACATCATGGATCTTTTAAGGGATGCTGTCAGGGAGAAAACGGCAGGTCAAACCCTCGGTGGGAGCAAATTAGCCCGGCTGCGTCAGCTGCACTGCAGTTGGTGGAGCAGCGCCAGCTGATAGGAGCTGAGGATGTGACCCTGTCTATCGAGGAAAAGCAGTGTGTGTCTGGGGCTTGAACAATGCTGGAGGAGGGATTACTGGACTCCAAAGCAGCGTTAGCTTTTTGCTCACTTTTCACCACTTGTGCTGTTGCCCACACTGTCTGCTAGAGTGCTGACAGGACTGGGCAGCTCTGGCCTCTGCGAATGCATTTCTGGCTTTCGTGGGATTGCAAAATAACTGCTGTAATAAGGCTTTCTCTCTAAGATTAGAAAACACTGCAAAAGGTTCTCAAGCATACTGAATTTCTATTACATGGAAGGCTGCATCCCACCCCTTCTCTCTTCAAGTGAAGGGGACTGGATACTAAGGAATAGAAGCAGCAGCATTTGCCCTCTGTGCCACCTCCACTGGCACCCACCAGGGACTCTCAAAGGATGTGAATCTGCTGCGGCTCTGCTGCAGGGGCAGCAGAGAGAGGAGGGGATAGACGCTCCCATCCCCCTGCAAGGCACAAACATGATGTTCTCTGCGGGAACATCGAGTGCATTTTGAGGACTGACAGAAATGTCATAGCGCATCACAAGTGCTTTCATCCCCTCACCAGAAATAAAACACATGTCAGGTCACAGAAGGCTGTTTTCACTCTTACCAACAGTGCCGGCTGTTGTCTGGCTGTGAAGGACCTCCCAGCCTCTCCAAAGGCATTTTTATGCCAAGGAAACAAGCATCAACCTAAATGATTCTATGATTTCATGATAGTGTTTTCCTCTCTTTGCTTCTCAGTGGTTTGGTTATTTTTTGGTCACTCAAGCCTGAAATAAAAAAGTCCAGCTCACTGAAGCCTGTTGGTACAGATGCATCTTCATTTGCTGAGGTTTTGATATCACTCAAACCAGGATTTTTCTAGCTTTCATGGATTGTGGCTAAACTTTTTGAACAGTTTGTCCTTTAGGATTTCCCAGATGTCTCAGCTGACACTTTTCTGGCATATATTTCAGGGGAAGAAAGATGTAAAGAAACCCTGTCACTCATCTAACTGGATTTTTTTTTCTTGCTACAGTGCTATAATAGTGTTGATAAATACTGAGAAAAATTGGCTTCAGCTCCAGTTTTCTTTCTGTCTGCCAGGACATGTCCAGCTTCAGTTTGCTGGGTGATCTGCAAACTTTGTTGGCAGGTGGCCTGTACAGTATTGTCCACAGTTTTGGCCTGCTCTTTTCACACTCATTTTACATCCAGGATTTAGAGGGTTTCCCAGAAGTTATCTTTGATTCTCTGATGCTGTGCAGGAGGCATACTAACAATCACGTGTAATGGTAGGCTTTCAATTAATGCTTTGTATTCAGTGATCCAGTTGCCAAAGGCTGTTTGTTTTATTAATTCTGGGGGAAATCTGCCCTGATCATTTGCCTGAATCTATTCAGTACCTAAACTGTGAAATCAATTTTAACAGGCCTTAAGGGATGTGCATACAATCCATTGTATAACCGTAAGTGTGTCTGATTCTCAAATGAGGTAAATCATGCCCATTAGTTTGTGGCTAATATTTTGCTTGATAAAGCAGGTATCATGCATTTATGATTCAGAAAAGCAAAGTGTCTTAAGCTTCTATGGATTCAGTTAACACACAAACTGTTGAGGGCTCAAACAGATCCATGCTTTTGGCAGATCAGCTGGAGGCATCTGTACCACACTAATGCTGGTTTCTATCAGCCTTCTGACTCCAGATGTGTTTCAACCTAGAGGTATTTGAAGTTTTCCATCTTTCCAGAAGAAAAGTGGCTTCTCTGGGTTGCCCCATCCATAAACATTCAGGAGACAGCCCAAGAAACTGAGTACCTGATACCTCTAAACTCACTGAAGACCCTACAGGATTGCTTACAGATGGAGAGGCTTGTTCCATTGCATTTGCCAAATGTTCTTCTCTAAAGCACGCAAATGCTTGGGCCTTTAGTTTCTGGGATTAGTGACCAATTTGCTCCACTTGCAACACTGCCCAGCACAAGCAAGTGCAGGAAGTTTACATGCCAGTACTTGGACACTTCCCTAGATGCAATGGCCTTCCCAGAGAAAGGGCTGCAATTTCTTTCTGCCTGGCCGAGAAGCTGAAACTGCCCTTAAAGATAATTCAGATCAGTAGGAGGTGGTGGCAAATTAAGATCATGCTTATTAGACATCACAGCTGAGAGAGCTTAGTCAGAGGAAGGCACACACCTGTAATGGTAACTATTTTCCTGTTTTATCTGTAGTCTTTGGGTCTGCAGGCTCTCCTGGGTTCCACACAGATCCTGCAGTTCCCACGTTTCCTCCTGACACGTGGTCAGCAGTAACACATTTCTTTGTGTACCCAGGACTCTGGTCACTGCAAGAAGGCAGGATAATGCATGTGGGTTTTCTTTTTTCAGTAGTTTCTGCAGCAATCAGTCACACTTCTCTAAAAACTGCCTCAAGTGAGAATCAGTCCTGCTATTAGTAATTTGATTTCAAGGTGAGCTCATGGTCATGGCAAGTTCCCAGCACAGTAATTACTTGGGGTGCTTAAGAGCAATGAGAACTCCTGAAGAATTTGATAGAGTACCAATTATATCAGAAAGGTTTTTAATGATTACTTTCTGTATAAAGATGGAGGAACAAAATAAGGCATATATTCTGCATATATTCTGAGAGTTGGCAAATAAATTTTCCTTGCATGAGGTGTCTCATGGTTGCTGTAACAAGAAATAGTGCTCACAGGAGCTCTGGCTTACTCAGAGACAACAGGCAAATGCACATCTGTTATGGCACTACCCAAATTCCATACCTCTCTGCACCATGTACTTTAATATAAAAACATCCTCTGGAATCTGTGAAGTTTAACACATTCTTGTATTACAAACAGACATTATTTATAAATTATTTCAGTTATGAGTTTGAACTTCATAAAGTATAATTTCTGGAAAGATGAACACTTTGAGAGGATCTTCTCTTTGAGGAGAAGTGTAAATACTCATATGTTGATATTACAATACTGAGTCTTTCATTAAAGTAGAATTAGCTGGAATCCAAACACACTGGGCTTGAATGTGCTCTGTTCTTCAAAAGGATAAAGAATATATCCCTTGCACAGCAAATAATGCAAAGCCCAGTTTCTAAGCCTCTTTTTATAGTTAATTGATTTCTACCCTGGCCTGAGGACATTTGGTGATGAGTGATAATCTAAGTACTACAGATCTTCATTCCTAAAAAAAAACCCTCCTAACATAGATGAACTTACTGGGTTTGGGTTTTCTCTTGCTATTTGGTAAACACAAAGACTGGAGAGGTCCACACTTGGTCTTTGGGCACCTCAGTCAGTATGAGGTGCCTCATCTGCACAAAAGCTGAGCTCTTTCTCCAAAGAAAATTGCAGCAGCTCTATTTACTTCACAAGGAGTTGGAAATATGGAGCATCTACTGGAAGACCAGGCTGATATCCAATGCATGTATGTTGGCTTGGAAATTTTGACCAGAGTGCCTGACTTTTTTTTTGGTCATCCACACCTGATCTCATGCAACTGGTGAGACTGTGCCATAAGGGAGGGGTGCCATTGCACAAAGTGACATACATTTGTGCAAGAACAACCATGGGAGGAAACACCTGCATGCCACCACTCTCAGCGAGCCATCTTAATATCATCTGTGGGGCTTTTTGAACTACAGATGGTCTATGATTTTTAAGAGAGTTCCTTCTTCCCAGGATGGTGGTTGAAACACTGCACATAGCAGCACTTTCTTGTCCACTTGTGCACTATTGTAGTGCAATACACTCACATGTACCTTGGTTTCCACAGCAATTTCACATGTATGGACAATTCTGTCACATAGTCTTTTAGCAAACTTATTGATGGCAGTTCTACCACCCCTCCAAAGTGAAGGGAGTGGCATGAGCTGAATGTTACAACCACATGAAGCCTGTTCACCACAAAGCAGAGAGGTCTGGCAAGTAGCACAGAGCAGACCCCAACAAGGAACATTTGAGACTATCCAGGTAGTTTACTCAGGTAAAATACATTACTCTTCCTTAATTTAAGACACTGTGATGTTATTCAGTGCTTAAGCACTACATCTCTTGTCTCTTCTTTCCTCACCTTTAATTATCCTCCTTAAAAACTACAGCATCAAAGACTACTCTTTTTTGCCAATAAGTAAATCTAACATCCATTTAAATATGTTAGATACATTCTTACCCAAGAAACTAAGAAAGAAAAGTCTCCAGCATGATCCTAGGTGAAACCAGCATGTTTAGCATGCTAGTCTGCGTTATTAGCTTCAGCAGTTTTCAGAAGTGATAAAACCAAATTCCCACAAAAATAAAATACTGGCTGTCATTTCTTAGTGACTGGTTTTTCTGATTTAGGAACTAGATTATGTAGAACAGATGGGGGCAAATTTTGCTCTCATTTGCATCAGCATAAGTCAATTTATTTAAATGACAGCAGTTCCTAGCACAGTTATGAGACATCTCTTTTTGGAGCTCCTGGAACATCACAGCTCAACAGCAAAAAAAAGCAAAGGAATACTTTCAAGAATCTTTGGTTAAACAACCACTAAAATGAGATTATTTAGGAAGTATATAGTGCTGTCACTTAAAACATGTTATCACCAGCACTCTGTGAAGATAGGATAGTATCAAAACCCTGGGAAATACAGTAAATAATTCAGAGGGTAATGGTGGTGCACAGAGGAGCACCAGGAAAAAAGAATGAAGCCACCAAACAGAAGCAAAAATATCACAAAGTGCAGACAATGAAGACTTCTTGCTCATCTTGAATGTATGTTCTATTTTTATATAGAGAGCAATTTCTTTTACCTCTTTCATATGAACACAGAATTTCTACTAATGTATGTATGTGCATGTAGGTGTATAAATATATATGGAAAATTAGTACCACATCTTAAAAATGTAACTGGGGTTTTACTATAAATATTGCTTAGTGACTATGTCACAAAACAAATCCTTTTATTCTATCAGTGTTTATGTGGCTGATCTCCTGAACATGACTGCACGTAGCTGAACAGATGCATTTTCTTCATTTTCATGTTTTCTGTTGGCTGTTTCAGGCTTGTCTGTTTCTAAGGAGCAGGTATCTGAGGAAATTGAACGCATGTGGTTAGAGGAGGAACACAATGGATTTTAGAGGCTTGGCACAGGAAAATTGGGGAAATCTGCTTGATTTAGTATATCTACTGTTTTGGCCTGAAAAAACACATGCTTCATGCACACATGTACATCAAATGGCTGCAGTGCAGCCGAGCTCTGTTGAACAGGACTCCCAGAGAGTGTAACACTGACCCACACCCATCAGAAGGGATTTATCTAGGCATGTATGGTAAGTAGTTTCCTGGGTGCAAACCAGAATCACTGAAAAAAAGCAGCCAGTTGCAGTGAAAATACAGAAAATGTCCCATGATATCCCTTGGAGCAGACCTGAGCCTTCCAGTATGGAAAACCCTCACACATTGCAGGATGACCAACACCATGGCCTGGGTGGTGGCTCATGCAATCACCAGCATGGGGCCTCACAGGACCACATCAAGGCAGTGCTGGTGGGAACTGCATGTCCTTGCAGCATGGTGGGAAGGATTAACCATCATGAACTCAAGAAACCTTCTCCATTTTCAGCAGAACGAAGCTATTTGGAGAATACCCTTCTGTCCAGGCAATATTCCGCATGTGCTGGATTTCACACACAATTTACCAGACTTGGGCAGGTATCTTAGTTCAGTCCTGCCAGTGCTGTCAACACCTGCCTCGTTTCCAGCCAAAAAACCCTTATTCCCTGCATTCACCTGTCTAGTTAAAAAGGTGGTCACCAGCACAGCCCTGTCACTGGCATATACCCCTCCACCCAGCCCAAGCTGACAATCAGATGTCCTGGTTCAGCAGCTGTGGGATGGGATTCAGAGGAAACAAGCTTCCCCTATTACTCTTGGTTCCCCTTTGCCAGCCACAGAGGTTTTGAGTTATTCCTGTCTATTGCACCAAAGCGCAGATTATTAGCGGATGTGTCAGCCTGTAATTTGTTTCACAATGTGAGCCCACATGCCTGAGTGGTTCTGTTCCCCTTTCTTTCAACAAAGCCAGTCCATTCTTTAATTCAATTACAGCCCTTTATAGTTGGCTTCCTTGCAGATCCCCAGCAAACCATCCTCTTTGCTTTGCAGGTGATAAGAGAACTAGCACCCTGGATTCTTGAACTCAATTTTCATGCAAGCTACAAAGATAAAGGGACTGTGTTTTTTCAATCAACATACTCAGATCTTCTGAGATGAAGAGCTCTTGTCCTGCTCCAGAAAGCTCCCTTTGCTTCAGAGGAAAGAAATTCTCCTCAGTGCATGCTCAGCACTTGCAAGACCCCACAATTAAGTCATTTCCTGAAGACCACTAAGTGAGTCAGAAACAGTGCCAAGAACTTAATACGGCTTCCTGATTCCATCCCCTGCTAACCATGAGAACAAAACCACGCTCTGTTTACACAGAAATTAAATGTCACTGAAGTTTTACAATTACACGATTGCAATCCATTTGTAATTAATTTTTCTCTCAGCTCTCTTTTCCACACTTTTCATCTGGAGAATTAATTTCTCTGTTGAAGCTGCATGTTTTCTAGAGGTCCCAATGGGAGAATTGCAGCTGGCCAAGTTTGGGCCCTGAAGGGCTTTGTGTGCCAGCATATTCCTCTCCTCCAAAGGAGACATCACCTTCTCCAGTCTCTTCCGTCTTTCTCCCAGTCCCTGCACTGGATTTGTCTGGGGTCCTATTTCAGGAGAGAGTAGGCTGAAAAGGAAAGAGGACATCCTTCTCCTCACCTCTCTTTGAAATAAGGGTCTCCTAAAGACTGGGTCCACAGCCAAGACTAGGCGCTCCTTCTCTCCTCTGTCAAAACAACGGAAGAGAGACATTCTCCAACCCAGTCCCTCTGCAGAACGTACTTCCTGGAGAAGGGCTAAGATTCAGGGTTGGGGAAAGTCCAAGTCTTGCAGTCCAGAAATTGAACTGGAGTGACCTCAGCTATAGTGGTCTAGACCCAAGCAACATAAGGGAATACTGCTGAGCTGCTGTTTATGTCATTTCCACCCCCATCTCTCTAGCATATGGCCTTTCCCTCTCCTGTTTCCTGCCAGAACTGATACTGGCTATATCAGACTCTCAGAGGGGCTTTTCCTGCCACTGTACGATTTATCTTTTCCCACCTATGGTTGCTCATCCAGTACTGTAAGATCCCTGCTTCTGAAACAGCATAAGTTTGCATGCTCCCATCCAACTGAAAATGAATTCACATCCCATCTGCTGGCATTTGTTCCACACACTGCTGTGCTGAGACTCCTTTGTCACCCATTGCTATCACCCCCTTGGGCTTGTTGTCTCTTCCAAGGGACCACAAGCCACAGCACTACTGGTCCCCAAATGCACAGTGTTGGCTGGGGGTGGGAGTTTGCTCAGTCTGTGCAGCTCATGTTTTTTATATAGTCTGTCAGAGATTCACATCACTTTCTGCCTCGGGTCTGCTGCCAGGTCTCAGAGAACTGCCCACTTCTGTGAGCTTCACCACAGCTGGGAACTTTCCTCTCAGGCTATGTTTTGATAATCTTGTCAAGGGTTTAGCCTTTACAGAGTGTTTTGCTGTACAAACTCATCCTAGTTTCCTACCAAGAGTTCAACATTTTCCCAAAATGACTGTGTTGGCTCACTGGGCCAATCACTTACTTGTCTGTGCTCTCACTATCCTTTTGGTTTGCCACTTACAAATATATTGCTCACATTTCGTGGGCTGCCACTGCCACTCAAATGCCCATAATACAGTTTCATATCTAGCTGCATTCTCTTAAATCAAGTGGAAACTTTCACAATCATCAAATGCATTAGAGAAAGCAATGATCAGCATATTAGACTAGTTTGACTTAACCATCTTTATTTTGGAACCCATTGCTTGCAGTTAGAGAATTGAGTCACTGTTTAAACTCTCCCCAGCAGATCTTTGTATCCCAGAGAATTTGAGCCCTGGAAGGCAGAAGGCTTTCACGCTTCCTTTCAGGGATTATTCTCATTTTCTTTTAATCCTGGTTCCCTGTATTGCTCAAACCCTGTAGTTCTGAGCTCATGGACTGCTTCTCTCACAGTCCTAGTTATAATCAGATGCAGCCTCAAGCCTGGCCCAAGGGGAATCTCTTCACTATTTGGGCATCATCTCTGACTGACTCTTGCACAGACCTCTGGGGAGGTCTGGGGAATGCCATCCCCTCACAAAGGCAAGCCCACAAAAAAACTTGAAAAGCAGAGATTAACACTGTTATCAGTCTCAAGGAAGGAACATGGGACCTTTCACACAGATTAAATACAGAACAGTGAGTAGAAATTAGTAGATTCTGTACAAACAGTGATTTTCTGCTCTCACAAGATGGGAGGGGGGAGTAATTTCCAAGGCGGTTATGTCAGTATTCACAATATCATCTCTATTTCAAAGAGGTCTTCCTAAGTGTCAAGAAATGCATTGATAAGATGAAATTCAAAGCCAACTGACAGCTCCAAATCCAGATTCTCCCCTCCTCCCCCAAGAAAATAAAAAATAGTACACACTGTACACCAATCTGTTTCTTGGAAAACTGGCATATTGCAACACCCAGGGTTGGCTCAGATGCTTCCATAGCAGCCAGACTCTTGCAAACTCGAGCAGTGATTGCTGAGGATAGCACCAGGCTTTTTTCCATGGCAATGCAGACCACTTCTGCTCAGCCATCTGTCTTATCCATCACCTTTTAAATTTCACTGCTGTCCTTGTCCATACAGTTCTGACATTTCATATGCAAGCATGCTGCATACAAATCCCCAGTGCAGGATTTCTCTGTAAAACTCCAGGTGCTGTTCAGAGATTTTATTTAAATGAAGTAATACATGTATTATCATCACAGTGAAGATTATAAGGACTTGCTTTTTTTCCTTTTTTTCACACTGACTAAGCCAGTTCAATTTTATTTAAGGTTACTTAAGAGATAAAAAATGACAGGCTTGCTTACTGAAATGTATTCTGTTTTTCTTATAGGCACCACTCAAGCTTTTAATTCTGCTCCTGAATGCCAAGGAGTTACATAATGATGATAATTACCTTGCATTTCTATGGTATTTTCATGTCATGAGTGTGTTCTGTGAGCTGAACACAGAAATAAATGGAAATGCCACCATTCCTAGGGATTTTACAGCCACTGTGAGTGCTAGATAGATAATAAGGAATGATAACCTATCTAAATGAAATCCTTTGGGCAGGCTTGTTTGGAATGTAGGCAGCTACAGAACTGCTATTTTCACATGAAAATTTTGAGACTTACTTAAAGCTTCTGCTCTTGAAATCATGGAATTACAAATATTTTTCTGGGAATATCTCTCTTTTGATCTGCCATTCAGAAAAGCCTGAGCTTAGGAAACTCAGAAACTTGAAAACAAATGGAGGCAACCTCTGCTATATTCAGTTTGAGGCAGTGTTATGATATAAGAAGGAAGGGGAAGCTGCACCCCTGTTTTCAGTACATGCAGTCAGCAGGCACGGTTTTTGACAAGCTGACTGCAACTTGTCACAAAGACAAGAAGCAGCCTATGTTAATAAATAGACGTCTGGCAATCTCTACTCACAGGACTTTCAGTGATCTGTATTTTCAAACAACAGATCTGACTTTGATCTTTGTTCTGAGTAACAAATCATGGAATACCTGAAACCTGGGAGTGTAAAATACACAGCTCCATTTCTTACAGCCTGTGGCCATATTGTTAAAAATTCTTTGCTTTTATCACTAAACTTCTGTTCTACTAAAAGTACTGGAGAGTCCTTCTGGGCCTTCAAGAATCAAAATGTTCCCTAGATCTGCCATAGCAGGGGTTTTTGGATGTCTGACTACATGGGAAAATCCATCCAAATCTATGTGAAATTGTGGAGGATTCATTCATAAAATCATAGAATTGTCTAGGTTGGAAAAGACCTTTAAGATCATGGCCAAGTCCAATTGTTAACCCAGCACTGCCAAGTCCACCACAAACCCACGTCTCTATGTGCCACATCTACACATAAATGTGGTTAATGCTTAACCACATTAAACTCCCATAGGGATGTTCCTACCTAAACTAGCTCCATTTGACCAAGTCCACTTTCTTTTGGAAAGATTTAAATAGAGTCACAGTGCAGCCACTTTAGTTTAGAATGTGATTAGAGCAAGCTCAAATCAGCTTCTTCCCCTCCCTCTGAAGCATGGCCCTCAGTGTAGTGATTCACACACAGATATCCCTGTTCTTGCACAGCTCTTCATGCAATTTCAGTGCATCTTTTTCTCCCTCCATTCTGGAAAAAATAGTGAACGGACCAGGTAGCCACAAAAGGCACAGCACTTGAACCTGGAAAACTGACATCTTGCCTGCCCGCACATCGCTCTCTGACTCAGCAGCCAGAGGAGGAGACCTTTCAGCTCACAGTATTTATTTGTTCACATCTGGAATGCCCTGCATTTCATGAGGGAGTGTCAGACTGCCCAGGCCTTTTGCAACCTTTACAGGTGGGCAGAGTCCAAATGCCATGACATCTTTTACAGCCCTCCTGAAGGGATTTAACCCAGAGGATGTCTCAACCTTTTACATCTGAGCCCCCTCGAGTTTATTGGCGTCACCACTGACAAAACAGGACAAAGTGAAAGGAAGCCAGGAATTGCAGAAATGCTGGCCCATTGTGCAGAACTTGCAAATGCTAATCAGGCTTTAGAAAAATGCAGTAAGTTATGGCTGATCCAGCAAAAAGAGAGAGAAAAAAAATTAAGATATCAAGCAATGTCTGTCTTCTCTCCAAGCTATGTGTTTTGTTTACTCCTATGAGGGCCACTGAGCAAAACAGGTGGAGATTTTGCTTGTTTCTTTCTTTTTTACACTTAGAGGATGACTTGGCAGCAGGGTTTGATTTGAAGAAAGAAATCCAAGTCAATACAATCTAGATGATTAATTCTATTATAAGCAATGATTACTTAAAATGGCAGGCTTAAAAATTCTGAGGGTGTCACTTTATCATTTATAATTATCTAATGTTGCAGTGCCTTTTCCTTTACTCTGCTTGCCACTTGAATTAAACTGGAATCTGAAATTTCAAAGCTAAAGCATTTTAAAGGGATTTTTAGGAGGAAAGAGAAGAAGAGATGCATCTGATTTTTTTATTTGCAGTCTAATCAAACCCATAAAGGGCCTACTCTGAGATAGATTCCCATTTAAAAGGAACTGACATCCTGAGAAAGCAAGACATGTTAATGTTAACATTTTAAATCTGAATTTGAACCACAGCCTGCATTTGACCTTGACTCAAAACATTTAAAGCTCCTTTGCCTCAGCCCATTGCCATGCACAGCACATTTAGCCAGTATTTCTCCTGGCACAAGTTCTGATTTTGTGTACCATTTATTTTGCTTTTCCAGCAAATTATCTTTCTTCTTCCCTATCTATAAAAAAAGGTCAGAAAGGAGAATTACAGTGCATAGGAAATCAGCATTACTTCCTTTTGCATTTGCAGCCAGCTGCCAAGCACAATAAACACATCCAGTGTCAGCTCGGCTCCCTTCCCCTCCACACCCCTGCCACACCTGGCCAAAGAAAGAAGAAAAACAGCTAAAGGGAAAATATTCTGGAGTTTGCAGAGGATGCCCGGCTGGGAGCGTGTTGTTTCCGCGCTGAACAGCAGAGGGGAGCAGCAGAACGACGTCTGTCCGGCTGCACACGGGCTGCCAGGACCAGCACCGGGGACGGCCCCGGTACCACTGGCTCCCCAATACTGGGAGACCCTAAATCCTCTCATGCTTTAAAATGTCGTATTGAATATGTCCCCTAAATGGCTGTGAGGTGAATGAACCTCTTTGGCAGCAGAGCACACGTCTTCAAGAATGGGCTCTAGGTTTTTCCCACTCTTAACTCTGTATTACACCTTTAATGGTCCAGACCCACAGAGATGTCTAGTACCTAACTCTCATTATTTTGGAGTGGTGTTCGCAGCTCTTTGAAAATGTATCAGCTGGTATTCCCTAGGATAAATATGTATGAGCAAATGACACAGCCAACTACATTCAATCAAATCCAAGCTGGCATATAAGAGACCCTGGAAATAAGTTCAGATTGAAAAAAATATCCAGTGTTGTTGTAGTTTTATATAGGAAATGTGGGAGCTGACCCACAAAAGATAACAGAAGCCATTGGAGCTGGCTCATATTGGGGTTGGGAGCCAGGCATGCAGGGTATTAGAAAGCACTCAGCCTGGGAAAAACTCCTGAAAAACAAGGGCTTAAATTCATGAAACAAAGGATGGGGAGGCCTTTTAAGAAAGCTGAAGACTGCAAATGTCAGCCTTCTCCTGGGTTATATGCAAAGCCTAGAAAAGAGGTTGCCTTGAAAGTCACCTGGCCTTCCTACGGACCAGCACACAGATCTTTCAGCTACCTGCTGAATAGCCTTGGCATGATAGCAAGCTGTAAGGAGATGATTTGTAAGGAGACAGTCTGGGAAGTGCGATAGCCTTGCAGGTTACCTCATGAGTGGTTACCCCTTACATGTGGGGCTCGCTATAGCAAATGCAGGGTTTGCCATATGTTCACATCCACTGCACATTGTGGTACACCCAGATTTGTAATACAGCACATGCCTGTTTGGGGTGTCATGAACACAGAGAACACGGTGCCAGCACTGTTCTGGAGTGGCACAACAAAGGAATGGGCTGCTTCAGACTCAACTATTGAGCAGGGGTACAGGTGGTGTGTGCCTAAATGAAGCCATCCCTGCTCTGAAGTTTGTCTGGGAAAGCAGTCAGAGACCCTGGAGATGTAATAGCAGATACGCATTTGTAGAAGCCACTAAACCAAAAGCCTAATTCTAGGCAGAACTGAAAGAAAAGGGACTCTGGTGAATGGCTTTTCCTGGAACAACAAAGAAACCCAGGACCTCAGGGCTGTCCTTCTGAACTTAAACCATGTTCCTGAAGGCACTTTCAGTGAAGTGAGCAAAATCACTTGCCTTCTTCCCAGACAGAAAATAAAATTAGCCTGAAAGAGATAAAAAGCTAAAAAGAAAAAGGGAAATTGTGAGGTTTAAGGAGAGAGGAAAGACAGAAGAGGAGAGAAAAATGACTGCCGAGGTATATTTGTCTCACTTTCTACTATTTCTGTGTTTTAATGGCCCTATTTTGGACTGCACTGCTACACAAGTTTCCCAGCCTTTTCCTACCTACTGTAACACTGATGGAACCTGATGGATTTTGTCAAAAAGAGGCTCCCTGTTTTGACTTTTGCATTCAGCAGTGGTACACAGTTGTTTTTCCCTTTGCAAATCTTCAGAATAGGTGCATTTTGGCATCACTCATTCCAGCAAAGAGAACGTCCAATATCCATAACCACACCATAACAACAGGGTGAGCTTAGCCAGCCACAGATTTGGGAACTGATTTCAAACACAGCAATAGGTTTTCTCTCACATAAAACTTTTCTTTTTTTCTTTTTTTACACTTCCAATTCTCAGAAACAGCTCAGCAGAAAGTCATACAAATAAAAGAGTAAGCCTAGATGGAGCCCAGAACATACAGCAAGGGGCTGAGATCGGTTAGAATTTGTAACGTAAGAAAAACATTTTCATTACTCATATGTGGGAAGTGGCTGCTTCTCTCAGCTGGGGTGGGTGGGGGAGCTTAGTGGGGCTCTGACTTGGGTGATACAGATGGAGAATTTCCAGCAGTTTCCCTGCTGTGAGCATGAGTTTCTCAGAAGGAAGCAGCCTGTAGGATTTTAGCATTAGATGAAGAATATGTCTCAGTTCATATTCTCTGTGGGCTCTCTTCATGCAAAGGCACAGCACACAACAGCCGTGGCTGCTTGCAGTGAAACGACTCAGCTAGTGGTGAGGATTTTGAAAGAAGAGCAGCTGTTATGGCTCATGGCTTTTCCTCCACACACTGCCTATAAAATGCTGCCTGTGCAGGTGGCAGTGGAGCACAAACCAATAACTCCTGTATTTCCACAGCACAGTCAAGGCTGACTACCTCAAAAAATTTTGTTAGGATAGTCTGCCACATAACCACTCTTCCATGCTCCTCCTTTGTTTGCTGTCAGTGACATGAGTAAGCAATCTCATGCCAGCCCTGTGTAAGCAGGGTGCCATCACATCAGGAATTTACCAGCACCCTCCCCGCTGCCTCAATGGACTAAACCCCTGGAAATGGGCTACAGTCACTAGAAATGTCAGGCCAAGCTCAGGTATGCTATATGTGGGCAGAAACAGAGATTTAGAGGGTGGTGTTCTCTCTACATAAAGCCCAGTTTTGCCCTGGGGCCTGAAAACTAAATGAAGCATTAAATGAAGCAGTGCATGATGGCAGATAGAACAGAAACTATGCACGTAAGAGAATGAAGAGACTGACTTTTAGGGCTGTATAGTCTTTTCTTGGTAGCTAAACAATGTAAAGTTGAAAATTCAAACCAACCAAAAAAATCAGATCCTATGATTAGAGGATCTTTGGAATGTCATTTCAGCCAATATTGTTCTCCACAAATTAAGTCTTGCTAGTAGGATAGATGCCACCAGACCACTGTCAAAATTATGAGAAATGCCTGCCTTTCCTGGTCCCTTCCTACATAGCTGTGACACTGCAGGAATACTGCAATCACAGTGTGCCATGAGAGCATGAAATGCACTACATCTTGCTTTTGGGAGACAACAAACTTGACTGCCATGGAGAACACAGTGCAGCTTGGGCAACTGCACTTCAGATAAGCACTGCAACCAAGAAACCTCCTCGTGCTGGAAAAATATTTGATAGAAGAACCTTTTTTGTTGAATCTGTCTTCTGTACTTCAGTATTGTTTGGGGATTTTTAGTATCAAGAAACACAATAAGAGCTCTAGCAGGCTTCAGGAGAAGCACAGCCATCTAGTGCTCTTACGAAAGTCCTTTGAGGAGTTAATGGGCCTTACCATGAGTACAAAACCAACTCAGAGTGGCTGTGTCTTGTGAATGCATGGGCACCCAGAGATAAATTTAGTGCAGAATCATGATGAGACATATATGAAGACAGTTGTGCTTGTGTTTTGAGGCCTGTGAATTTTTCAAGACTGATTCAAGCAAGCCTTTTTTAAAAACTAAGTCAGAATTTGAAATGATTTCTCTTCTTTTCATTGGCTTCCAAGCAAAAACCTCCATGTCTTCCCTATACTGCAAGTAGTTAAGAAATCCACTCCACATCTGGACAATTAAACTGCCTGGAAATGCTCCAGCTCTGAGCTTTGAAGAAAACATTTTAAATGTTGAAACAAAATATTGATAAGCCAAAAATAGACAGATGGGTGGATTCTATCAACTTTCATAAATCCAAGATCATGTACATATGTATTTAATTGCAGAGACAGTTTCTGTTCTGCTTTCGATTGCATTAATCTGAAACATTTCTATTGCTCCTCACATTTACACTTTCAGATTCTGAGATTCTGCCCTGATGTGTCTTTTTTTTTTTTTTAATTAATAGGATTTCAAATTGCTGAGATAACTTCCAAGCAAGATAATTGTTGGCCTGTGCCACTACATACCATATTCTATTAGCATATCTTTGAAAGGCCTTAATAAGTCACACGACCTTTCATTCCCCATGGGAAATGACTATGTCCCATATTCCCTTCCTGTCCCCTTTTTAAACTGCTTTTTTGGCGTCTTGGATTTGCTGGAGGGTTTGGAGCCCAGTTGTGAGTGCTTGCTGTGGTGAGAATTGAGAATGTTTTTCTACTCTCCTAAGTGTGAAATTCCAGGTACAGTATTATGTCACATCAGATCTCTGTGAAAAAATGTATCTTGGCTCCAAAAGGAAAGATTAATGGAAAAATCATTCTCAACCTGCCAGGAAAATATTTTTTCCCTTTCAGCATGAAAACAAAATGTAGAGTTAGCTGAGAGATCTAAGGATTAAAGGGAAGTAATGTTCCAAGCTTTTCTTAACCTCTGTCCCCAAATTATATAAAAGCTCTCACAGGAAGAGGAACAAAATAAAGAAAACCAACTTTGTTTATTCCTGTATAACAAAGTACCTTATTAGAGCTGTTTTATTTTGATGTAAATGTTAAGGGCTTTTTTTTTTTTTTCTTTTTTTTTTTTTTTTTACCAGCAGTGCTATTTTCAGCAATCATTCATAACAAAAAAAGGTTAAAGAATAACTGAATAACACAGAACAGCATCTTTGGCTCTGGAGCAGCTCTGTCCTTTATTTGTCTAGCAGCCACAGGAAGTTTCTAGTGCTAAGTAACAGCAATGAATTGTAACATATGCTAGCCTGAATCTTTACTGTCATATGTTATTAAACCCGCTACAGTGCATTAAACTTCAGAAAAGACAAAAAATAAATGTGGAGGAGACAGAGAAGGATTGACACAGCAAATTTCAAGTTCTTGCACACTTGGCTAGAAGGGTGTATTCAGCTGAGGGACACAAAGAACAAATTTGAGTAATGCCTGCTCTTCCTTTCAAACCCCTGATGGCCCCAAGGAGAGGCATGTTGTGCCCCAAGGTGAGCACTGCCCTGTGAGGTGATGAGCAGTGACCAGGTTTGCCCCAGTTTGGCACAGAAGAGATGCTGTGCCCTCATCCCATAGCCAAGCTCTGATCAATTTAGTGAAGGGCAGCTATCCCAGGTTGGAGACAAAATTTCATTAGCATTCCTTAGTATCTTATTCACTGGCATCCTAAGGTAGCTCACTGGTCTTCTGGCCTGTCATGCCAAGATGTGGTTTCATATTAGCAAGCAAAAAATTTCTTGGTGTCTCCGGCAATTTCTCCCCAAAGAGCTGAGTGGCCCTTGTGTGCTCTGGTTTCTTCTCTGCAACAAATCCAGAAAGGCAGGGGAGCAAATGCTCCCTGTCACTGAGCAATGGTTTGGGTACATTTTTGAGACCTTCCCATGCCAAAGGGGCCCAAGTAGAAACAGGGAGAACAGGCACCGAGAGAGGGGCAGGCATCTTCTGAAATTCTTCAGAGACAGAAAAGTGCAAGACCCCAGACTAACCCGCCACCACAAAGCAAACAGGGTAATATAGCACAAAAATCTGCTCCAGTGCTTACTGAAAACAACAGGAACCTTAACACAGCTTTGAAGGGGAATTTCCAATGGGAAGCTGACCAAGGAGAAATGAAGTGTGGCAGCCAGGTTTTTTTCAGTGAAAATGCATTCTACAAAGTATGATGCAGAAACAGCAAGTAAGGACTCAGAAGGCCTAACACACCAGTGGATTTAGGAAACAACCCTGCACCAAATTCTTCTCTTTTAAAATGTCCTGATGCTGAGTGGCAGCAATCTAGAGGGACAAATAGTAGTCAGAAAGAAGAAACATTATCCCAAACCTAGCGAAGATTCCCATCTTACTGTGCCTTATACTCTTGACCAATCCAGCACACACACACACATAAAAATCTTGGCAAAAGGCCTAGCATTTCATTTGGATAAATTACTTCCACATTTAATCAGCCAACACTGAGCTGTATTTGTTAGAGAGTGCAAAACTTCTGGCAATTTAAGGCAGCTGCCTATGTCATTGTCTTCTCTAACGCTATTAAGACACTGCTACATTATCACTATGGAGCTTGGCAAAACATTTGTTGTGTGGAACAAGATTCAAAAGACATGAATTTTAACTAAATTTAGACATAAGGAGGACACTTTTGAGAATGGAATGCTTTCTCCAACTAGTCAGGCCAGTTCCATAGGCCAGCCCTTAGCACGGTCTCTTCTCAGAGGCCAGAGTCCCAGAAAAGAGTTGCACAAATAACAGAGACTTGGGGCTGATATGTGAACTTTCGAGTCAAAAGTGCTGTTCTAGAGCAATCTGAAATGAAACACAACAAGTTTTGACACAGAAATTAATAGCCAACTCAGCTAACTCTACATTTGTTGTCAGTCATACAGACTGTTTTGGTCAGCATGACATGATATGTTTCATTTTGAGAGTACAGGAAGTAGTAGGCTCTTCAAAACATTCTTCGGGTATGAAAGCTAAATTTTGTTTCAAAAGAACAAATGGATTTCAGGAGAAAATATTGATACTAAACATTTGTATTTCTTTTTCTGCCAGCTTAAAAACCTGCTTCTATAAATTGAAAAATTCAAAGATCATTTTCTTTGACTTGAATCAACATTTTTCACCAAAAAATGCAAAAACATCACCCAGACCCACTCTTGAACAAGATCCCCAAATACAATTTAAGTCAAAGGAATCCATCCTCAGTGTGGGAGAAAAAAAACCAGACTTCTTTCTCAATTCAGTCATTTGCTTCCATTTTATTGAACTAGTAACAAAGTACTTTAACAAATTTTCAAGCTAAATTAAACCTCAGTAATTCAGAAGTTCTACTCTGTAGTGAAGCAATGCTGTAATTGACAGATCAGTCTCCATTTAAATTAGCTCCTGGGAGGATTAACTATGTGGGGATTAAATCCTTTCATATCTGACCCAAATCCCCCCCAAATTAATATTAGCTCCCAAAGTCAGCTGGTTTAAAATGTACTTTGATCACCTGGGAAACTTTTCTCTCCTTCTCACTGATAGGATTTCTGTGATGAAAACAAACTCATTTCTCTTCTCTTTGACCTGATCCTGAATACATGGCATGAGCCTTGTAATTCCACACAAACATAGAGATGTATGCTGCAAATACACATATTCCATATCATCTGCAAATGAATTCTTACCATCTTTCATTTTTTCTTAACTTATATGGAAGCCAAAATACAGGGGTTTTGTTTTAAAAAAATAAAAGAAAGCAGAAATTCCAGGGTGGTCCCAATCTTCTCATCTTGAATTTATAATTTTATATGTCAGGGATGGAACATGTGGGCAGAGTGGAATGTCAGACAGGCGGAGTATTAGGAACAGACAGAGTAGCATAAAGCAAGCAACGTTCACGTAACTAATTTACTATGTGTTAAACTGGATCAAATTCCTACAAATGTGAAGTTAAACACTTACGTATGGCAATATATTTTTATGGAATAGGATTAAGAAATGATGTCAATTTCCAAGCATAAAATTTTGGCTAATCAAAATCTTTTGGCAAGTTAGCTGCTTTCATTTTGAATGAACCCTCCACATTACCACTTTGCCTCCAGAAAAGACTGGATATGTATCTTCATATAAATTCCTTGAAAATAGAATGGATAATTTATTTTCCTGGCTCAAAGAATTTCCCTGCATCATCATCATTCCTATTTATTTCCATATATTTTATCATGTACAAACCAAGTATTTTTTTTGGTAGGAACAGACCTTCTGTGTGAAATACAAGCACTTAACCAAGTTTCCTTAACTTCTGACCTATTAGCAGTGAAAACAGACAAAAAATCCAGCAGTAGAGGAACATTTCTGTTTAAAGAGGAGCACTGAGAAGATGTGCAGATGTGGGAGTAGGTTAGAGCAGTGTATGGCAGATTATAGCAGTTTCTGAAGTTATACATGGAGACTACATCATCATCATCCAAGTCTCTAATAACGTATTTCAAGACAGTGGAGAAAAAAAAAAAAGAGCTCTGACTGCTGCTCCCTCCTGTCTTCACATGACTCAACCCTCAGCTACAACAGCGTGACTGGATTTATCCCTTTTGATCTGACCAGATGAAATTCGGGATCTTGTCTATTCAAACCAGAAAAAGAACTGGAAGTGGACTGAGACTTCATCAGAGCAACTGCCTCTATGTAAAAACATTTTCAAGACCTTATTTCTTACCCACAGGAAGCCCTGAACCATTCCACTCATGGATCTGAACATCTTTCAGTCTGCTTTTGGACCACAGGCCTCCAGATCCAAGTGGCCAAGTCAGGAGTGACACCTGTGGCCAGACTGAGGCCTGTAACTCATAGTTTGGTGGGATTTTCCTTCTACCCAGCTGTACAGGGCAGCTTCCTTGCAGAAGTGCAAGGACAGTGCTGCCATCCTGCCCTGCTCCCAGCTGTACCAAAGGCCACACTGTGCCACATCCATGTGAGGCTGAGCCCAAGCACACTTCTCCTCCCTCTCAGGGTTTTCTCAGGGTTTTCTCTCATTCTGTATATCAGAAAGAGGTGTTTATACTTTGTTTTTCACCTGTCCCTCCTTTTCTTACATTTACATGTGCAGTCTAGCACCTTTTTTTTTAACTCTGGCTTAGCTTTCTCATTGATTGCAGAAAGGCATTCACCCAGTGGCTTTAGGCAATTGAACTTAAACCATTCATTTTTAAACAAATTTCATTTTGAGAAAAAGATCAGCTGGGGAGCTTACTCTGGACCATTGGGCCCACCTGAGATAACTAAGAAACCTATTTCTCTCCTAAGATCTTCAGCAGTACTTCTGCTCCAACAGAAGCAAATTAAGGCATCTCTTGGTGTAGTTGGCAGAAGAAAACTTGATAATGTCCCTGTGAAGCACAGCTGAGATGGCAGGGTAGGCAAAGGAGGTGACTCAGAATTGGTACCATTGCACTTGTGGCAAGATGCAAATGAAACCACTGTCTCCTTGAGATGCCCCAATCTGCTGTCCCACTTCTTGGGGGCCTTGTAAAGCCCACTGGCAGCAGCAAGTACAAGAACAGCTCAAGCTGCTCTTTGTACTGGAAAAAACCCTATTATAAAGGTCCCACCAAGCTATTCCATCTCTCAAGTTTGAAATACAGGAATAGAGGGGCAGTGCTGCTTTCTGGAAGGAGGCAGTACCCCTGGAAATGGTGCTGGGGGCAAAATGAGGGAAGTTTCTTTGTTTTAGAAGAAGAGGAGGAGAAGGAACAGGATAGTAGAAAAAAAGGTGGCTCTAAGAAGAACCATATGAGCAAGAATGAAGGGATCATTTAGTTTTCTTTACCATCTAATTAAAAAAGCATGTTACAGAACATTTAGGCTATGAAAAGGTCTGTGTCTCTGGGACTGTATTTTGACTTCTGGGATGCACTTGAGCGTGAAGGATGTACTCAGGCAAAAAACTCAGTGACTTAGAGCCCCACTCACCATGTGACCTTCACCAAAATGTCTGAGCACATAGGACACACAGATACTTTGTCAATAAAGCCATATTGATGGGCAGAGACCACCTGAGAAGGAGCTGCTGTAGTGACGACTCTTTCATATGAACCCAGCAAATGGGAAAATGGAGGTGGGTGGATGTGCACGGGAAAGCTTCTGTTTTGCCGCAGATGTTTTCAGCCTGCTTGGGTGGAGGCTTCTTCCAGCTTACAATCAGGGAGGCCAAGCTGAGGGGACACAGATCAGTTTGGGAGTTCATAGTCCCGTTGACTACTTTTTCTATTGGGATAATGTCAGGGTGTGTTTGCTTGCACTTTGGGATATCTTAATTCCCTCCTCTGATGATGATTCCTGTTCTGTAGATGTTTTCACTGCTGCTGGTTAATGAATTCAGTTCAGCCTGGCAACTTATCTGCTAAGGCAGTCTGAGCAGCAGATAGTTGATATTTACCAGGCTGGAGTCAAAAATAATTCACGCATTACATTTGAATGTTGAATCTGAGGTAACCAGTCAACACAAGAGCATAGCCCATAAGTAAGAACAGATGCAAAATTAATCAGATACATTTTTTCTGGTTTTTTCCCTGTGACTATTCTATTTTTCTGCTAAACTCTGACTGTTACCATCTTTTCCCTGTTGCAGGGAACAAAACCTGCATGCCAAGCTCACAAACAATACTGCCTTTGACTGTCTTTCTGCTGATAAACACAGCAAGGCGTCCATCCATTCTTGCAATCCCGGGAGTCGCTGTAATGACAATGTTATGTGCAACCAAAGCAGTGCCAGGAGGGGCAGGCTGGAGTGTGACGGAACAGAACGTCCCTGAGCAGCAGCTGGTGGCCAGGAACCTGGGAGCACAAACCCAAGAAATGCCTCTCAGTATCTTTGCTTTGCTTACAATGGAAACACTTTTGTCTGACCTACCATGGCAGTTCCTATGGCTTGTTTGATGTTTTTCTGTTTTCTTAACCATCTATTCACACAGCAATACTGTCAAGGGGGAAAGCCCAGAGATTTATATTAACTGGGCTGGATTAAAAATTCCTTCAAGCACAATGCTGCCCAAAGGCTCATGGCTGTGCTGCATTGGGAAAGTAGCACAACAAAGTAACTAAAAATGGTCCCAAAGACACACACTCCCCACAAGTCCCCCAGACTGGGAGCCTCAGTGATCTGGTGTGGTCTTCACAAGTGGCTCCAAGGACTGAGTGAGGAGTCCTTATGGGCAGCAGGGGTGAATAGGGTCAATCCTGCCCTCAAGAGGTCTCTGTCCCAAAAAGACCACCAGGCTTGACACCTCTGATTTCTGCTGGCTAGTGATACTGGAGAGGTTGGAGTCTACAACTCAGAGTCCAACAGCTGTTGATGCTGTTTCTACAATTGCTTTTCTTGCCGCACTGTCTCTGGTAGGAAGGATTTAAAAGGTTTTAGGGGCAGACTATGAATAGGCTCTATTTCTTACCCTGTAGGGATATGGTAAAGGCAAGTGAGAGATGTGCATTGTGGCAAGTCTACTGTGCTTATGTCTGGTCCTATTAGCATGCTGGGAACAGGCCTGCCATTTTGACACCAGAAGACTAGGATTTCGAAGGGAAAGGACATAAATCAGCATAAGTTACCTCAGAGACTGTAAATGAACTGTAAAATACACAATGTTCTTTGCTACCAAAGACAACAAACAGGCCACCATCCATACCACATAAATTTTGAGCAGCTGAAAATGGGTGAATCATTATTAGTGGCTGTGGAGACAGAGAGCTTTGTAGGCCACCCTTAATTCTAGCACGGAGAAGCTGAGCTAGTGCCTGGGGCAGCAAATGGCAAATGCTGAAGAATTTAACACCCATGTGAATTGGTGTATTGGCCATCCTTGAGCAGGTAACCCGACACAGATTTCCTGGGAGGGGCCAGTGACCCCTTCAGCACGTTCCTGCAGTGACATCACTTGTCCTGCACACCTGTGTCACCCCAGTACCTCCTCTCTGTGACCCACAGAGATGGGAGGTCGTGTTTCCTGGTCTAATCCTGACACTGAACAATGGGACAAGTGAGGAAAACACACTCTTGCAGGCCAGCCTTTCTCTCTGGTATTTGCAAGTAAATATCAAGAGCAACACCTGGTACATCTCCAAGGTGCCATGGAGAGGATGTGTTCTGGAACACCCAGAGCAGACCCTTCACCCTCACAGCTGTGCTGTGGTCACTGCCACTCTCCTTATGGTATAGCCCCTTTCCCTCACTCCAGCTTCTGGGAGTAGTGGAATATTTACAACACACTTGTTGCTTTGAAGCTCAGTTGCTCCATTGCACTGGTTGTTTATTGAGTATAGAATTTTTAAGAATTAACTTAAAAGTTGCATCAATACAAACGAAGGATGTAAGTGACAGGATTTATATGTTGCAATCCAGACTTTTAGAGGTTTTCCCCCTATAATTACCAACATCACATCTCATCTCATTTGATTTCACACCACTGTCACACTGCTTTTCCTTCTGCCCTCCCAGGAACCAATAGCAGAGCAGCTCTAAGAACCATCTCTCTGAAAAAGACACCATGAAGCAGGAGTGTAGGAGTCTCCCTGAGGAATTGTACAGGCTGCACCTGAGGTTGCCTGTCCTGGCATCAGGCACAACTTCTGACAACAATCCTTCAAACTTAGGCAGAACCATGAAGGCTGAGCCAAGAACTTCCTGCCATGGGCATTGCTGCTGCACAGGTCCTCAGGGAAAGTGTTGCCCCCACTTAGAGCCAACCAACTCCAGGATAACTCACTTCTCTCAGTAATATACAAAAGAGGACTTGTTTCTTCTTTTTTGGGAGCATCATCTAGCTAAAACATCTTCCTAACTCAAGATGACAAAAATGCAGGGCAGCTACAGGAAAATTTCTTAGGCTTGTTGCTGTAGACCTATCATTCATTGCGGGGTGCAAACACTGCCACATCCTCATCCCTCACCAAAAGGCAGCCTGAGAGAAAAGAGGGAGCCAGCACAGATGCAGAGGGAATATAAAAGCATGTAGCTGGGAAGGTGGTGAGAGCTGCCAGCATCAGAGCTGCCTTGACCCTGGTAAGATGGTAGTTGTGTCTGTCACAGCAAGGATGGGGTAACTTTTTCTCTGGGGGGAGCCTTGTCTCTGCCTTGTTCTACTGCCACTGCATGTGAGTGGCCTTCAGGAACAGAGTTCATTTTGGTCCAAAGATGTCCCTCCACCCTCCAGTCTTGTACTCAACTCTCTGTCCTCAGCTAGGTTTCTGCAGCCCAGAAAAGTGGCTTGACCTGCTCTTTGTTTGTGTCTTGCAATCCAAACAGCCAAGAGAGGCACTAAATATCTCAGCTGGCTGTCTTAAAGGTGCTTGCTGTCATCCAGGAGAGGATAAGAGGAGGTGGCTCCATAATGTCCACAGACAGTTCCAGCAAGTGCTTGAAAGAATGTTTGCCTCATTTTCTAGGACATGAATCTGAAAAACACTCACTGAATATTAAAAACAATAAACATTTGTTAGATAATAAATCCCAGACTATGCTTTCTTGATAAACTGGATGATTTTATAAGGACTCCCCCGTGACTGAAGGCAGATTCTTTCACAGTGTCGTAATTTGTTTTGAGCTTTGCTCTTCATTACCTGGTTTTGCCTACACCCTGCTCTATGAAAGAGGAAAACACCTCCAATTGCCCTTTGTGCAATCTTAAGGGAGAAATTCAAGTAACTGGTAAAGTAATAAATCCTTACTGCAGATCATCACTCATTTTTTATGAATTTATTTAGGACTTTTACCACTGGTTGGAGGAGGAGAAAGCAAAAGGTAGAGCAGTTTCTCTCGTTTGTTACTACAACAGACTAAAAAAAAAAAAAAATAAAAAATTCCTCCCTCTATCCAGCTATTGCACTAGTCCAAGTCTATTCAGTGGGACCATGAGTCATGTCACCAACAGTTCTGCAAGAACAGAGCTATTTCTACATCCTAACAAAAGCAATTCTGTAGCTCAGGATGACAAATTCATGAAACATCTGTGGAAGGTCAAGAAAGAACATGCCACTTTGGGGCAAACAGCCTTTCTTTCAAGGTCCCACATTTCAGAGAAAATCTCTGCTTCTCGGCACATGCTGCCAAAAGTTATATTAAAAATACTATATCATAAAAAATGTTAATATAACACAGTGCTGTTTAATTTATGTTTTTTAACAAACTCAGAAAGGCAGTTATAATGTTTTAAGAAAACAGCAAGCCAGCAACCAGGTACTAGCATACTTCACTCTGAGCAGATCCTTCCCTTCCAGCCAAATCTGATTTTTACCCATCTCTGCTGTTCCTTTCCCTCTCTGTATAACCTGTGCAACCAGGGACCAAAGGCTGCACAGTTTCCATCTTTCCCTTTTCCATTCCAGAGACTGCTCCCAACAAACCACAATAGCTAAAAGGGTGCTTGCAAAGAAACTAGGCTAACTGGGGGTAGGGTAAGGTGAGGAGGAAGAAAGATCATTAGGGCAGGATCTGAAATAAGATAGCTCAGGCATCTGTGTGCCTACTTGGAATAGAAAATCTGCCCCCTTTGGAGAGCAGAAAAAGAGATTCTGCTTCAGGGATGAGTCTGGGTCGGGTCTGCAGATTGGCGTGTAGCAGTTTCCAAAAATCCCTTTCTGTGGGTCTCAACATGGAAGACGACAATCTAGCCCAGTTTAAAAAAAAACCAAACTCCTCTTAAATCCCTTGGAATGTAGTTTTCCTTTCTGTTTTGTCACTTACAATCATAATTATAGTGTTGCTACTGCTCCATCCATTGTTACCCCTGGCTAATATTTTCCATCATATACACTCTTTCCAGTTGCTGGCAACTTTGTTAGTTCTTCAGCTTTCAAGATCTAAAATCTTCCATGCTTTTTCTCTGACTGAAGTCTATCAGGATACATCCATGTTCAGATGCTTTCTTTAACAAAAATTAGTGACAAAGGCAGGTTTCCCTACCAACTCTTGAGATGATTGTGAAGGTTCAGTACAGGAATCTGAGATTTGGCTGAAAGATAACAGTGAAGTTAGAAGGCTGTGTGACACCACCTCAGGTATAGTTATTTTGAATAAATTGATGTGGACTTGATGAGCAAGGTAGCAATGTCCATCCCTCCTGCATGCACAGGGTTTGATCAGTTCTCTGTTACACTGTGGCTAAAGCAGAGTGAAGCTTGTGGGAGATCAAGCTCCTGCTAACACACCACACTGGCAAGCCTAGTACTGTTCAGAAGGGACCATGTGAGCTTCTCATGCCATCCAGGAGAGAGACAATGTGGCATGCACTGCCCCAAAATCTCATTTAGACTGATGTCAGGATCAGTGCTGCAGTAGCAGAGCAGCCCTGTACTCCCAAGTCACCAGGCAGATGTGTGTGCCCGAACCATCAGTCAGGCACACCTTGTGTCACTGCCACAGCCCTGGCTGTGGAACTGGGGAGGAGGCACACCTCAGTAATCTTCTCAGCTGTGGTGTGGGCACAACATGATATTTTAAACTGTATTTATGCCAACCCAGCCCTGGTCTGCCCTGGTGAACTGCAGGGCCACAGGCCTTTCACAGAGTGGGAAGGAATATTTGTGACTGGCTCCTCCAGAGGACTGGCCTTTAGCATGGCCTTCCAGGCTTGGCTCCCCTCCCACAAAAAGCATATTGCCACTGTCTGGGTACACTCTGCAGAGCAAGTCAGGCAATATTAGATATTCCTGAGCAGGGTTCCCATGCTCTTTTTCCCAAATGAACTTGGTTATTAGTGGATGATTACTAAGGGACTCAGTACCCATATTTTCTAAACCTTTTGTCTAACATTTCTCACAGAAGTCAAGTATGGGATTCACTGGAAGTAAATGGAAGCTACAAGCAGGGCATAGTACAGTTTGGAAAAGAAACAGAAAGCATCAGGCATCCCTCTTCCAGAGACTTGTTCTTTGAGGAGCCCTCAGCAAAGCCACAGGAGCAGAAACAAACCATCTCTGGCTCTCAGTCCCTCCACAACACCAACTGACTCACTTTGACCTGATAAAGGACAAATCTGCCGGCAGAGGTATCACCAGCACACAACTACAGCACTTCCACCAGATTCCAGATCTGTGGCTGCTGGCATCTAATCTGCCTCCAGCCTAAGGGATGGACTATAGAGATGAACCCTCCTGAACTCCGCTGTATTCAAGGTGCTTTGTGCCACTGATACCTGGAGGAGGCAGCAAGGCAGAAAAAAATGCTCGGATGGAAGATGTTCTTAGTGCTGCTTCTTCATGTATATTCATTTTTATACCTTATTAATTTTTAAATTTTATATAAACAAGCACAAATAAGAATTCCTATTGTAAATGTCAAAGCTCCAAAGAGCTAAGACTACATGGCTCCACTAACTTCCAAGGAAATAAAGGCTCATGAGGGCCAATATTATTGCTGAAAACAAGATCTAAGTAGCTTAGATCTTTGACAGTCTTAGACACAGCTTTCAGTTACATGCTTGAATCACTAAAGCATGTACTACAATAACATCATAAATGTACATAAATATCCACTTAATGAACACAAATGTTCACATGTACTTAATTTAATTGGATTTTATAGTAGTTTTTGCACACTATCTCCTTTCTCTGTGTCTGTGACTGAGCTAAGACACTGATTTAGAATTTCCTTTTCTTCAGCTTTTTGTAACTTTCTTAGGATAAATTCTCCTGTTTGCTCACACCTCAAAATTATACTTTTACTATATATAGAAAAAGCTGCCATTTCAGCTATTTCCTAATATAATCCAAACACTTTTAAAAAGTATTCTGATAAAATAAAATGTTTTTCCAAAAAATTCTTTTCCAAAACTAGGATACTTTTTATTAGGAAGAGATCTGCTGAGAAAAGTGTCCTGTTTAACACCCAGATAAGCAGATCTGCACTTATGAGTTGCGTTGATTTCAAAGGATCTGTTTGGAGTGGCAGGTTTATACAGAAGGACTGGAACATCCTGTCATATGTGATTCTCTTGCCTCCCAGCACTCACTTCAGACACACTTCTGTTGTTTATTCAACATTTGCACTATATTTTATTGAAAATCAACCCTAAACCAAGCAGTAATTCATTATGCTACTTTTAAAGGGAATAGATTTTAAAGTTTTTGAAGCGAGAAGACCTTTCGACTAGTACCAAAAGCACTACAATCCAACTCAAAGACTTGGCCTTTATCTTGCAGCTATGCTACAAACAAGCAATAGGATAAAACCAAGATAAGCAGGTGAGAAGCAGGTGTTTGAACAACAAAGAAAAATGTGATTTTTCCAAGGAAGATTCAAATCTTTACACATTTTTAAGCCTCCACTTAAATCAATATCTAATAGGACACACCACTGACTTACACTCCAAATATTACACCTGCTTGTGTATTAGACAATTATCAGGCCAAGACAATGTTTTGCTTTCATTTTACTCCTGGCTCTGTATCCTTGTTTCTGCAGATTGCATTGATTCAAAGCCAGTGACCTTGCCTAATTTGTGGAGGACAATTAACACTCAAGCAAGAGTGTTTCAAAATCCAGCTACTGATAACTTGCCAAAAGAAAGGACAAAGTCATAAAATGAACATTACGGTTGAAAAAAGAAAAGAAAAAAAAAAAGAAAGAAAGAAAATAGAGCAGTGGGGGGCAAGGTCTGACTTCAAACCTGTGAAAAGAGAAAAGATCAAGATAAATGGAAGCAGGTATCAAATATACTGAATGCCTAAGCAGTGAATTAGTTTTTTTGAATGGTTGATGAATTTACATGGGAATCTGGGAACCAAAGAATATAACAAACATAAAAGCACTCTATTTGTGTTTGCTTAAAGAACAAAAAAAGGCCATGTATGCAGCAGAAGAGACCTGCTGAAATATGAAAAGTATGTTACTATTTAGCACTATGATCAATGTATTCAAAGTATTGATGGCATAAGTATTTTCTCCCTGTTTAAGTTGCGGCAAAACACAAAAAAAGACAATAAGAGATTCCCTAAATCCACCTCTATTTCTTCTAAGACTTTAATAAAAGGAAGAATTCTTCAACAGAACCATAGCCTAAGCCCACATTCCCATCACTTTGGGAAACCAAACTCCGAACTTTATTATCTTCATGTTTGCTAAAATTATTCTACACGCTGGTTTGGGGTGAACTACTTTATTAGAAATTGCTAAAGAAATTGAGCTGCTTTATAAAGTACTTAAACCACTTGCATATCCTCTCCTTTACATGGGTTTACAGATCATCTCAGTGGTGAACAGGTCAAACTCAAGTTTCAGCAGGGGATGGGCCAGGGAAGAAAGGGACAACAGAAATTCTTTATGGCAAAGGACCATAATTTTGATAATGACTTGGAAGATACTCATTTCACAGACAAATCACCCTTGCTGACAAATCCTTCACATAAGTACATTATAACTAGTCAAAAGCACACCCACTTTGAGAGTATAAAAATATTCTGAGACTGGTTAGGGCTACCCACATATTAACAGCATATATTACAGCTGTTTCATATGAAGATTTTCAAATTACACCAACAGGATCTTTTTTATGGGCAGCTGTATTGTGCTGGAGAGAGCAGACACTTCAGTGGAGAAGGCTGCTGTGAAGGATGACCTCCCTCTACCTTTCTTTCTTCTTTTAGCTTTTTTTTTCTTAGTCAGCAGAACTCTTTAATCTCATCACATTACACAATTACACAAGGCAAAGCAGAAAATCAGTTCATTCAGGATGCTCATACAGAAACCAAAGCCTGTGGTTTTCAATGCACCCCCAAATGCAAATGGAGCCCAGCAGTCTCACTTCACAAGCAATAAGAGGGCAGGGCAGAGAGCAGAGTGACTTTCCCAAAACTGTGCGATGGTTTGTTGATGGATGGAAGCAGAATCCAGACTCTTTGCAGTATTCTAATCCCTTTATCCTTGCCTGTACAAGTGGGCAAACTGAAATGCCAGGGAGAGCAGCTGGCAGTGATCACTACTCCTCATTATCCTGTTCCCTCATAAGCATCTATTTACTTTGGAACCCAGAAATGGCAGCAATGGGAAGAGTAAGAACTGCCCTGCAGTTTAGGGACTTTGTGTTGATAGAAAGTAGAAAAGATGTGGAGACTGATCTCAAGCCTCCTTGTGTTGAGTTGCAATATAATCTGGGACTTTGGCAAAAACCTCAATCTCCAATTGTCATGGACTACAGCTTTATAACCCTGAAGGAAAAGAAACTAAAAACTTTTTGACAAACCTCAAAACTACTGCCTGATCATGATTTGCATAACCCTGTTGAGTACCATACCTGGTCTGCAGCAATGTTTAAATCGCGCAGGTCTGAACAGTAAGAATGGGGGAACAACAGAATGAAACATTTTCAGAAAAAAAAAAAAAAGTGAGACAATACGAGAATATTTACATGTTTTTTTCACACTGCACACTTTCCTCCTCACTTTGCCCTCTTTGGCAATCCAGTTGCAAGGCTTGAAGTTATTCTTTTGGCCCAGCTGAACTGCTACTTTATTTTCTTCACAGCAAACCTGGCAATATCTGAATTTTGCAAGAGAAAAATAAATCAATAAACCTAGATCCTAAGTTTAAAACCTATAATCCCAGCATGGAAAAAATATTGGAACTCTTAATATTTTTTTCATTTAAACACCTGGGAAAAGCAGTTCCAAATTTTTAATTCAGTCTTATGGTAACAATTGTAGAAACAGTGACTGAAATTGAAATTATTCTTATTCTGAATGCTTTCTTATTGTTCAAAACTAACTTTGTCTTACTGCACAGATGTAAGAACATATATCTTTTATAAAACTGGACACAATGCAATTGCCTTTTCTTCCAGTGGGCTGGGATATTCACTCATCTATTTAATAACAAATATGGGCCTAAAGTTCATTTTGAAACTTAAACTTTATGCATGGCCTTCTCTGGAAAAATTCTCCATTTTAGTCTCACATTTTTGGGTTCCAAAGAACTGAACAAGTTGCTAAAGTGTTTGCTTAAGCTAATAAACCAGTTGGCTGGCACAATTTAAGAACAAAGTCTTGCATTTCTATGCAGCATTTTTAAAACTCCAACTTTCTCACAAGGACAAGAGCAGTCACGATGCAGTAACTTAGCCCAAAATAGGTATGCAAATGTTGGCTGTACTGGATCACTAAGCCACCTGCTAGAGGGTCATTTGCATCTTCTTAAACAGAACAGACTTTACCGGGATGCAGACTGATTTCTTAAATATCTGTTAGGATCTAGGGAGGACATTTTTCATTTATTTCTGGAAAAGATCGAATTCTGTAATCCACACACTAATGAGAATTTTGAAGAGCTAAGAACAGAGCAGCATTAAGAACACCTGTATTCACATAATCAAATGAGTCTCCAAAATAAATGCCACAATCACTTTAAAGGCAGATGAGTTTTCTAATGTTCTTGTATGTGGGAATGCAGCTCTCCCTGCACCGGCAAGTTTAACACGTGAGTGTGCAGCAGTCAATCCAGGTGAACAAGCTTTCTGCACAATTGGAATCAGAAAGCTTTATCAAAGCAAATGTTTTTTTAATTCCAAAGACAATAGACACCACCCTGAAGTGCCAAGAATGGTAGTTCCTGTAATGCAATACATCTGCCTGTCTGTGATCACCACTCCAGGATCTGAAGTCTATGTGCTGCCAACAAACAGCTCCACTACAGAAAAAGTTTGATTGAAGTATTTTCACTACACAGGCCCTGAATCTTCTCCAGTTCTGGTTCATGCCAGTATTGCAATGAATCCATTAAAATAGTGGAGTTGCAGCACCACTATAAGCCTATAGTCTCCCTGCCTTTGGTGGAATCATCTGTTAAAACAGAGGTCACCTCCCTTTGCTGGTCACTACTGAGACCAGCAGAAATCCATATGTGCCACAGAAATGGAGCCAGTGCCATTTCTGCTGAATTTTCATTCGGAAAATTACAGGTGTGGATAAGACAGCTACAGCAGAGACAGACCAGGCACCACCAGCTTTGTACCCCTTTCTATAAAAGTTTTCCATAGAATTATCTTTCTTAAATTTCCTTGTGGATCTTGTGATGGGCCATTCTGTGTAAATACTTCAGCAGGGCCTTTCTTTAGGATGGTGATGTCTGATGAGGTGAAGGGGTATGGTGGAAGGGGGACATCCTGGACACAACTAAAGCAATCTGAGACTTTTTTCGTTGTTGATTGGGAAATGACCATGAGAATACTGCTACAGATTACAAAACTAACAAAATAACCAAAGTGCTAAGAAAGTGTAAAATGAAATGCCAGTGTACATCAGTCTTAAAAAGAGACACTTTAAAGAATTAGGTAATTAAAGTATTGACATAGCCTTTTTATATATCAGTATGGTTTTGCTTCCCTAACAGTATTTTTTCTGCAGAAAATATGTATCTGTATGAAATATGTCCAGCATTTAAAACTTAAAGGTGGAACATGTGTGTCTGATAAATAGCCTGTTACAAACTTATTGTATTTCAGGATTGTTCCACTTCAGTTTACAATTTGTTTTTATGCTCTTTTGAAACTGTTTTGGTAAAACTGGGATTAATTTAACACACATTTTATTAAAATTGTTTGCAGTAGGGTAAGACAAAATTATGAAGTACAGCAGACACTGAAGCACTGAGCTGCCTATAGTGTTTAGGATGACTAAAAATAAAGCATGTCAAATTGCAAATTTCACAAATTTCCTGATGTCCTGGCACCAGTCACTCTGCCTCAGATGCATACTAGAGTGAAAGGTCTTTTACACAATTCAGTTTTTCCTCAGACAATATGATAGGTATATCATTGAATTATTTCCATGGACCCACTGTGTACGAACAATAAAATTCTCAGTTCAACTAATTTTGTAAATATGCTAGAGCTGTTCAAGGGTTCTCTGAGCTCATGTGATGGGACTGATGGCCCTCAATGGTCAAAAGAAAGGAAAATTCTCTGCTGGGATTTTTCCATCTGGTTTACATTGCAGTCCAAACTTTATGGATCAAAGAAAAAGCATTTTCTCTTTCACCGTGTTATCTAACATGAGCCAAAGTATTTTTGAGTCTGTTCAGTGGAAAAGAAAGAGAGCACCACTTCATGGAAACTATCCCTATTTTTATTAGTTTCAAGTCACTTTTTAAAGTCATAATGTGTATTAATAGACATGGGCATCAGCCATGTGAATGCTCGTACAGAGAGCTGAACAATGAAATCTTTGCTGCATCTTTATTTGGTTCTTAGAAAAGCTGTGACAACCATTCCTAGAAAGATAATCACATGGCTGCAAGTTTAGAGGCAAACATAAGCAAATTTCTGGCTTTTTGAATGCACAAGTCAATAGCAGAGCTACCAAATTCTTTTAGCTGTCAGGCTATCTAGCCTTTAAGGCTTGGGATGAAATATAGGAGGCTAGAAGGAGTTTAGTCCTACAGAGCTTTGACTTGAAGCCATCAAAGGCAGACATGCTCTGCTTTCTTTCCATTTCAGACACTTTCTTCTAATGCTTCTTAGTTATATCAACAACCTCTCTAAGTCATAAGTTCTGGTGCTCACTTCTGGTTAGCTGGCACCTAACCTTGCTGCCTAGTTAGCAGAGTTGGGGTAGGGATAGAAAAAAGACTTCTAAAAGAGAAAAATGAAAACAAACAAAAAATTCCAGCATGCAAGACACATGGACTACTCTGAACTTTCCAGGAATGTAACAAATGAAATTATAGAATCATTTAGTTTGGAAAAGACCAAGCAATAAGACTAGAAGAAAGGGGAAGAGACTGATGCACAGGAAGTTCCACCGGAATATGAGGAAGAACTTCTGTACTGTGTAAGTGACCAGGCACTGGAACATGTTGGCCAGAGAGGTTGTATAGTCTCCCTCGCTGGAGACATTCCAGAACCATCTGGATGTAATCCTGTACCATGTGCTCTAGGATGACCCTGCTTGAGCAGGGAGGTTGGACCAGATGACCCACTGTGGTCCCTTCCAACCTAATCCATTCTGTGATTCTGTGATCACAGAATTCAACCATAAACCTAAAACTGCCATGTCCATGACTAAACCATGCCTTAAGTGCAAAATCTACAAGCCTTTTAAATACCACCAGGGATGGTGATTCCACCATTCCCTGGAGAGTTTGTTCCAGCACTTGACAACTCTTTCAGTGAAGAAATTTTTCCAAATATCCAATCTAAACATTCCCTGCTACAACTTGAGGCTTATTTCTCTTGTCCTGTTGCTTGTTACCTGGGAGAAGAGACCAACCCCCATCTTGCTACGACCCCCTTTCAGGTAGTTGTGGAGACTGATAAGGACCCCCATAGCCTCCTTTTCTCCAGGCTGAATAATCCCAGTTCCTTCAGTCACTTCCCATATGATTCTTCACCAACTTTGTTGTCCTTCTCTGAAAGCATTCCAGCGCCTCAATGTCTTTTGTGTAGTTGCAAAGTCTTTTCATGATAAGGTACAGGCATCCAAAAAAAAACCCCACTGCCAAACAAAACACCTCAAAACCACACAAAAAAGCTTAAAGCAGCCATAGCTTTTGTATTTTTTTCTGTTTCTTAGGCATTAGAGAGACTTGGAGTAGCTATAACTTTCCAGAGAATCAAAGTATGTCAACTGTGCAGTCAAAGACTTTCTTCTGGACTGCTTACAGTCTTTTAGTCACATCAGTGTTTTGATGGGGATCAGAAACCCAAACTTTTTAAAACTTGCTGGATTTAAACTTGGAAAAAGCAAACATTAATTAGATATACAGGTTGTACCTATTAGATCTTGGTGGGAAGACTCTCCCACAGCAAGTAGCACAGGCAACTGAGTGTGCTTATTCTACGAAGTCTGAAGCAGCCCAACCTTGCAGGAGGTAAGGAGCACATGTGGGAAAATGCAGAATCCAACTGCTGGGAAAAACCTGTCTGTCTGCAGGAAAACCAGATATTTTTACACCAGTCTGTGAAAAGGAAAAAACTATACCCTAAACTAGTCCAAAGTGTGTATATTCCAAATAAAGGGAATTGCAGCTGAAGAAAGGAAAAAATATCAGAATTCAAGAGCTAGATACTTCCAATGATTGGAATATTATGTTGGATTTAGATGAGATGATTATTCCAAACAGGACATGACTACATCGATTAATGTGACATCTGAATCTAAAATAAAGATTTTGCAGAGAAAGTTGACTCATATGGAATACAGATGGGGGAAACTTCAGGCAGACTCCCTGTAAGGCGAAATGAAGTCTTGAGAAATAGAAAAGTTTGCAATTGTCTATGGAAACAGAATATCTGTTCTTGTGTTAAAAGCATATCTAAGTGTATATTTTACTTAAAGACACTATAGTGCAGAGGATGAGAAAACCTTGAAAACAGGAACCGTTTCTGTAGGAGGAAGAAAATAGAGCCCAGCTGTGCACTAAAGCTGATGTGCTGTAACAATGGGCAGCCACCAAGAGGAGAAAGCCATCCTTCCCCATCTTCCTTTGGGGCTGCAGCATCTGCTGTCCTCCCATGCATCAGTCCAGCTCCATCTGTTCAGCTTGCTCACCTCCAACAGGACTAGTTGCTGTTGTGGGGGATTAGTGTGGTGTTGAATTGTTCACTGAACCAGTTCCTGCCTTGACCAGATATTTAGCAGCTGTTTACTGTAACCAGATTGTGCACCACAGAGAATGGGGGAGAGAAGAACCACGTCTTCTGGTGGCAGCCAACAGTTACACCAAGTTCTGCACAATGTAAAACTTGATGTAAGCAAGAGGACACCAAAGGAAGAGAAATTGCCAGCAAGCAAAGAAGTATCATAGTCTGCTTTTAGTGTTAGAAAACTTCTTTAAATAAACTCATTGTTGAAAACTTTGTTTAAAACAGAAGAGGCATAGTGAAAACAGTCCGAAATCACACACACTGGTACGTGCAAATAAATCCATGGTACAAGTCTGGCCTGGGACTTCTTGGTGATTTGACCCTGGGTAGTGGTTCTGCATTACTCTTGTAACTATCCAGATCTCCTAAAGACTATGTGATACATAAATTCTATATTTAATACCTATGATAAACCAGCTGAGCATAATGTCACACACTGGATCACAATTTGATTGTTATGTTTTGTGACAGCTGTGATTTGAATGATATTACTTCATAAGCAGGAAATTATAATTAAGCTATCTTATGAAAAACAGTGTCAATATTGTTCAAAAAACATTTTAAAAACCTAATAAGCTAAGTTTGCATAGGTAGGGAGTATTAACCTGTAGGACAACACACCTGGGACTATCACCTGTTGAAATGCTGTGTAATAAAAGTCTTAGACATAGGCCACTATTACTAAAAATAAGAATATTGCAAGTTCCTGCAAATACAATGAGAAAAAGTGAGACAAAGGAAAGCAATACAGGCACAGGCCTATGCACATATATAGTATCAAAAACATAGTCCTTATCCTAGAGGCCTCTGTATCTTACAAAGCTGCTTCTGTGAGTTGACTGTTCTGGTCCTGGATACAACACAGGCCTCTGTATTTTAACTCCTGCATGGCACTGGGTTTATGCTTCCAAAAGTAGCGTGGGAATTAGAGCAGCTTTTCAGAGCAAACAAAACAATGACTTGAGACAGAGATGTTGCAGAAAAAACCCCACACCTAAACCAGATGAGGTTGAGGTGAAAGTCAGTGGGTATTGAAGGCTGCATAAGAGTTAAAAACATATAGCCAGTATTTAAATTCTGTGCACCAGTGACAGGAGCAGGGGAACATATAATGAGAGGCTTCAGGTTTTTGTGAGTCCCCAGGCATGCACATATTATTACATGCTGAAAAAAATAGCAAACCATGAATCTAGAGAGAAAGAGCATTTCTCTGGCAATGGCAGCATGGGCTAATTTCTAAAGGAACTCTATAATCCTCAGTGGAGAGGCAGAGTGAGCCAAAGGAGGAGAAAAATTATATCTGAGAATGGCAGTGAATGTAGGTAGAACTAAGAAAATCTGGCACATCCTTTTAGTATTGCTTCCCAATGGAGCACAACCATGATCATCTTGGGATGTGATGTGCTGTTCAGGTCTCAAAAGAGCAGGATACAGGAAATAAAGGAAAATGGAGTTCTTCACAAAACCCATGATTGGAAGATTTAGAATAACTCATAGTGTACTGAATGTTAGCTCCTCTGCTGCTTATGAAACTGCAGAGGAGAGTTTAATGTATTCACTTGTTTAACGAAACTGCAGATTAAAGCTTAATGTATTCTTTTCTCATGCATACAATTAAACCAAAAATTTGTAGCTGATTGTGAATTGTTTACTAATGAGACTAATAATTACCTGCCATATCCATTTGAGACAGCCAGCAACTACATAGTCTGTCTTCTGGCTAGGTATGCGAGAATAATTTACAATCGGAAAGGATGTCTTAGGAAGCATGATTCTCTTGGAGAAAGTTGGCAGTGGACAGTGAGGCAGAAGTTTAAAAAAGCATTAGACATTTCAGACATGTAAACTTTCCTTGTGAGGGTAGTTTACATTGCCTGATACATCCTTTTGTAAAATAGTAGCTTTCTTGGCCAGAGGCCCAATTCTCTGGTCACATTCACAGACATCTCTCATGTGAGAACAGACTCAGACACAGAGGATGAGAATCAGTTCTTGATGTGTGTATCTTGGATGATACAAAGAGGAATAATAAAACAAATCCAACCTCATTCTATGAAATAAATATCACTGCCAGCTTATTGCAGATACTTGTGGACAAGATGCTCAGCAGATGTGCAAGTGTATAGTTTTACTGACTTCAGTAGCACAAACACAACTTATCCTGTGCAGAGCAAAGCTTTGAAACTTCATAGTTAGCAAGTTTAACTTCTGTGGAGGTTTGCATGAATAATGCTCAGATTGCTGAGCTTTTTCCAGGGAGCAAAACATGGGGCTAAACTAAATATTTTTAAATTAAATGAATGATTGCCCTCCAAAAATAGGCACCTTTCACAGAGTAGAAATTTACCTCTTGTTTCAGCTGAAAGAAAACCTCACAACTCCACAACTGCTCTCCAATAGCCCTACATGGGCCTGACAAAGGACATAGTCCTGTATAACTTGTTATATACCCAGCCTGCTGTCATAACTTCTGATTTCTGTTGCTGAGGAATTTTATTTGGCATATGAAGTGGTTGCCAGCAACCACATATGGCATCCCTGCCCCACAGGAAGAGCTTTGTGCAGAGCTGTGTTGCCCCATCCGCAGAGCCTGCAGTGACATGGGCTAACTGTCCTGGCAGTGCTTACCACATTTTCATGCAGGTGGGCTCTGGGCAGCCACAGGTGAGCAAACCAAGGAGCAGCTTAGCCTTTAGTGAGACTGTCCTAAAGGAACTCCAGGGAGTGCTGAGAGTCCCTTCCTCTACCAGCTGTGGGAGCTGGCAGTGTGACCGGGCACCAACTGCCAGGGAATTTATGCCTTGGAAGAGTTAAAGTGCACTGACACAATTTCAACCATCCAGGGCAAGACACCAAGCCATTTTTGTGAATTGTTAAAAGCCTCACATCGGTTGATGCCTGCAGTTTTTGACAGTACCTGGCTGCCCAGCACAGGGAGGTAATACACCTCCTCACTAGGTCACACATGGTCCCACAAAGTGTAGAGCAGTCCTGGCAGCAGAGCTGCTCCATGTCTACCTAGGCAGGCCAGAGGTTTGTGCTTTACAGCCTGCAATAGCAAAGACATGAGGCCAGCTGACTGCAGGCAACAACACCTCAGGATCCCAGACCAGATTTGGGGTTTGTCTTCAGTAGACATTCAAGGTGCTTGTGGAGTTTTCTGTTGGCTCTTGAAGACAAAAGCTTTTTCCCAAAAGATTGGTTGATCAAGCTGAATTACCTGCTTTGGGCTTCATCCTTAAGATAACCTTCATAGCTTGCTGAAGCCAACGGGCTAATTTTTTCCTTTTGAAAATGTGTATCTACATTACAAATATATTTTTCCTACATTATTGAAGTCTGCTGCAAAAATTGCACTTTCCAATCCTTTGCCATAACTTTGGGGTAGACTAATTTTAAGAAACCATTATCATCATCTTCCCATCTCTTCCTTATGGGCTGAACTAATTTTTAGGGGATAAATTTACACAACAGTCAGGGTTCTATTTTCTAGCTTAAAAAAAAATCCAACACAGAATTATATAGTTACATAATGCAGAAACACTTTCAACTCCTTGCTATACTGAAAAAGCAAATAAAAAACTCAGGTTTAATGTGCTCAGAGTTCTTGGTTTGGAAAATTGCTTAGTACAGAAAACAGTGATGCAAAAAAAGCCCCTTTGGTTTTAAGGCATGACTCAGAAGGCATGATATATTGCTCCCTCTGCAAACTGACACGGGCTGCACCTTCCCTTTATGGTGGTGCAGGTGAGACTGGCAGCGGGTTAAGGATCACTCCAGAGAACAGAGCCAACCATGGAAACCACAGCAAAGAGGGACTCCATCAAAAACCCTGGGGTTAATGAACCATGCAGCAGCACTTTGAGACTCTCATTTCATTCCAATGAATGCTTGTAATTGGGAATTAAAACCACCAGCAAAGCTAAAACCATGAAAGACGGAAGAGATTTACACTCACCTGCATGGGGAGTTTTGAATCCCTCATTCCTTCAAGACAGACTCTTAACTCACCCAGCAGGAACTGTGGTTTGCCAGGATGCTTTAGCCATACAGATTTTCCACATAAACACCCACTACACATAATTTGTACTTCATGAGCTGTACGTGTTGCCACAGGTGGGATCTGCTGACAAAAAAGCAAAGGTGAACCCATATTTAAGTAGTTTTTATTCACTTCTGCTTTTAACATGACCTTAGAGAGCACATTTACTCTTTTTCCATATTATACATACTCGTGCACACCTATGGGTTGGAATTTTTTTTTTTAATTCTGAAGTTTGTATTGTTATTTTTGTTGTAAGGTCTATAAAAAAGATTTCAGGAAGCTTCTACCTTTTGAAGTTCTTCCTAAGATCACAAAAAAAACCCCCAAAAAACCACAAACCCAGAATGAGCTTTGTCTTTCTTTTTTACTTTTATCTTTGAGAAAATGAAAAAAAATGTCAACAGGTAAGATGTTAAAGCATACATCTCTGAGTTTAATTCAAAAACTGTTTGCTCTTTCTGGCTTTGGAGGCTTGGGGAGCTGCAATTTGAAGCACTAGCTCCCATTTTATTCCAAAGCATTTTACCAGAAACTGTGGTCAGATCAATGCTGCTTTTCATGGGAAATTTGATTATAGGTTAGCACAAGAAATGCAGGTCTTCTCGGGAGCAATGCTGTACAGAACTGAAGCACAATACTGTCAAACTGTAAATATGATGAGGCTCTGTCAGAGAAGAGGGGACACAGGCTTATTCTGCCCTGAGCTAGAAGGAAATATTCCTACTCTGTGTAAAAGACTATTCAAAAATATTTTGATCAGCACCATAAAAACAATCTGATTTAATGCTTTTCTTCACTTGCCATTCTGTGAAATACACCTTCAGGATTCACACCCTAACTGGATGTTTTGCTTTTGAAATAATCTGGGTTTTCCAACAGACAGCTAGTTTGCTTCTCCATGAGCTCTAAGAAGGCCAGCTCATCCCTTTGTCCTTGGCAGAGGTGGTAGGATGATGGACTCAGCATTCCAGCCAGGAAGCTGCTCTCCAGGGCAGCTGGAGATCCCAGTGCATGTAATTTGAAAAGGCAAATAACGAGTTTTTCTTAATACATGTCTTTGAGAAAAACATACCTCTAATCCCTATGGTCACATTACACAGTGAACACTGGCAGCATGTCATTTAAAAGCATATTTTAAAGGAACAGATGAAAAAAGGCAGAGCCAATGGGTATAGAAATCTGTAACTGTAAACCAGCTACAGTAAAAGGTTGAATTCCCACGACTGGGAGAAGGGGAGCTTTCTATCAAGGCTAAAAACAAGCTCCTTGTGGCAGCATCTGGGAAAAACATGGCACTGCAAGGAATCGTGGCTCCCATATCCTCAACATGGCTGAGCAGCCACCCAAGTGATGGGGCATCGCACACCTAATTCCAAGAGGAAAAAGCCCACAGACTAAAGGTGTACAAAAACCACTAAAGGGCAGAGTGGGAAAGAGCTCTGTTAATGCTCTGACAGGGCAAAATGGGCAGTTGTTACATCACCAGTTATTTAGGCCTTTACAAACCAGGACACTGAGTTTGACCTCAGATTTCCCATGGCAGCAACAAAGGGATCAGAGCACTAGTAGGGCTGATCACCTTGATATGACTGGCCAGAGGAAGGAATTTCCCTGTCTCAAGTTTCAAATCAGTGGAATGTCCAGGATTGTTCAGGTCAGCAAGATGTTTCTTCCCCTCCTTTACTTCAATTTCAATATAAGGTAAGTGCAGCAGCTTCCAGCCTGGAGACACTTTGAGTGTATGTAAGGTCTGGCTAGGATACATGTAAAGGTCTGTCTAGGACAACAGAATAATTGAACACAGGGATAAGAAAACAGAGATGGGCAACCTGACCAACTACAGATGTCAGAAAGGGGAAAAGGGTTACTGACCTATTTTTTTTGTGTGAGAATGTGAGCACAACCCACAAAGAAGTCTGGTCTGCTTTCTGAAGAGAATAATAAAACCCCATGAACAAATGTCATATGGCATTTCCTTACTCACTGAGAAATTGAGGCAGAGGTGGATATTCACATGATCTAATTGCTGATGCCAACAATAAGTCTTTCAGGTTCTCTGTAGGTAATAGAGTTAGATGCACCTCCTAAGGGTCAGCCAGTTTATCTACATTACACTCCTGCTATAAATCCCCTTCTCAATAAAGGAAGTATCTCTGTCTCCATTAATAATGCTTGACTTAGGAGTGTAATCTGTGCCAGAAGTTTGATGCTCTTAGTACTACCAGGCTGTCTTTTTCCTTTGTAGTGTCAGAGCTGTAGAGCAGGCTGTTCTCTGATCTTTTCTAATGGTTTCTGTCTGCTTCCAAACAAAAGAAAAGCACAGGTTGCATCGAGGTTGTGATTAGATATCAACACATTGGTACCAGATATGCACACTGCAAACAGCAGTTTTACAAAAAAAGACAAGCTAAATATTAATAAACATGACAAAGTCTTCTTCATGGGGGTCTCCTTGAGGGGTGTGCAAGCACAGGGCATTGATGGCAGAAACCAGCAAGGCAGCAAGCAATTTTCAAGACTAAAATAAAGATAAAAGCCAAGTCGAAACATACTCCATAAAACTTCTCCTTCAAGCTGCCTTCCTCCTAAGGAAAAATGGAGGTATTATCCTGACAAATGTTGTCATGAAAAGTTCTGTAGTATTTTTATTGTTAAGGTTTCCTGTGTTAGAAAAACAGTTAATTGTTGTCTCCTAGTTTAGTTTACCTAACAGAAAAATATTTAAATATAGGAGAAGAAAAAGGGAAAAGAAATGAATAAGAAAGGACCTTAAGCTCTAGAAACATTTTTTTCTGCAGTGAACTCAGAGTGACCGAAGTTCGTAACATAAGTTGAGCATGCAATATTTTCCACTGCTTACAGTTCCCTTCTGAACTTCCATTTTGTGGGAATACACTTGGATCATTGCTGACCTGTCTTTGGAAAAGGCTCACTGTGTATTTTGGCTTGGCTTCCTTCCATTTCTACTCCTCTAAGTCTGTTCCCCATTTCAACATCTCTTATTGCCACATTGCCAAACACGTTACACAACCCCAGAGAAGCAATTTATAGGAATATTAGTAATTCAGCTGTGACAAAACAAGCACTTTTCCCTTTAAACAGATCATTCTCTCCTGGGAATCATTGTTATGTAGCTGTTTGCTCCCTTGTTTACAGCTTTGCACTGGATGTGGTATTTAAACAGACAAATGACCCAAAGCAGTATAAACCTGTGAAAGCCTGTGCTCAGCAGCAGCTCTCAAAGTAAAACCTGGCTGGAAATATCCTGTGAAGACTTTTTCAACAGAGCCTGGAAGAGTCTTATAGATGAGTGTGTAACCTTCCTATAGCCAATCAAATCAAACCAAATGTGCATAACAGAGAGATCCTGATTTGATGTATTTGATGTCTGTAGTCTGAAGCAGCACCATCCTGATGAGTCTCCTCAGCACTCTGGGAATGCAATCCACCACCAAGTACAGCGCACTCCTAAAATACCAGCAGATACAAGGGTATGAAGCTGCATAACTCAGCCCAGGACTAGAATTGCCCATAAATTATAAAAAGCTTTAAAAGCAGCCTTGATAAAAGTACTGAAATTCACAACTGTTGCCTGAACTTGTAAGCTCTGTTTACTACAACACTGGCTCCCATGAGATACTTCAACAGGCCATCAGTTTGCTAGGTCAAAGGCCTTAGTTTTCAGTATCTTATTGGAAAATTATATGAAGTTAAATGTCAGCTTCTCTGAAAAAAGGTGACCCCCTTTTTGTGACATTAAAATCCGAGCCACATGAAGACCTTTTCATCCATCTCTCTCAAAAAACAAAAGCTTCTGATTCATAACGTGAAGTGTGTTTTGCTGACCCTCGGTTGTTTTTTTTACCCTGTTACAAATATTACCACTCCTGCAGAAGAGCTTGTCAGATGGAGTATCTACCTGTCAGAGTTTACAGTCTGACACATTAACATAAATAAAATTACTGACTTCGAATTTATGCATTGTTTACAAGCTGCAGCTCAGTCACATTTATTTCTGCTTGGCACTGATAAAGACCTCTGTAAAAAAATTGGTGGTGTAAATTTAGGGCAGTAATTGATCAAGCCATCTCCATGAATTCAACCATCAAGTCAACCCAAAGAAAGCCCTGTAGCTACACTCTGCTCTACCATGTTCATATTCATCCTCCATCATCCAGTTTGTATAACCTTCCACCAAACTTCAGTGGACAAATGTAGTCAAGAGATACTCAAACTCTCCCAGGAATGAGAAAGTCTGGCAAGACCCTCTGAACCAAGAAACACAGCCAGGGGCAGAGAATTGAGCTATTGAGGCTGATGGCTTTCTGACACCCAGGTGGTGGTAAAGCAGGTCTACTAAAAGCAGCATGCCCACCCTCAGCTGTGACCACAGAAGGAGAAGGTCCCACGGACACAAAATTACATTTTTCTATGTAAGGCTACCCAAGCAACCCAGCACAGTACCAGTATCAGATTTTGTTTTCCTGAGCCAAACTGGTGAGCTCTACAATCTGCCAAACATTGACACCACATGTCACCATAGAGAGGACTCCATCAGAAAGACTTACACAGACACAGGCAAAAATAAATATCTCTGTCACTGGTGCCATACAGTCACCAACAACATCCTCAGCCTGAGAACTTGCAAACAGAATAACACCCACACACCTATGTCTGGAGTGACAGAATTCTCACCATGTGTCATTTCCTTTTGAAATCCTTGAGATATCACTTATGTCTTTTCTGGCTTCAACTAGTGCCTACACCTCTAGGAAAACACCATCAACATCACTGCATGGGCAGTGGGACATTTAGCTGCTGGGTGGCACACAGTCAGCATGCAGTGACTGTCCAGTCAGCTTAACTGGACATTTCACCCATCACCTCCTCATCTGAGAGCATGTTGTCCCTGGTTATGTGCAGTTACTGCATGCATTTTGGTCAGGGATCAGCAGGAATGTGTGTGCAGGGACAGTGTTTAGCACGGTGGGCCCTGAATACCTCAAGGAATCTAGTCCAGCCTGAAGCAGAGAAAGCAGTTTGTTACTGCACCACTGGATCCATACACTTCAGTTTGTTTGGCCTAGGAGATACTAGCTTCTCTTTACTTGCCATCTTTTTCAGAAGTGAAGCATCAAAAAAATTATTTTTTAACAATCTCATCAGTAAAAGTGAGGAGAAATGATGAAGCACAGGGCAGGGATGGGAGTGAGGGGCAGAGGGAAGCAGAGCATAAACTGCTCCCCACAAGGCAGCAGAATTGTGTAATACACACCCAGCTTCTAAATGTCAGCACTAATGAGTAGGTTTTCTCCTGCCTCTGTGAGTTTTCCATCTTTCCAGGGCAGAACTGAAGGCTATGTAGGCAGTAACAAGGGAATGAGTAGGCAAACCAAGTGACAGATATTTGTCAAAAAAAAAAAAAAATGGACAGAATATTCCCACATCCTCCTCAAGGATTTTAGTTGCCATAGAATCACAAAAATAGTAATAGACTATAAAAGCACTGCAAACCAATAACTTTCACTGTCCAAAAGGGAACAGGGGTAAACAGGAGAAAAACACAAGACTAAGGCCAGATTCACAAGCTTTTGGGAGCTTCTGAGACAGAAGAAAATAGGTTTGAGCCCTTCTGTGTGAACTTTCTGGGAAATAATAAAGTTAATGAAAAACTGTCATGTCCAAACTCAATACTGAGATTTACTGATAGCTGTGCCAGCACAGTATGATCTGTCAATTTGCTGGCTACCCCTAGCAACAAATACTTGGACTTTCTCTAACAAGGACATTTTAACCATATTCAGGATGAAATACAGTACATCCTAACATAACTGCACCTTATTAGATGTGTCATTAAGAAACAGGAATGATTTTTGGTTACACCTTTGGTAAAGGGTGATGGTATAGCAAGGGTGTTTGCAGCATTTTGTTCTGCTCCAAGACACTTCCTGCATAATTAGTACTCTTACACTGTGAAACTATTCAATTTATACCTTCCCTAGTGAGCAGTGCCATGTAACCACAGCATTCAAGTAGCAAATAATTGTTTGATTGTCCATGCTTATATTTTTCATATTCAGCAGAGCAGATATTTTATTTCCATTAAATTTTCCAACCACTCTTTTCTCATCCATGACAGACATAAAAGAGGACATTTAACTCATACATTTCCTGAGGCCTCATTGCAAAGCTCATTATCTAGATTCTTGAGAAACTTTCTCTGTTACTCTGAAAAGTGAGAGAGAAAAAGTACCAAATGAACAATTCTGTTTATTGTACCACCTATGAATTTGTGATAACAATAATGCAATTCTGTCCCCAAATCATCAGTTGCTCTTCCTGAGATGACTGACTTGAGAGTGAATACTCCTACTCAGTGGTTTCTTTTCTTCCCAATAAATTCATAGCTTTCAGCTTTTTGTTTGTCTTTCTCCAAGATCTCAATATCCTTAAGCAGTGACTAAAGACAAGAAGATTGCTGTTTTTCAAAGAAGCCAATCCAGTGAGGGTTCACCTCTCTACTCCTTTAAGTGCTTTAATAGAAATAAAAGAAAAACAGAAGGTTTCCCCTAAAATCCGTGAATAATACAAACCCACAATAGCAGGTGCTGGCCCTCGTGGTCCCAGGGACTGAATGCATCTGTTCACTTCTGCAGAGCTCTGATCTCAGGTAAGTGAGGATCACTGACTTCACTCTGCCATTGAATCTCTGCCTTACCACGTTTCCACCAGCACTGTCCAACAAAGATATTGAACAATTGTGATTAAAAAGTAAGTATTTTAACTTGGATTTGTACTTATTTGTGGCCTATGTGACAACCTAATTTAATATGGATTTTAACTTCCTCTGAGAAAATATTTCTAACTCATTAAAATTACCCACACTCAAAAAAACCAACCCAGACCCATAAAAACACTCCAAAGATCCCAATCCCAAAACAGAAAAACAAACCAGGGAGGACAGGGTGGACTTGCTGTCATTTATGTCTATGAATATTTGGTGGACATAGGGCCACTTCCTAACTGATTGCTTTGCACATTCTCTGCTTATGGCAAAGAAAGGGAATCAGACAACACCAAAGAGCATTTGGTTAACAATTTTTCCCAAGAGCTTAAGAGCTTCTCCTGTTGGCTAGTCCAAGCAACACCCATATGAAAAAAACCCACATTAGTTTCTTGATGATATCAACAGCTTAGCAGTTACATCTTCCTTTGGCAGTTGGACTCTATGATACGTTTGCTGTTTCAAAGAAATTATGGTAACCATACAAACCCATGCAAGATGGAATTTTAATCAGAAGCGGATTAGTAATTTCCATCTTTGTTTCATAGCAAGTCAGAAATTGGAGAGTTTTTTGCCAACCCACAAAGGTATCATAAACTGAAGAACTGGAGGGTCAGGAATCAGAAATGGAGAAAAATATATTTCAAAATATACTGTCTGAAGTTAAGAGCTGATAGCAAGGTTAAAACTGTGAGGATTATGAAGCTCACATTGCAGAAATGCAAAAAAAAAAAAAAGAGGTGTTGTTTCTATCCACCACCCCCTCTCCCCTGCTTTTGTAAAATCTATATAATCAGGGAGTATTTCTCTCAACTGGGTTAACAGAGCTCCAAATAAAGTCTAAAATATATTCTTCAATTTCCTTTACTTCTGGATGAAGAGCTCACTCTTACACCAAGCTAAAGCACAAGTAGCTCAAGAGATCACTGGAGGATGGATAGAAGCTTTTTAGAGAAATGCAGCATTCAAAAAAGGTGAAAGGTATTAGTGGATAAGAAATAGCGTTAATATCCTGCACTGCTTGTATTGCTTGCAGGCTCACAGGTTTGCAGAATGGAAAACTGGGACACCACTTAATTCACTTCCAGATGTAAGTTATTGTTTTTATCACCTGTATCTCAGGGGAGCTGTTGAATCAAATAGGCACTTCTCTCACAGGGAAAAAAGACATGCTAGTATAGCTGTATAAGAACAGCTACACTAGGCCAGATTGCTGCATCCTCCAGCTCATTATCTTTTCTTGCCCAGAGACCAGTAAGAGATGCTGAAGTCAGACTATCAAAACAGGCTAAGCACATAGTAGTGCTTTGCCAGAATGCACTCCCAGCAATCAACATCTTCAGGAATTCCCAAAGGAGAAGCATATGCTCATGTGTCCTAAGTGCTAATAGACTTTGCTTCTGTGGGCTCCTGTGGTTGCTTTTGAATCTGGGTAGAATTTCAGTGCCCACGACACCCTGTGGCAAAGGCTGCCAGAGCTTAGTTAGGGATCTTGGAAGAAGATTCCCCTGCCTGTTCTGAACTTTTCAACCCATTTTTGCACTTGGCAGCATGTAATAACAGTGGAAAAAAGGTGAATTACTTTTCCCTGTCTACCTTTTCTGCTACTCTTTATTTGATAGCTGTCATATTCTTTCCTCCTAGTAATTTCTTTTTCATGGTGAAGACCTGTAACCTATTAAGTCAGGCCTTGGAAAGAAGCCACTCTGTACCTCTGATCACTGATGCCTTCCTTTTATGTATCCTTTCTCCTTACTCATGCCTTTTAGGAATGGAGGATTCATGAGGTGGGTACACCATTGACTCTTACAGCAGCACCACTATTTCTCCCATTTTTCTGCTCTATTCCATCCTTTACATTACCTAATACACTTCTTTTCCTCTTTGATCCTCAGTGAGCACTCAACAGATGTTTTGACAGAACTGTCCAAAATTACTCCAAGGCCTCCTGTGATTGCCAATAGCTACTTAACAGCCCATCACTGTATATGTGAAATTGGGGCTGTTCTCCAAAGTGCACAACTTTGCTTTTATCAACAGTGAGTATCCAGTGGCACTTTATCACCTAGTTATGAAATGTGACCTTTTCACACCATTTTGTGGCAAGCTCTGTTTCTTCCTTGGAACTTCTTTCATCATTGTCTATTCCCCTTTCTCAGGTCACCCAAGAACAACCCAGGCAGCACTGGCTGTAGCACTGATGTCCAGGAGACTGCAGTGTTCCCTTTCCCTGCAAAAACCCATTGTCTGTACCTACAGCTCAAGTGAGATCCAGTGTATAAAGAAAAACATCATATGTAGTTTTGTGTATTGCATAGCTTGTACAACAAGCACATTTCCCTTAAATCCCAGGTCTTGTCTGAGAGCTTCATGCAGATGTCTTGGATATCATGGAGCATCCCAGGTGACACAAAATGCTTATTTTTAGGTCATAGAATCTGACACTTTGTTTCCTGTTTCTTAATGAATTGCAGACTCATATAAGAACAATCACATTGCTTAGTAGTTTTGTTCATTTTCAAGTGTTTGGCAAAAGCTGTTCAGGAAATTCAGACCTACTATATCAGCTTTTCACACATGCTTGTAACTACCCTACAGAAATCTCTAGATCCCTCTGCAAAAGCAATGATAATTCTCAATCATACCTTATTTGTTCATGTGCCTCCTTGTGTATGTACTTTTGACCACATTTACTACAGTTTTCCTGATACAGATTTATTGGTTGCAAACTCCCAAACCCTTCTGAAAATCTGTTTAATATATTGAAATCACACTTGCCACTTTTTAATCATATGGTACCAAGGCAGATTTATGTGCTGTATATAAACTGAAACAATTCTACTTCTCCACTAAATGTTGGTGCGAAGATGCTGAACTAATCTGAGTGCTGTCTTAGCAAAAATTAAATCATGAATTAATCTGTAACCCACCCACATGCCATGATCAGACCTGGACAAAAACAAGAGAAGATATGCTTCTAATTCTTGCTCTATGGCCCTTTTGCATTTAAAAGCTACAGCCATACCAGCTATTCCTCCTAAGGTATGCACAATCAGCAGCTGGCCAAAAATAAAGCTCTTTTGCTCCCATGGTTTGTATCTAGTCCTTAAGCAGAACATGCTATGGCGGCAAAGGGATTTTTTTGGATGGCCTTTGCACTGGGGCTTTACTGCTATTGCCACACAAGGAAAAGGCTCTCACTCCTCACTGACAGCTCTATCACAGCAAAACTTCTATAGTATAGGCTGGACCTATGTTTTAATACATTGCCATGGCTGTTCCAATGGCCACAGCACCATCTCAGCTCTCTGCAGCCCTGTGGCCCTGCTCCCAGTTTCAGTCCTCTTCCTGCATCTTTCCCTTTACCTGTGATTTCAAAGGAAACCAGCCCCAGCTGCTCAAATGTCTGCCACTGTGCCCACACTGGATACATGCCATCAGTAAACAGGGGAAAGGCAGTGTGGTATGGATCATATATCTGGATTTTCACTGGTGAGACAGAGGTGAAAGATTCTCAGGGATGTTTAATTCATGAATCATCATCTTCATTAAGAATTCAAACCTTCCTGTAAATTCAAAATGTGAATAAGTGTCAGAATTAATTAAACAGTGTCTCCTTTTGTGTAATGAGGAGTAAAAAAAAATCATATGCAAGAAATGAAATTTTACTATTGTACAAAGCTGTTTAAGAAGAATCATTGCTTTTGTCCATGAGGGAATCTATCTCCAGATGTAATTTACTCCCTTATAGAGATCTTATTTCTCTTTAACATCAGAGGCAAAATCTCTTTCTTCTGTACATCTGAAAAGATTTATTCATAGCCACTCTTCTGGTAAGATACTTCAATCTTGTAGTAATATTTAGACAAGGTCAGTTTCTGGCTAAACCTAATGTGTTACTGTAGATTATTCCTATCCTTAGCCAATATCATATCATATAAATGTATTAGGACATTTTCCTGGACTACAACATCTTTATAAATACTGGAACAACTACAGAATAAACAAATAGAAAGGCATTGCCTGTGGCTGACCTGTGATTTGGAGCTCTCTCTCAATTCCTTGACCTTCATTTTCAGTGTATAAAAACAAACCCAAGCATCCAAACCATACGCTTGTCACTTCCTCTAACATTCTAACTCTAACTTAATAGGAATGGAACAGAGCATGTAATGTGCCTTCACAAGTGCTCCTACATTCATATCTGTGTTTCATAGCTGTGTTAACACAGATCTCCATCAGGTCTAATGCTAATTTCAGCTTCCAGCCTTTGTTCCTTGCCTTCTTCTTCACCTTCCCCAACAGAAGGGAAATGTAAGATGGAAGTGAAGCCATGCTGACTATTCAGTAGGCTTCTGTGGCTCACCTCTGCCTGGAAGATCTCTGTGCACAGGGATTAGTTTGGATTCTGCAGAACAGATCACAACAGTGTGAGAGAGAGTGGAACCCAAACACCTCTTCATTTAATGCAATGACTTACTTTCCTCCTTCAGCATTTCTCACAGGGACTAGAGTTACTTCTGTGCTATGAGAAGTGGCAAGCAGCAGGGAGGGTGGGAAGAGACCAGACAGGATTTTTTAAGACTACAACACACAGAAGACTTCAGAGTCAGATTGATGAAGATTGGCAAGTTTACCAGAGACCATTTGTGTCTTACTCTGCTCCTGCAGCACATTTTCAGGGACACACACAGTCTTCCAAGGGGCACCCAGAAAGCAAGGGCTAGAGCAGGTGGGCAATGCCAAGTGAGTGGACAGCAGTTCCAGAGAGGGCTGCACAGCTGCATCCCCAGTGTGAGACGTGCTTGGGACTGCTGTGGTGAATCCAGGTGCCCAGCAGGAAACCAGCCCACTTGACAAACACTGTAATCTGGACTGCAGCATTTGGTGCTTCAGGGGGTACAACTCTCATTTCCCCCTCAGGATTTCAAAAGTCTATAAGATAATTTTCACCTTGAAAATACCAGAGAAATATCAGGTTATAGTGGCTCAACTGAAGCATTAGTTCAAGAGCATGAAATCAGAGATATTTTTGAAAGTGGATATGGTTGATAGTCTGCTATGGGAGGTTAAAAACCCCAAACAGCCATGACAAGTGAATATCTCTGGGGGAAGGGTTGAGGATGAAGTGGGAGATTCCAGCTAGGTACATTACGAGAAGACCTGCAGATGTTTCAAGGTCTATTTCAATATGCAGAGCTCAAGCTATGAGTCTGTATAACAGATGGCAGTTTCTGAGTCACTGAACATTATTATTTGGCAACAAAGTTACGCTGTCTCAACCATTTCTCATAGGATTCTTGCCACAAACTGCTGTGAAAGTGATGTGTGTTCTGTAACATTCAATTGCAGAGTTTCTAAATCATTGAGCAGAGTTCCATATAACTGTAGACACAGAAACATATATAAATAAAAGATTTAAAGTAAACTTGGCATATATCAGCCTGAGTCAGAGAAATCAACACTGGAGTCCAGAGGCCCACCATTTTCTGTGTATTTCTGAATTATGTATGCTTGCACTTCATTACCTCCTAACTGATTAAATAATTACTTCTTTCAAGGAAGATTTTGTAGAGAACTGTACTGAGTATGACAGGGGAATTATATCTCAACACCAAAGTCTGGCACTGAAAGTAGCTTTCTCTTTAAGATATTTGCATAAATAACAACCACACCCTATTTATAGATTGATTCCAACAGTGTTACTATGAGTATTAAATGTCCTACTCAACAAGTAGATATAAGGTCAGAAGGCCAGATACACAAAAGTTTTTAGGTACCTAAATGCTTCCTGATTTCATTTAATCTGAGTTTGGTGGGATTGCTGGGATTTAGGTACAGCATCTGACCCTCTGTATGTTTGCAAGACTATTGGAGGTATTGCTCTCATGGACAGGATTAAGAAGCCCCAGCTCCAGTCTCATCCTCAGTTTATTAGGCTACGGCCTTTTCTCAATTGCATCAAAAGAGTTAATAGGAGTAGCACATGACCTTTCTGTGATAAGGCTTTTTATCACAGCAGCCTCCCAGAGAGTCAGTGTCTACTTTGCAGAGCTATTAATAGACAACATTCCTGCAGGAACATAATTCACAGAGCTGCATGCACAAGACAGGCACCAAAACCTCATAAAGCACCAAATGGATTATGCTCTGAATCAAAATAAATGAGCTGCACACACTGCACAGTGAAATGTTCAATACAGGCTCTCTACACAACAGCTACATACCTGAAACCATAAAGGAGAGAGAAATGGCAGAGAGCAGGCAACAGCCTAACGATTTGGTATTGCTCATATCTTGAGCAATGAGATGGTTATTTTTAACCCCTGGTAACTCCCTTCTGCCTGTTTTACACTTTATTTCTAACCTGTAAGGACTGTTGACTAGGAATTGAAGGAAAACTATGAACAGGTAGAGCAGAGACTATTTAGAAGAGATTAGTATTGTCTTCTTAAATCAGGGAAGAGAAAATACAGAAAAGGGGGAAGGATGGCTTCTCTTAAAGCAAAACAAATCTTTATAGTTAAAGCACTTCCCTTCCAGAAAGCACATTTCTCCTCCTTCTCCCATACAATGCCACGCAGTTTACGGAGTTAAAAGTCTGCTGAATGAAATGCTTCTTTCTCAGCAATATGCCAATGATATCTTGAGCTGCTCATAATAAAAGCAAAGCCTGCAAATATTTTTTGTAAACAAAGCCATTGCTCGTAGGCACCTCTGTATCTAGAAAGTAATAACTCCTTTCAGTGCTGCCCTTTAAATTGTCATTTTTGGCAGAAACCTACATTTTTGAAAAACAGAACCAGGGCATCATGTTACATAGAAAAAGGACATTATGGTCCAAGCTGGAAAAAACAATCTTCCTTTCCTCCAGGTTTTATCCATCAAAACAGGGCAACAGAGCTTTGCAACCTTGACATTGTACACTGATGTCAAGGTGACTGCTATTATAGCCTGTTCACTGTGCTACATATGGTAAGGGACCTATTCCATCTGTACAGATAGTAACAGTAGTTTAAGAAATGAAACAGTTAAAAAACACTTAGCTAAACTACAGCCATAAATAAAGAGATGACGACACTTGTGAACAATTAACATATAGAAAACTTTTGGATTTTGTTTTTAAAGTTCATGGTTTTCCTTGCTATTTGCTTTATACATACACCACTTTTAAATTGATCTGGTGATAAACAAAAAAAAGTTCTGGCTGATTTAAGGAACTAAAACGCTATTATATGGACAGCATCACGGCTTAATCTCCATTGTAAAAGTATAGGGAGTGAAATCCTGTTCCTTCTGAAATGCACGAGTCTATTATTGAGCGCAATAGAGACAGGGTTTCAGCCATCAGGTGAAGGTATTTCTAAACTGTAAGATGAGGCAGTCAGCACAAAATCCTATTAACTAACATCAAAAAGTGCTTAGACAAAAGATTTTCATATTCATATAGTTTTGCAGTTGGAGGGGCTCGCAGTTAAGGCACATTAAACGTATTTCCAAAGTCAAGCTTTATGAGCTCTGCTTCTGTAACTGTGTAGATGTGCAGAATTAGATGCTATTAGAGCTGGACCTTTGTGATCTTTTCTTCTGCAATGTTTATAAAATGTCCCTGATTAGTAAAGTGTCCAACAATCCTAGAGTTGTCAAACATTTTTTGATTCGATTTTTTAGAGGAGCAGACAGTAACAGACATGAGATGCTCCCTAAGGATTTTATCTACCCAAGCTTTCTCCTCCTCCATATTTTGTGCTCAAGTAGTGATGTCGTACATCTCTGCTGGTATCCCACCTTGCACCTGAGCTTTGGCTAGAAGAAATATCAGCAATAGTTCTACTTGCAGAGACTCCACTTCCTTTTTTTTTTTTAACTGCTTTTTTTCCCAGCAATTATGAAGCAGGACAAAATATCAATGCACAGGCTTCAATAAATGCCTGAATTCTAAAGAAATATCTGAAAGGGATGAGTGTTTTCCTCCCGTAAGGCAAACTACATAATCTGGAGCACATTCTTTAGCCAAGCAACATGCTCCATCTCACTTTAAGAGAGAAGTAGTGTAAAACCACCTCACCTTGTAGCATCACTACATGTTTTTACAGTTGTTCTGTTGCTGCTTCAGATGTTGTAAAATGCACCAGTTCAGTCAAGTGCTGCTTTAGCCTGCATGAAAACAGGCATAGGAAATTCAAAACCCTTCTAGGGTTTTTTCCTTCCAAGCTCCATCAGTTATCATTCCATCTCTTCACAAACAGCATCCAGATGTTAACAAACATACCAAACTTACTGGTTTTCAGTGGCACAACCTTTTTCTATTTAGCTGTTTCTATCATTTATTTTGTCCACCCTGCAGCCTTTGGTGATTGTTCATATTTCCAGCTTACCACAAAATATGTTGCATGAGTATCAACAAAAAGAATTCTTTTAATACGAACCAAAACAATATTATTTGCTTCCAATACAGGGAAATAGAACTTTCATTTAAATTTATGTTCATTGGAGCTTTCATTAAGGGAAGCCAGTGCGGAGCATCGCTGAATGTTCCAGCTGGATTCCAACAGTGAACTTCTATTTTCAGAGTTCCAAAAACTCAGTTCCAAAGAGACTGAGGATATTTTAAATATTTTTTGAAATGTGCATCATTTGGTAGAAAATAAGTCCTCATGCCATGAACTATAGGTTTTAAGATCAATGCAGGTCTGATAAGGTTGAGAAGTGACAAAAGTAGAATATACTGTGCCTTTAACAGGCTTTGCAGCATCACTGAACACACTAATGCTTCTACACTTTAAAAAACTTTGAGTTAAACTTATGGGTATGCTGATCTGAACAAGGCTCTTCAGGGTCTTCCACAACAAAGGACTGTGAGGAAAATCCATAGGAAATGCAATTATTTAGATAATGAAAACTATCATCACATTCTGCCTTTAGAGATGCCTGTAAATTCTGAGACCTGTGGGCTACATTTTGCATCAACACCGTCCTTGGGTCAAAGGAGTTCCATTTCAGGTAAAACGGGAAAGAAAAGGAAGAAAAACAGGACAAAGAAAGTTAAAGCAAAGCAGTGACACTGCTGTTTTTGAGGACAAGCCCTCTGCTCTGCTCCAGAGCAGCAAGCTAAGGAAAGAAAAATCCACAGCAAATGTCTTGGTTACACTCCCCTGCTCATGCCACAGTTTCAGGGTTCCTACATGTTTTCCTATGAGAGTATCTCACTTTCCCCAAAAAATTATTTTTCCACTCTGCAACCTAGGAAAAAGCTTATCAGCAACATGAAAAGAGATTGTAACTCAAAGGTAGTAGATGCTCTGTTGTGACAGGGTAGATAGATAACTTGTGTCACAACTGACACAAGTGTGATTATGGGAAAGGCATCCATTATTCTGGTTTGTTTTTACCAACCTGTGCTCTGCAGTTGAATATTTATTTAAAGAAAAAATACATACAAAGTGATTGCTGACTGTATGCAGCAAAGGACCAGATGCTATTGGGTTACACTTCCCTGGACAGGGAGCACTAAAAGTTTGAACAGTGTTGCCTCAATAAAAATACAAGAAGTTAAAAACAACTCCAAGCCGTAATAGTGCAGTCCCTGCTTATATTCCTACCCTCATTTATGTAACAGTGTTTACTACTTTTTCTCCCCAGGAGTAAGATTTCAAATAATTACTCTTTTAACTTGCAGTTTCAAAACTCTGCTCTTTTCTTTTATAGAAAGACTCCATAAAGTCTGATTCTGTTCACTTCCTTTCCAATTACAAGGTCTTCTGCAAACTTGGTCATTTATACCCAAGAAACAGCTTCAAAGGAACCCCTATGAGAAAAAGTGTTTAGAGGTGATTAGCAAAGCCCATGAAGATATTCAGGGGCAAGGTCCAGGTTTAACTTCAGCTACAAGGAAACATTAAGCTTTTGTCAAATTAGAATCAGAAACATGGAGAAAGCCAGCAATGTTTAGAAAATGCTCTCTATCCCCATAGAATCATGGCTATAAACTGGGAAATCTCAGGAGTTCTCAGCAAGATAGGCAAAACTGGATTTTGCCTCCTGGAATAAGGAATTTGAACTGTTCCTACCACAGAGAGAATGAAAGAAAAAGTGGGCACAAGTGGGATACAGAGCCAAAGAGCTGGGAACCCTTGAAATGGGCCTGTTGTTGTCCTAAGGAGAGAAGGGGAAAGTTGCTGGTCCATAACTGGTACCTCAGATGCCCTATTGCTCTTCCTTCAGCATGAGCACCCCAGCCTTTGACAGCTCCCAAGGAAACAAACCAAGATTACAGCACTTTTGTTTGTTTACTTTGGTTTGAGCTTGTTTTTCGTCCCCAGGGCAACTTTGACATTCAAAGGGAAGGTTCTGGCTACCTATTGCATTGAGTTTGTGTGCAGAAAGGTTTTGGTAGCAGGAGGGGCTACGGGGGTGGCTTCTGTGAGGAGCTGCCAGAAGGTTTCCCTGTGTCTGATGGATTCCAGGGCAGCTGACTGCAAGGTGGACCCACCACTGGTCAAGGTCAAGCCCATCAGCAATGGTGGTAGTGCTTATGGAATTGCAGATTTAAGAAGGGGAAAAATCCCCTTTAACTGCAGACAGAGAGAAGAGTGAGAACATGTGAGAAAAAGACCTTTATGGGTGACACTTGGTGCAGCCCCATCAGCTTTGTTGTCTTTCTGGTGCTTGCTAAGCACTGGTTGAATTTTGTTTATGGTAGAAGTAGTATTCTACCCCAGCAGAGAAAGCCACTTTTCAATAAATCTATAGTTGGCCTGCTGTGTTCAGTACGTGAAATTGTTAAGCCAGTTCCTTCCCCACTCTGTGTCATCTATTTTATATAAATGATTCATGAGCATTGATTTGTTGGTTTGCTTTTTTTAAGAGTATGCAGTTATTCTACAAAGGATTATATAAAATATTCATGAGGTTCAGATATAATACACCTGCATAGTGGTTGCATTACCTACCAAGTCTTACCTCAGTTAGACTGATTTATTTATTTTGGCTCTGTTTTCATGTTTCACCCTTTCAAGCCACGTAACTTCTTTACCAAGGAAGTTAAGAAACTAGAGTCAATGAAGCCTGTTCAAAGCTTTCACTTTTACTGATTTTACCCCTCCAGATATTGACAGATCACAAATCCTGATCTGATCAGGGCCAGATGGCATGAGTATGCCTAATCCATTATACTAAAGGTTATGGAGGAGATTACTGAGACAGTAAAGAGCATACATCAAAGAAGAAAAGTTTTCTTTTTGTTTGCACTGAAAGAAACAAACCAGCACATAAAATGCACACAAAATTAAATAATTTAATGTAACAAATGCTTCTTTTTGTAGGAATGCCAATGTTAAATGAATAAACAAACAAATCTATGTATAAGGAGACCATGAGACAACAACACAAATGAAATTTTTGCCAGACCCAAGTTTCACCTCTGCTTATCACTGCACCCAAAGGCAACCAGTTGTACAGTTTTCATTTCATTATGCTGATATATTGCTTTTGCTATTTCTAGAAAATGGAAAAACTAGAAGTTTCACCAATTGAAAATAGTTTTGCTCTTAAAAAGTGATCGTTTGGCTTGTCTACTTCACATTAGAATGAAGAACTTCCACTAGCCAAGGGCTTAAGCAGTACATTTTGATGAATTGAACTGCATAATGATGCTAAATAATACCAAATAAAGATTTCTAACAATGTTTTTGAAATAAACCCTGAAAAGGTTGTTATAGAGTGACCTGCAATTATGAGGAGCAGACTCACAATAGTTCTTTGTCTTAGGAGACGGAAGGATCAGGAAAACAAAAGACGGCTTTGAACAATCAATGCATCACTACCAATGGCTGCAAAGAACAACAAATACAGCAACTTCCCAGCAGAGGGAAGAAGATAGAAATGCTGCTGAGCACATTGTAGCCCACCGATGCCCAATCGTCTCCAGCCTGGCAGGATTTGTGGCTTATTCTGGTGGTGGGCAGGGCTGTATGGTGCAATCAGTCCTCAAACACCCTGCACAGCCATCAACCCCATACACACCAGTGAACCCAATGCCATTGGAAAGAGAGAATGGCTTCGTTCAGTTTACAGGCCAGAAATCTTCATGCACCATTCACAGACTATTTGGTCTGAGTGGCCATCCTTTTAATAGCCTACATATGAGTAGGATGAAAGAATAAAACCCTCTGTGCACTAGCTGCCTACTCTTGTGTTTTAAACTTATGAACAGAATTCAACTTATAAAAGCTCTCTACACACTCATTCTGGGAAAGATTTTTGGAACACCAATCTGCAGTTGGGGTGGGAAAAATAGAGATGAATCACACTTTTTATCAGTTACATACACTTTCATTTCTATTAAACTGTTTTCTGAATATTAATTTCTTTTTTTTTTTTCCCCTACTTGCTGATGTTGATTTGGCATTGTTTTTATCTACACCAGAATAACAGCGGTTCCTATTTTCATGGCAAGTTTTGCTTTCTCATTTTTGGTAATAACAACAAAATCCCCATACTGTTTTCCTGGCACTAATCAATCCAATTTATCATAACTCCAGAGCTGACAAGTTGTGGCTTTGTTATGGGTACAGTTAAGCACATGCTTTTCAGTTAAGCATAATATTTGTCCTGTCTCTCAGCTGGATTTCACTTTCAGTATACACCACCTAAATCTAGAACAGCTTCTTGTAATGATCAGAATCTAGCCCTGCCAGCTAATTCAGGAAAGGAACACAAAAATACCACAATACCATTCAATGTGACAGCATTGTTAGAACACATTACGTGCTAAAATGTTGTGGGAAAGTAAAGTAAGTCTTACTTAACTTACTGCAGGTAACTTAAGACTTTCCGCTTTGTGCTGCTTTGGTGGGGCTTGATGTGTACAAGCAGAGAGATCTGTCACACCAAGTGATTCTGTGATGTGGGTGGTTGGAAGGTCAGCCCCCATATGTGGCTGTGCACATTCAATAAGACCAAATTTCCTTCCTGGGGCACAGCCTAGAATGTACATACAGGGATTAACAGCGCAGTTGTCCTAAAAACCTCCTCCACAACTGCAGACAGCAATTCTAACAGCAGCCCACACAGCTGAGGTGGGACAGAGGCCACAGCCTGACCTGTTCCAACCCTCCACTCTCTCTTCTCGAGTGCCAACACACAGACCAGGGTGATGTTCAGCCAGTGAAAGCTTGAGGTCATTTCTTACACCTCTTTGACAAATCCTGCTACTCAAAATCCAAGTGTGAAAAGTGATAGCAATAAAGACAATGAAGAAAGGTGTCCTCGTGATAAGCAGCCTGGCCTACACCCACACTGTGAAGGATCTGTCAGTTTTCATGGGGCAATGAGAATTGGAGCCATTTCAACTGATCTTTGCATCCTTTTTCTTCCACATTACCCAAGAGCTCTGCTCTACTTTCTTTACTGGAACCTAACTTTATGTGATGCAACAGCACTTGCATTTCCAGCTCTGGAACAAAGCATTTAAACCTCCAGGTATCACCTGCTCCTCACTGTGCCTTGAAAACATGCTGCTGGTGTGCACACCTTCCCTTGCCTCAGTGCATAGTTTGAGGTTACTTTCGAAACTCTTGTCCTTTACTTCAGCCAGAAGGCAAACTTATCTCACATCCTGTATCAGAAATGGGGGCTAAATACAACTGCCTGACACTCCAGAACTACTTCTATAATTTTCCAGTGCTGAGCCCTTAGGACTCCACTAAGCTGGAAACTGTGCCACTTATACTACTTAGTAGGTTTTCCAAAAAAGCTGAAGACAAGAATTAAATGAATCCTAGATGCAAGATAGTGAGTTCAGACTCATGAACTGTAAGGTTTGGTAACAATTCTAGAAGGGATCACTCCAGTTTGAAGGAAAACAAAGCTTATTCATCCTCTCCATGCATGATCAGCTGGAGCCACTCTGATTACTGTTGGGGAACTAGTAGGGAAAGAAAAACAGAGAAATCTCAGTGTTATCTCAGGGCTGACCAGAAAGAGAACTGAATTCCCTTATTCCTCTACTTTAAGCAATTGCAGCCCATTCCCCCTTTTATTCTCTCTAACTGGTAATCAGGCATGTCTCGCCATCCAAGAATGAAACTGCCCTACAAATATGTTACACACTAATAAAGGAATTCATATTTTTTTTCCATCATCTTTATCCTCCTATTTTAGGAAGTTGGGTTTGGCTTTATTCCCCTGCCCTCCTTGCCAGCAAAATTTGTTCTTTTCCCTGCCCAATTAATTCCTTGAGTACATTTAAATATCTTGCTATGCTTCTCCCCCTTGCCTATTGCACACCTACCATTTTGCACTTGTTCCTCTAATTACAGTTTCTATACTTTCCCTAAAACAGGCTGCCATGAACTAAGTAACAAACAGCATTGCCTTAAATGCAAAAACGGTGTTTAATGAAGTAAGTGAACAAGGAGACAAACTCCAAGGAGACAAAACTGCAGCTACACAGCCCACACTGAGGAATGTCTCTAAATACTCATGAATAAACAAGATGTGAGGGAAGTAAGGGCATTCAGTCAACGAAGATGGATGAAGTAAGAGTTCCTTAGTTTCAACTGCTTGGCATTTAATATATCAGTGAGATGGCAGCAAGCCTTGGCTTTAGTACAGCGTGAGGCTGCAAAGATAACAGCTTGTACCTCTGCCTTTCAGGTGCCACAGTTACTCCTGGTCAGACAGTAGTGTGGGAATGTTTGTAGGGTTTTGCCTTCAGAATGAAGGGAACAAATCATGGCATGCAATTGTCAGACACATTCCAAGGTTACGCAAATAAAGTCACATAATTATAATATTTATTGTTCTTTTTTCTCTAAATAGACACAAAGTAGCCTTGCACTTTGCTGACCAAATCTTCATCTCTGATGATGAAGATCCAAAAGAGGATTTTTGAACCTTTTGTTCAATAATACAATTCTTCAACATATTGTTATGTACCTCACATGAATCACAGCAGCTCAGTAAGAGGTAAGGACCCAACACCGACATCTTATCTTCTATTAGAGTTAGGCATTTATAAACATGGACAAAGCCAAAGTTACAAAATTAGGCAATGAGCTTGTCACCCTGCCAGCATCCAACTGGAAGAAGCTTTCCTTTTGGAATGCAATCTAAATAGATGTATGGATTCAATTAGCACCCGCCCAACACGAATGGTGCATAATTTACATTTACGTCAAGCTGCCCTATAAATCTGATGGCTTCACCGTCATCTGCCTGTGAGTACCTTACCCGCCATGCTGACTGACTGCCAACATCTTTTGGCTATTTATGCAGTGAGAAACAAAGGGAGCTCTTTTTTGGTTCCCGTGTCCTTTAATTTTAGTTTTGGGAAGAAAGCTCGTGAAATTTCTCATCCTTCTTCCCCTGCAGTCTCTTTTAGATGGAAAAAGAGGAAGAGGAGAAAGAATATGAGAAGAATAGCAGAAGGAGGAAAAAATTGTGAATGTCTCAAGCATGTCCTCACGTCTTTAAAAAGCTAGGAAAGAAGGATCACTATTTCCATTTCATTCCCCTCCTCCAGTTTCAAGCACTGTATGGGAGAGGAGATGATGACATTAAGAACTATATCATGAACAGCTGAAGCAGGAATATTGACTGTGTCTGAAACATCAGACAGGTTTTCTCTAAGTTAGGAGTTGTGATGTAGAGCCCAACTATTTTCTTCTCCCACTTCACTGCTTACAGAGAGTGTTATTTATTCCTAATACACTGTACAACAAGGTTTGGGGAAAGTGTTTCTCTCCATTGATTCTCCAGAGATGTCTACTTACAGCAATATTTAAGTACCACTCATGTAATTTATGCATCTCTAGCATTAGTTGCTCTCCTTTCTTTTGTTCCCTAATTGATTCAAGGAAAGCAAATGAGATAAAAGCACATTGCAAACAACAGTTGTTCACTGAGTGACAAAACTTTGGCAAACTCAAGTTGAACATGAGGCTGGCAGGGCAAAATTTCATATGAAGATTCACTGCTGGGACACTCACAAGCAGACATGAAAATGGATTTTGAAACATCTAAAAAATTTTACAGTAACTAACCACCAAATAAGCAACAAGTGAGAACTGTTCCTATTAGTGAGTGATGCAGCAGAATAAATCCTCAAAGCAGTCAGGAAAAATAAGCTCCATGGTGTTCTCGGCATGGTAATGCTGGCAGTTGAAAAGGTAGTTGTAGGGAAGCATGGGGGATTTTATCCCCTTTTGTCCTACACTTCTACAAAAAGAAAAAAGAAAATCATGGGGATGTTCAGACCCTATTTTCTTTATTTTTCAGTTGCCCTCTATGGTTCATATAGTCCAGGGAGAAAACTATGGGTGGAAAAGTCACAGCTCTAAGTCAGTAAATCTTCTCATTACAAACCATCACTTCTGATATGAATTAGAACTCAGATCTTGCAAAAGGTCTGTCCTATAATGAGAAGAAGCCATGAGTCCTCCTACTCCAGAAAAATACTTTGGGGTGAGGTTTTATTTCCAAGCAGCCCTTTGTCTGGATATCCAGAGGACACAAGTACACCCAAGGCAAAGCACCTGGCATGAGTTCTGGCATGCCCACACCAAGTAGTGTGGTGTGCTCTGTAGCATACCTGGGACACCAGCAGGACCTCCCAGGGTCACTGCTTCCACTTCTGTTCTCTTGCACAGATAGTTTGCCACTCTCTACCCACAGCAACTGCTGGTTGTCCCTTGTCAGATCCTCTCCTCAACCCTGAACTCAGAAGACAGAAGCTGTCAGGCAAAGCATAAATCACCCTCTCACCTGGAGCTGCAAGTCTTGACCATTTCAGGAGGCAAGCATCTGAGCACTGCCTTCAGCTGAGGCCACTACAATAGCAATCAAATAATGTCAGCTCATCCAGCCCAGAGCTTGGCAAAACCACAACTCTTGTCCCTTGCATGCCACAGGGTATCTTCTGGTGTTCAAGGCTGCTTTCAAGGAAGCTTGACTCCCCAGTCTGGCAAAGCTGGCTGTCAAAACGATTGTCTGGGCATTTAGCCTACATTTTCCATTTGTATTTTTCATGTTTATACTAATTTATGCATATAAATAAGCTATATGTATCCATTAGCTTTTCTACATTTTAACAGCCAAGTATTTCTGAGTGAATATTAAAGAGATGTTAATGACATGGCAAAGCTAATTAAACATTGAGTATGTTGCTATGTAGCTAGCATTTTAAGGAGAACCACAGCTGCTGTGAAGGGATTTCATTTATGTGCAAGAAAACACCCTCTTAAAATAATCAGAAATAGATTATTCAGAAAAATACAATATCGAACTATTTCAGCTGTCAAAATAATAAAAAACTCTGATGAGAGAAAATCAAGACATTTAACAATTGTATAAGAAAGCTTCAATTTATACAAGGATGTAAGGCTTTTCCCTCTTATGCCCTAGATGATTGTGATTGCAATAATGCTGTCTATTTATGATGTATCTAGATGAAGTAATCCAGTCTTAAACAGAACAAAAAAGAGATAAACACATATTAATAAATGCACAGATAAAGCACATCAGGAGATATGCCAAGGATCTCTCAGTTGTCAAATACAGAGACACCTTCATCTTTAGAGTTCAGTACATAGCTACTCTGAATGTTAACGGCAAGCACAGGCAGGCAATTTAAACAAAGAATAAGGCAGCAGGCAAGCCATACAGCACTGCCTCAGCTGCCTCTCCTGCTAAGGATCCTGTAACATCACGTGAAAGTCTTATTTTCCTATTCTTGCTTTACAGGGTAGGTCAAAGTCTGAAATATAATTTTCCATATGAAGTGTCATTGCCAACTCTAACTCTGTTAATGTAGCACTGCAAAGTTCTATTTCTTTTTGTCATACCCATGTCAACCATTAACTCTATACCTTTCCTTTCTTAGATTATAGTGTCTATAAACACTTTGAAATGTGAAAACAAATCTAACCTATGATAGCTTGTAGTTCTGCTCAAGTATCACAACAGTTATACTGCAGCTGTACTGACCCCGGCATCCCATATTGTGCCTTCCAATAGCTGGGCAAACTTCAGTGGGTTTACACAACTTAAACATCTGCAATTTATGCAGCTCAGTAGACAAGACCAATACACAGCTGAATGCCTCCAAGTATCCCTTAATCTAGGAAGAAATGGTTAGTAAAATTAAGTGTGACAACCAGATATGGCTGTACCCACAGAGGAGTCAGATCTGAAAAATGGCATAGGGGCTACATTAAAATGGAGAAAAGTCATAATTTAAAACCTTACTGGTTTTGAAGGAGAAGCCAAAACTTGCCTCTCTTACAGCAATGGCATATAAAAGGACAGAAACAGATCCCATGATGTCAGTGTTATTGAGACATTCTGAATTTTTGGATGATTAAAAAAAAAAGGAATATATTCAATGAGGCTGACACACAGCACTCCAAACTTCTGCAAAACTGACCTTGAAGTAAGATGTTAGCACACTAGATTTGAGCAAAAGCAGACTTTCAGAATGAGATAAAGCACTGTGCAATTTAGAATGGAAGCAACAAAGATTAGATGCAGCTAACTATGATGTCGTACATAAATAGAGTCAAGCAGGTTATATCCCAGCCTTTCAACAGCCTTCTCTCTTCCAGACAGTCTGTCACCCCTATGACATAATAGGGAAACCTCCAGATGGGAGAAACATTTTCCTATGATGATTTTTACTACAGTCTAAAGATTCATTGCAGGGTTATTTCCACTGATTGCCTCCCACAGGTCAAAACCATCCAGTTAAGATGTGCATCTAAAATAAGTATTGCTGTCATATTCCCCAAGGCAGCAAAACATAAGGAAGATTTTGCCAAGATTAAAAACAAACAAAAAACCCCAACTAAGACTAAATGTAAATATGCAAAACCTGTTAAGTGATAGCCCTGCACAAAAAGACTGACATGAACTCTGCATCTCAAGATTTATGCTCCTAAATTTGGGTCTTTGATTCCTGAGTGGAAGATTTTTTTTATGAATGTCTTTAAGGAATAGACAATAGAAATAGTGGTCAGAGAGGATGGTTTGTTAAGCACAGCACCTTTTGCTAGAGAAAGCCAACACCTATAGCTATATGAGAAGAGAGTGAGCTGCTGAGATGACACCTTGAATGGATTGCAAGGATGGCATCTTCCACAGGAAAACAAGAGACAACAAACGAGGTCCCATGGTTGTGACCTGCAGCCTTGTGAGATGATAGATGATGGGTGCTCAAATGATAATTTTGTACAGAACATTTGTCTTGAACATACAGAGAACAGAACTTAAAGACTTTAACCTGAACTACAGTCATCTTTATAATCCTCCCTCACTACATACTTGGTGGTGGATCTTCAGGCCCTCTGGCTTGAACCTCCACCCAAGAGCTAGAAAGCTCCCTAGCATGACATGCAGGAGTGCAGAGGAGCGAGATTTGATTTCTCTCAGCTCCCTTCCTGAGGTTTGCAGAAGAAGCAAGGCAAAGAATTCCATGTCCAAAGAGCCAGCACATCTCTTAAATGAGGTTAGAAATGAGGCAGACTGTTTCATTTCAAAAAAGTAGAAATAGCGTGTATGTCCCTAAGCTTAGGGGAGGCACTAGCAAAATAAGTGTAAAAAAATCATACTGTTAGAACCAGTTGATGTACTGTACCCACTCTCTCATTACAAGTTAATCAGCCAGAGCCCAGACCATGAGAAACAGACTAACTTTGGACTTACAGAGACACAGAGGGAATCTAGCAAGACTTCTTCCAAAACCACAGAGAGATGCTCAGGTGAGCAAGCTCATCTTTGATTCAAAGGCAACATGAGCAAAGATTTTTTTGTATTAGCAGAGAAAAAAAATTATGTACTTGTCTTATGCTTTTGTGCAAAATATTAACAAAATGACCACACTGTAGCAATGAGCCTAAATACCATTTTCATTAGAAATGTCACAACTATGTCTGACAGTAGGCTACAGTTTAGCAAGTGTGGGTCTAAATAATTTGCAATAAATGTAGATATTAACAAGCAATTCCCATTAGCCCCAGTTGATGACTTGGAGAAAAACAGTGTTAAAATAAAACACCTACTGTGAAAGCTATAGAATGAAACTGAGATCCATATTTAACAGTCTTAAATTAAAAGACACCAGAGGAGAATGGCTGGTTTGGATGCAGCTTTGTTTGCTAGAAGGCTGAAAGCAAGAGTATCTGCACTGTTACAAATTCATGTTTGAGTTGGTGAGGATTTAGAGAGCTGTAAACAGGCAAGATGAAATCCTGCATCTGACTAGGAACCCCAAGAGCTCTTAGTGTCATGGGAATGATTTTGTGCATATGACTCATAAGACTCAAATATCTGGTTTTTCACTATATATATATATATATATGATATAAAAAACCCACTGCAACTGAACTTGATGCATGGAAAAATTTCTTGTTCCAGAAAAAGCGTGAGATAATCAGGTACAAGGCCATTCATTCTGTAAGGTGGGCAATAAGGTGCCAGGCCATGGCAGATATCCACTCTAGCATGGCAGGATGGCAGAGCAGGGCATAAATGGACTTACTTGATCCAGCAGCAGGATGGCAAATGTTCCTAGGGAGACCAGAAGATCATACAACAAAGAGCAGAGCAGACCCCCAGAGGCTGAGTGTAACAGGCCCTTAGGCTGTTCTTACATGTCTGGAATTCAACATCACATCAACGTGGGTATTACACTACTGCCATTTACATGTTTGTTTCAAGATGCACCATGTAAGTACATTTTCAGTCTTAAGACGAAGACCTGGTGGGAACTGATCTCCCATGGGGCAACGTTTATTATCTGGGACTGGGATGCAGTATGGTATACTGGGTATGGCCCCAGCACAGGAGAAATTGTCAAGCTGTTCAAGAGCCCCTGCTCTGCCTTGAGGGAGAGCCCCACTGAGCAGTAAGTGATGGGAGACAATTATCCCTTCCCACAATTGTCCATTCCCACATGGCAAAGCACACAGGGATATTCTGCAGTATTAATTTCTGAGAAACTCTGTACAACAGCAAACAGAGCAGAACGTAAGAAATCAGCTGCTTCGTTGTTAGGATAAATTCATTTGCAGAGCAGTCAAAAAGCAACGTGGAGCCATGTCAGTGGTCTCCTGCCTTAGAAAAAGCATCAGGGCAATAGAGATGTATATTTCAGAAAAAACAAACAAACACAAAACCAAACAAGAACCCAACAAAACAAAAAGAAATGGTAAAGCCAAAACAAAACAAAAGCCAAAAAGCCACACCACAGTGTAACACTGAGATGAGTCTGGCAGAAGAAATGAAGGTATATTTCGCTTGGCATAAGAACAGACTAGCCCAAGGTGATATACAGAACATGATTTGGCTGGAACCTTGGAGTTTCCACTTGGAAACCCAATCTCACATCCACTGAAAACCATGGAAAGACTTCCAGGCACAAAACTAGGTGAGATGCAGACTGAATCCTTAACCAACACAAATGGGGAACGAGTTGGTAGACAGTATTTTTTTGCAACAAGGATTTCCAGGAAAAGAAGGAAGTCCTGTTGCAGGAAAACATTTCTCTTCAGCGTTATAATTTTTTTTATTATTTAATTTGCCACTAGATTAATTTTAAAAGCACTACAATACATCTCTGTGCAAACAGAATATATACCGTGAAACAGATGTTTCTGTAGCTAGCTGCTCCTTTCTACATGAAAACTTCAAAACTGTTTTTCTCACCACCCTTTCCTCTTTTTAAAATAAGTGACTTTACACAGTTGCACTGCTTGTAGTAAAGCACCATTTCAAAGAGTATTTGCCTGAATAAATCTGAACTTCTCATTAGTTTTGTCGATTGGGTACAGTGTGTTTGTCTGAGTCTTTGCTGTTTTCTCCGGAGAGAAAACAAACACAGGAGCTGCCACTTTGACAAGTCTTTGCCAAGCAGGAAAACTTCAAAACACATTTGACTAAACTCACCACATGAAATTAATACATTAACAGCTTGGAAGAGTGCAACCCTTACTCATACACAACTTAGATATTTGTACAACATGATCTGTTTGGGCAGAAGTATCTTAAAGGTTGTTAAACCTACATCAAAAGAAGCTCTTGGCCCAGGACTCTCCATCAGCACTGCTGTACTAAACAGCTGTCTGGAAACACGTGGACACACATCAAGTGCCCAAAATGTGTGTGCTATACCCACAGCAGAAACCCTTCGGCACAAGAAGGGAAGCACTCTCCAAAGTGCCATCTCACCACCTCTGACCTGTACATTAGCATTCATCCTCATCTGACAGTAACACAGCTCCATCCAGGTTTTGGAGAAAGACACTCTTTGCAGACCACCCTCCTTCCACACTGCTACAAGCATGCACTTGCTTTGAACACAACAAGGCTTGCTACTGCTGGATTAGAAGAAAAAAAATACCAAACCAAACACCGTTGCTGCCTAGCACACCAAGCCACACCTTCAACAGCACTAGAGGCCATCCCAGCAGTTTCAACACCCCCCTTCCATATTTAGCCAGCCAAGAAGAAGAGGGAAAGGTGGCTCTGCACAAGACTGGGGATGTTCAGCTGTGCAGGCAACACTTGACCCTTCAGCTTTCAGATTTCAACTACAACCAGCCATGCCCCATCATGGGACAGAGAGGAATCATCTCTTCAGCTGTCTAACTGGTAAGCCAGTGCCACTGGCACATACATGCTGATGCTTCACACCAGCTGCTGCCAAGGTTGCCACACTGCTACCCAGCACCTGCATGGATAGAGCAGCTGTGGATAGTAAGAATGATGTGTGATTGACCATTGGGAGTGACAGTCCTCAATAGGATTCAACCAGTTTGCCCCTCGCTATACACACTGCCCAATTCCAAACATAATCACAAATCTCCCTCTGTGAGCCTACAGGGCTGCCATCGCCAAAACAAACAATATTTTCTGTTTACCACAACTGTAGGCCTCAGACACCTGGCCTGGCACCCTGTCACTAAACACACCCCTCGCATCAACTGAGGCAACAGGTTGAAATAAGTTTACTGCTGCTTTTTCCTTTGTTAATAACTCACTCTTCTGTCTCAGTCCTTCCTTGGCATGAAGCAGTGATTGAGCAATAGCACATGCATCTCATATTTCCACTGTCACAGGTTCAACAAAGAGCACAAATCATGGAGACAGATTTATCATAGGTGCAAACCTCTGCAAGCCTGGACTGCAATTCCTCAGTCTATGAACAGCCGCCACTCTGACTTACAGACAGCCCCTACATCAAGAAATACAAAGTATCCAGCATTGTTTATTAACACTAATCAATGCCCTTCTGGTTTGAAGGTCTGCCCTCTTAACCAGGGCAGCATTTTTTTCCACACAAAACATTGAGTATTGGGAGGCAATGGCAAGATCCTCCCATACCACATGTTCCTCACCACTTTACACCATGTCACAGGAGTGGAGCAGCTGAGGTAGCCTGGGAATCTGTGGATTTTCTTGAAGCTCAGTGGAAACAGAAGATAGCATGGGACAGTCCATTTTAGCACACCCTTATATAAGTATGCCAGGAAATAGAGGAGATGACAGAGTCCTGTGGCAGTGATTACCATCAGCAAGGGAGAGGAACAAAGTCCTCTGATCATTTGCAGGAATAATTCTTGTGACAAGGCAGACCTAAAAATAGGAATTTTTATTACAATCTCTGTATAAATAACGTGATTTCGCCATATATTATCTAGTACTGTACTGTCAGAAGGAAACATTTTAAACAACAGTATGGACTGTCCCATTTTAAGAGGTGAACAAGTTTATCAGCAAGTTTGAAGGGTTTAAACTCCTTGTGAACATCACTTTTATCCATGTAAAAGCTTAAAAAATTACATTGAACACCAAGGAAATAGTTACATATTACAGGAGAGCAAGTAAGATTTCATAGATGTTAATAGCCACACTGAACTGTAACTGCACATCACAATCTCTTTCTGCAGCACCCTGAAAGTCCTGGTTAGTGACCTCACATTTTGAAGAACCAGTGGAGGATTAGTAAACAAATCCCTACTGTGTTGAGACATCCTAGCCATTTTGAACCTCTTTGTAGAGAACATCTTCTGGCTGCAAACCCATTCTACAAATAAATGTTCCTTTTTGAGGAATTTGTCATTCCCAGCTACATGAAATTCATATCAGTCAGTTCCATCTACATCTGGCTGTTATGTCACTTTCTTATACAGCTTTGCAAAAGGGCCACATTCTGGCTATTACTATGTCTGATGCTACACTGCTCTAACTGGGGACTCAAGGTATGATATTCTGATCCAAGCTGGATCAGGACCCTGAACATAAGCATCTCCTCCATTTGCTGTCCACAGTAATTCCAGCCTCTACACAACTACTGTTAAGGTAAGGTCAGCGTTGCAGGGATGCTGTGTGAGCATTTGACATAACACAGGTCCTGTCTGAAGAAGGTAGAAATCTAAACAGACAGAAAGGCAGCAAATGCACAAGTAAGGTGATCCACCAGCAAAGGCTAAGTGGGAGGAGTAGGGAAGAGTCCACATCTCCTCATATCTCGCTTTTGTGCTGTTTCTAGGGCACAGTCCCCATTCACTAGATCTTTCTGAAGCACCTTTCAAGCAGTTTGCTAATTCTCTCTACCTTCCTCCATGTATAGAGCATACCACAAGGCATATGCTCTAGTGTTGTTTACAGGGTAACAAGTAACAGAGCAGTCTGTGCAGCTTCCAAAGGAATTCCTGGTCGCTTACTCTGCGGTTACCATTAATACCAAGATGTGTTTCCTGGTTACCACTCCTTGCAATGTTTATACATCAAGACCAGATGATCATTTCACAGAAACCAAAGAGTCTAAATGAGTGCAGAGACAAATTACCATACAACAAAAAACTTGGTCCATTACATTACCAAAACGAGTTAAATTCTCAAAGCATGTTAAGTATTTAAGAAATATACAGAAGTTGTTACTTATGTGTAGGTATATAATTTTTTCCATGTTAGACAATGCCCATCCATAAAATTAAACTCTAAAAATGTGATCTGAAAGATAAGACTGGAATCTGCCCTTTCTGAATGATTCTATAATTAAGATAAAACTTCGTGAAGTATTTGCAAGAAGTCCCACACTAGCCAGCTACTTTTACATGGACAATAGCTCTTCCACCAAGATTTCATACAAGTCAAATTAAATGAGACCTTGTTTAAAGAATCCCATCCACAAACTATTAAAATACTGGTAGCAATGAGACAGTTTCATATCCACTTTGTTAGGTTTTGGGGTTGTGCATTGTAAGCCACTACCTAATGTAAAGTTTATTCTTGCTTTGCTAGTGTTTCTGAGGGGTTTTTTCTCCTTCCCCCCCCTCAATAAAACATCAGAAGTGAAACATAGATTAGTCATATCTGAGACATTCCAGCATATTAGTTTGCCAGCCATTAGTAATCTGAATTCTGCGTAAAGTTCCCACTATAAAAGCAAAATGAAGGCAGATTTTGCCAAAGCTTGCTCAGATAAAGAGGGGATCCTTGAACTTCTTTGCAGGAGCCAAGGAAAATGCATTAGCTTGCACTCTCAGTATGTAGAGCCAGGGGGAAAACACAGACCTAGCCTCACATATTGGCCTTGTGCCCTTTCCACACCATAAAATGACTACGGTAACATGGAAGAAATGTTCTCCATGCCCTGCTGAAACATCACATTGCTTATATTCTCATTTCCAAAGGCCCTTGTTTTACTAATAGGCACAAATGTATTGCTTCTTTTTCAATGCCTGTATGATGTCCAGTGTTTCACCTCCTTAATTTAAACTTTGACAGCTTCCTTACTGTCAAGGAATGCACTGCAAGTGATGGTGTGCAAAGGGTGAGAAAGAGAATGAGGTGCAGTTTTGTGTGTAATATGAATGTAATGTGAATATGAATATAAGAATTTCCTACTGCATGCAGTAGGAATAAAAGTAGTCATTAGTGAGATGAGGTATAAATTTTACACTCTTGTAGTCCGATACTCAGCTGATCTTTCCAGATCTTGGAAGAGTGTACTGCAGTTATGCATATATATTATACTTAATGATGGCCATTAAGTCTGCAGTCACAAGATTCAGTCTGCCTTTTGCAGCTAAATTCATACTGCAGCCTCACAGATTTTGTAATAGTTACTGACATGGTACAAAACAGTATTCCCATGGAATCATGACCCTGATTAGTAAAGGGGTAACTGCACTCCCTTCTTCATCTTCATTGGTCCCCATGGGTTTATACTAACAATAAATTTGTTTCATTCTTTGAAGATGAAAGGTGCTATAAAGTGCACTTTATTAAAACCACTATAAAGACATGTTATTTTTGCTCATATACCTGCTGAGTGATGGGTTCCAGAAGTCTAACAGCACCCCCTGAATACACACACTCACTTTACCTTCTGGTTTGGAGAATTCCCCTTAAAATGTAAGCCACTTTTCCAGCTTTTGGTGTACAACTTCTTCTTTGCTTCAGGACATTAGATCAGCCTTTCTATAACCCAGAAAGCTGTGTGGGGATACAGGTTTACTTAAGGTAGAAGTGATAGAGAGTCTTAATAGATCAAAATGATCCATCAGACCAGGTTCACACCCAGATGCTGGTCTTGACTCTTGTCTAGGCCATGAACTGGTGGGTTTGGGGTCAAATGTGGCAATGTCAAATTCTTACCATCTCTGACCCAAGTAAAAGTCTCCCAGGATGAATCTAATTATAATCTCTTTCCCTGCATTTTGCCTTTCCTTACATAGGATAAGTCCTGAGAAACCTGCAGGACCATTTTTTAACATCTACTGGAAAATTTCTTCCCTCTCTTTTCCCTATGGTGCAGAATCTCTGAATCATTGTTTCCCAAACAGTGTCCCAAAACTCAAATGGGCTTATTCTTTCAAGGCTGATGACAAAAATATTAGTGCTAGCAAAAGAACAGTCCAAGTTCCTAGTTCACCTATCATAACATAAATCTGCAGTCACAAGAGTCTTCAGAAAAGGATGCTATCCCCAGGTATGCACCTTCAAAAGTAGAACTCTTCCTAACAAAATTGTCTGCTTCAAGTTCCAGTCTCTCGCTGTATAGATGCCAAGAGTGTGATTTCTGAGAAGCACTCAATCGCTTTACACAAAGACTTTGTTCAAATTGCTAACTGTAAGCCTACCTCCTTTTCTCCTCATTTAACAGCTCTATTATTTGTTTCAGTTTCTGTGAGCCTTGACCTGCCAGATGGCTTCTCAGACTGCATCTGCTAACCAACCTGACAAACCAAGCACCCCACCTATGCCTGGAGAGCCATTTCCCTAAACAGGAAAAAAAACCCAGTAATAATAATAATTTTTTAAAAAGCCAAAACAAAATGGAACCACAGATCAAGACTTAACATGAGGAAGAAAATAGTCGGGGAAAAATTACAGTTACCTACTGCCAGATGCAGTAATTAAGAGAAGAAAAATAATCTTTTACTTCAGTCACAAACACAGAAAAAAATAAACTGGAATGATCAGTTACATAGCTCAGTTTGTGTTCCTGTGCAGCTCAAAGCATATTCAGAGTCTGGTGAATGAAAGCAGTTTTCCTGGCACTTGACAGTCACAAATTCCTGCCTCGATTACCTTTGCAACCTCGATGATATTTTTTCAGATTTACCTTTTAAAATATTAACTGATGACTATTAACAACTTGTCTTGCTTGTGATCAGAGTAATAAAATTGTTCACGACTGCCCCTATTGCCTCTTATTTGGCAGTCAGAAGTGACCACAGCCTCTATCTTCCATCACCTCTGCTCCTTTTCTAGGCTGCTGAGAAGTCAGAAGTTTTAGAGATTTAACCTGTTGCTATGATAATCATAGTTCTTACAACTTGGCTTCCAAAACCCCTGTTCTTGCCGCAGTTTCTGTCAAGGAGAAAGCTCATAAAATCACACAGAAAACTCTTGCAAACTAAAGGCAGGAGGAGACTTTTCTTGTAGTGAGTGTCCCTTGTAGCTCTGTGCCTCACCTCCTGCCAAGGCTGTTTGGAAAGGACACTCCTTTCCTTTCTACCAGAGCAGTTCCTTTGGAAACACAGAGTTGCACAGGGAATGCAGTAAATTACCAGATATCTCAGCTGTCTTGCCTCTTCCTTCTACTCTGTTATTGTTTTTAATGGCTTGCCAATGTGAAGATATTTTCATGAGACAGTAAACAAAGGCGTCTCGTGTCCCTTAGCAGATTTCCTTAACTGAGGTAGTTGGGTACCCTATTTTAAGGCTGAGAAAATAGTTGATCCAAAACAAACCCAGATCCACAGTGATGGTCACAAAATGGAAACAAGGTTGTCTAAGTTCCAGGCATTACCAAGCAGCTTCCAGGAGTATCACTGTTAACCACAAACATGTATAAGCAGCAAGTTTTAAAAGTATATTAACATACTGATGTCATATATTTAATTCAGCTGTACAGAATTCAGTTCTGGACTGCTAAAGGAATGAAAATAGGTTTTATCTATTGCAGGAAAAAAACAAAAGGCAAGAAAGGAAGTATCTTCAGCAGTTGGTTTACTCCTATCCTTAGTAACCCTGCCACAAACCAACCAGAGTACATAGGACAGGACAGAGGATAAAACACATGGAAATGTATGAGAGTAGATGGGGTTGACTTTATTTTATATACTTATATTGTTATACATAGACACACACATGCATATATATGCAGACTCAAGTTCTATATATACATATGCAGGTATTTCCTTTCCATCTTTTGCCCTAAATTCAATCCTACTTTTAAATGCATAGCCCACACACAGCTCCCACAGATACCAGTGACAGTGCACATGCCCATCTCTGGGCTAAAACTAGTTTATTTAGAACATCTCAGGCATGAAGCACAGCTTCATTTTTAATGCTATTTTACATTTAACTTCTATTTACTCTATGTGAATATGGATGAGCTTAAACAAATTTAAAGAAAAGCACAGGGTTTGTTCTGGATTCCTGAACAAACATTTTCAAGACCTACATCAGTATATATGATTCCATATTTTACAGAATATCCATCCCAACATGAGCTGCATTTCAACAGGGCAGGGAATGGGTGTAGGAGTCTAGCCCTTTACTCTTGAAAGCAAACTTTTACATACACACAGTTGAACTACCTCATAACTTCAGTGTTAACTCTTGTGAATGTAATGTGTTTTAAAAATTGGTATTTTAGAAACAAAAAAAAAAATTAATAAAGGAAACAGGTTCGCAAAAATGAGTATTTTCCACTTTCCCAAACAGTTAAAGAATGTAAGTCTTGTCTGGGAAATATAGAGAAAAGTCATAGGTCCCACTCCCACTTGTGATATTAACATAGCTGGCTTTCATTTGCTCTGTGTTTTCCTCATATTAGAAATGAAAGCACAAAAAATAATACCCACTGCAGCCTTACCTCACACATCTAGCCATTTACTTCAGCTCCTCCACCGTAATAACATTCCCAAACATGCCCTCTGTGCTCTCAGTTCATGCACACTTGCTACCCAACTGCAGGTCATTAAGCCACACACCTGCAGTGACTTAACTAGTGCTTTACTCAGCCCTGAACCACCCCCCCAGCAAGAGTGAAATCATTCACCCTTCACACTCTCATTAAATGCTGTCTCCTCATGATACTCTGTGCCAACTTCCTTGATGAATCCAACCTGTAATACTCAGCAGGTAACTGAGGAGCAACTTTATTATACCAGCTACACACAAATATGTAACTATTTAGGAGGAATAAAAAAAAGGTCATTTCCAGTTTAGGTGATGTGGATGACCACTGCCTTGAAACAGGAGCAATCTGTATGTAACCACATGGCACTAAGTGCTTAAATGTGTGAAGAGATGCCAGAACCATGTAAAGCTTTTTCTCTTCACTAAACACCATTTTAACTAAAAATACTTAGTATGGGCACAGTCTTTCCATAGGAATATTTTGTTTTTTAAATGTTGTCTGTATTTAGAGTCTCAGAGACACATGCTGTTTTATGTACCACCTGTATGTGCAGAAAGAAACGGAGTAGACATGAAGTTAAAGCTGCCCACCAGCTAAAAAGTCCTTGGTGGGGAAAAAAGGCTTTGCTGTGGGTACCTTTAGTATCACTCAGGTTTTTTGAGATTTCTGTTTGTAAATGGTTTCATGGCCGGTACCACAGAAGTAAATATCCAACCATAAATGAAACTCTACAGGCAGAGATCCCCAGGGGGTGCCAATCATGGAGAATTCCTTCTTAAGACCTTCCATCCATAGGGCTGAATTTATCTTTGATGTAACACCACTGGTGTTAATACTACATGAAGGATCAATTTCCCTTACGTCATTTGTCTCATTTTTTAAAGCCAAGGAGACCAGGTCAGCCACTCTGAGAGTAAACCACCTTATTTCCATTTCCACCTGCAATTTAGAGCCAACTATTTAGTCCCACTATCCCTAATGGTGGGTTAGATTTTACGGTCAATGCAGGATGATATTCTAGTGAAAGATGTTGACACTAAAATAGTCACAATCAGTTCAAAACTGGATTCAAATTATCTTAGGGTGAGGTACTGTGGATTAAAGGTATCCAGAACCCTCTCCAGCCTGAGAATATTAATAGTGGTTAAGAGGCAGGAGGTAGTGAGGGCCTGTGTATTGCCCACAGCACTTCAGATATATCTTTTCTAGAGGGTGTAATGATGATCAACAGTTTTCATCCCTCACAGATAGCTGTTAGCTGTCTGGGCCTGTGTTAGAGGCCAGGCTTTAGACATGGAGTACAGAATACTGCCCTTAACGTCCTGAGAGCTACCATTTCTGAGTAAGCCAGAGGCTGTGGTGCAGTAAATCCAGAAGCTGTCCCTCCTGTGATGTATATTCCCTTTACTTTCCATCCAATGTGCCTGACCTTCATGCCCACAGAACTGTTTTTGAAAAGCAGTGCAAAGATCCATGGCTTCCATGCTCCATTTTACATGGGACATGATTTATGAGTGGAAATCTTGTAAAAATGGAATTTCAGGTACATTTCCTTCACTGACATGTTGGGAAACATCTCATAAATCACAATGCAAGTGCCAAAATCCCTGCCAGTGATCAACAGATTTTATCAAGCTTCTAGAGCCTTCAAGAACAAGTCCCACAGAATCTTGTTCTAATTTATTATTAACTTGTTATTAGAAAATATCATTGCATGAGCAAAATTTGCTACAATGCTATGCACACAAACCATCTGCAATACCTGCAAATAAATTATATCTTCTTCTGATCTAAAAATACATATTTCTTATTATATTCTTGGAAGAATGGGAAAGTTACTTGGTTACAAAAACACCACAAATCCTGTGCACCATGTAAACGATCTCATTTTATGCACTTTCTTCACATCTGTGCAAATAAAGCCATTGTTACAAGCACAAAGAGCTGTGGCATACAATACATGCAGCTCTGAAACCATGAGTGCTGCTATTTGTCGAGTCTTTAAATGGAAGTGGCACATCTGCTTTTGGCATAGGAGTGTAAATCAATCCAAGATGTTTATTAAAGAGTCAGTAACGACCTGTCCACACGCTCTTTCTTCCACCCAGCCTTGGGTTTGTTCTCACTTTGTTATTTTCCTGGCAGTTAAACATGGGCTCTGCACACTGAAAAGTATGTGGTGTTTCTTCATGTACGGATAACATAACATGTCACGTAATATTGAACAAGTATGTGATGAGGAATGGTTTGGACAAAAATGCGAGCCAAAATGAGGTGGGGAGGGAAGGGTAAGTACAAACAGCTACAGAACAGTGACTGAAAGGTTTGTTACTCTGCAAAAGGCAACTGTGTTTCCTAACACCTTTTGAATTAATGAGACCTAGATTTGATTCCAGCTCTTGGTAATTAATGAGCAAAATTTGCAATAGTGAAGGATGGTGAATATTTTCTTAAGGAAGTCAATAACTGACTTTGCATTTGCTGAAGGTATTTATACCACTGGGTATTATACCACTGATCAGGCCTGGCAGGAGCACAAGCCTTTCAGGTCTTGCATGGACTGACCAGCAGGAAAGTCAACATAATATTGGCACTGACCAATAATGACTCTGCAAACTGGCCCTTTCTGTGACCAATTGCTGGTGTATTTGGCATAACCTGTAACATGTTCCTTTCCCAAGGACTGAGGAGCTCTAGGGTTTGCTGTAGAACAGCAGTCCAAGGACAACAACGCCTTTTGAGGGCAGCCTCTTTGCAGGCTACCTGCATGAAGCAGACTGGACCTCAGGATGAAGGCAATGGCTCTGACAGTAGAGCCTGGGCCATGTAGTGCTCCTTCCTCTTCCTTCAAAGGATGCACAGGAACGCATCCTAGGGAAGGGAATCCTCAACAGCTACGCAGGAGGAGCAACCCATTCTGTGTCCCAGTGAAGGGCCTACTTTGTAGCATGTCTTTGAGTAACCAGAAGTAGGAAGAAAAATACAACGGTTGTTGTATTCTTGACTTCCATGTGGGGAGACAATTACAGTGATGCTGTTCTTCAAATGAGTTGAAGGAAACAAGACGTGTCCTGTCAGATACTAAAGGGAGGCTCATCCATTGGAAAGGCAATGTCTCTTTTGCATGATGGCAGTGGAAAACCACTGTTTTAAGAGACAAGACTGGAAAACAGACTGTTTGATGGCAAATGGTTCGGAAAGGCTTGTTGTACAGAAGAGGGAATAGAGGCTGCTGGAAGTGTGCCACCCAGTGTTTTATATTTGCACATTTAATTGACTAGACTGAACAAATGTCTTCTGTAATTGTTCATTTCTTTGTTGTTAAAATGGTGAGGATATATTAAAAGGCTGGATTCCATATGCATCTGTTTCAGTGCTAGTGTCACCTATCAGTTCTGTCCCAAAAGTGTCTAAAATAGCTTAAATTTGTAAATTGGATGTCTTTTCATCTGTAGCAGAAATTCAGGTGCATGAGTGACCCAGCTGGGTTTGCTCAGCAATACAGAACATACAAGGACAGAATTTATACAGTGATTTGTACTGCAGGCTAAAATTATCTTGATCAGACTAGTTACAGTATCTTGCTAAAATATTTTAGCCAGGGAAAAATTATTAATTAAATTAAATCAAAATACTTAGGTAGCCCAGAAAAGTTAAAAAAAAAGAAAAGAGAAAGTAATGCTTTCTCCCATTTATTTCACCCACTCTTAAGTTTCTCCTTTTAATTGAATTTTATTTCATTCCATATACCTGATAATGGGACTTCGTGGAACTGAACCTTCTGCAAGATGCTGTGCCAGCTTTTTGGAGAGCGTCTCAGACAGGTCTCTTCATTTCCATTTCATTTTGTCTTTCTATGGCTGAAACATTGTTATTTAAATGAGTGCTTTCCGAGCTCAGATTTTTCTAATGCAAATATGTGCTGTTTCCCTACTGAATTGAAACCATCAATACTTCTTTTTCCCAATGAAAAGCAGGACAAAAAGTAATATTATCAGGGCTGAAGGTGAGTTGGGATGTTACTTTTGTGTGAATTTAAGCTAAAAATGGGAAATACATACAATGCAGAAGTATGAAAATATTGGCTCAGCCTTCCTCCTGCCCAAGATATGATGAAAGCAGTTCTGTATATTTTAAAGAACAGCTGATGTAGGGAAGGTGCCAAGACACAGCAGACCAGTCACACTCCCTCAAGGCATTCTGCATAGGCTGCTTAGGGGAGTGCACACAGAAGTGAGACACCATGTGCCTCCAGCAATCTTATGGTGCTCTATACCATCCTTGCTTTTGAAGGTTGTGATGCATTTTAATTTGAAAGTGGGTGTCCTCATTTTTAATTTTTTGGAAGCTGTCTACCAGGAACCATAGTCTGAACTTACAGAACATCTCAGAGGGAAGTAAGTAATAGCAAATAAAGTAAAAAATAATAGATCCCTGGTTTCCTTTAGAGTATACTGCATGCCTGTCTTCAGGCTATTCTTTTAGCTATAATGTCTAGAAATGCAGGGCTTTTTTTAAATCTGTGAATGTGGAAGTTCTCCAGTAATCACATGCCTCCTGGAGGAGGAACTTTCTGCTCATCAAATACTGCAAGATATGAAAAGCACGACACCCCATGCTCCCAGCATCAAAAGTGTTGGGAACACCTGAGTTGCATCCATCCCTAATCTCTGCCAGACCAAGAGGCATGTGATCCTGAAGCACGTGGATTGTCTCACCCCTTCTCCCATTGGACAAGCACTCATCTCACAGCAAAAAAATGCCACAGTTCATGCCCAGTAGCACCCATGCCAGCAGTATTAGCAAACAGACCTCAGAGACTGAGCTCCCCTTTTAATCACAGAAGTTGTTCTCTCTCAGTGTCAGTGGTTGTTGTTCCAGCCCAGGCTTTTATACATGTTATTCCTGGACTAAGGAAAACTTGAAGCTGCTTGCCCTGCAACACCAAATTTATGGATGAGGAGACAACTTCAACCTGCCAGGTGATAATTTGGCACCCTTATGACATTGCTAAAATCCCTACAGCTGTAAATATTTATTGGATATGAAATATACTCCAGCTAACACATTATCAAATGAATAAACCTAACCTTAAGTAAAACATGTGCTCTCCATCTTTTATTCAGTTTATAAAATCCTTGATTCTTGCTCTGCGCATTCTCAGCTTAATACAGCTATTCCAAGGTACAGCAATCTGTGGTGTGCCTTGATTTCTTTTCTAATACAACATTTTGCTTCTTGTATTTCACCTCTTACAGCTTTTGCAAAGTTTTGATTTGATAGGACAAGCACAGTGAGGGCATTAGGACCAAGAGAAAGACGCACACATTGCTCTGTATTATGTCTGGCAAAGTGCTTCCTGACTGAGTGCCGTAGTTATGTGTGAAACAAAGTCAGGGACCGACTACTTCTCATCTGTTGATCACAGTTAACTTGAAGCCTCTGAACGGGGGAGAGCTGTCAGATCTGCTTTCACAGATACAGCGCTTCAATCCAGGCAGCAATTGGAAACTTTGAACAAGCAGGACCTACTCCAGAAAGAAACTATGAGAAACGGGATTTCTTTCGACTTAGAATTTTAAAAGGGGGAAAAAAAAATCAAAGCTTTAGTTACTCTTTTAATCAGCAAAGCATGCACTTTCCTAACTAAGCTGGGACTCGGCATTTAAAGGATCTACTTTATCTGGCTGGATCCATGCTACGTTTTACTACAGTAAGTACAATATTAATAGGAATGTTATAATTTTTTTTTCTGTAAATAGAGAGGAAAGCATGAAATGGCATCAGTGAAATGTGAAGGGAGGAAAAAAATCCTCTTGGCAAATAGTGAAAACCAGGGCTTTTGTGCAACCCGAGGACTGAAATCTGAGGAAGATCCAAGTGATATTTAACATGACCATCTGTATCATTTTGTCACCAACAGTATGTTCTTGAGGAAGAAGTGCAGATATGGATCACGTAAGCTGCAGTTTCTCTTGTTGTTTCTGATGCTGGGTTTTTTGCTACTGATGGTTACAACGCTGAATCCACCACCCAGCAACCAGAGCAAGGAAGGGACTTTCCAGCCTGTGGAGTTCAACCCCCGGGAAGGGTATCAGATGGACTTTGTGGAGACCCAAGAGATGCTGGAAACCCAGGAGGAGAGCCAGCAGTATTACCCTTTGGACGGTCTATCGCCTTTCATCTCCCTGCGGGAGGATGAGTTGATCATGGCCGTCGTGTCGCCCACCGGCAAAAGGAACCACAGCAAGGCCAGGAAGGGCTATCGCGTGGTGAAGCAGCAGAGCAGGCGGCCGGAGGGGAAGGCAGAGGGGGGCCCCGAGTCCCAGCCGCTGTCCCTTCCCCTGCAGGATGGACAAGGGGCTGCTGCGGGGGAGCGGCCGCTCGGCCTGGAAACCCACGGCTTTAACGAGGTGCTCAGCGAGCGGATCGCGCTGCGCCGGGACCTGCCTGAGGTACGACACCCGTTGTAAGTAAAACACCCTATTTCACTTCTGGGGGAAAACCTGCCTCCTTCCCAACTGCCGTGCTCCACTCCCCCCGAACCTCTCCTCCTGCAAACCCCGCACCTCTCCTCCTCTAGACCTCGCGTCTTTCCTATCGAACTCCCCGCTCCGCGTCGGGCGCTCCGTTCCTCAGACCAGGGACGCTCCCAGCCTCCTTCGGGAGGTGGTTCAAGCCCTCAGGAGCCGGCGGGCGGCAAAGGTGGAGGGGGACACGGTGCGGAAGGGGCAGCTGGGGCTCGCTGGGGGAGCGGAGCCGAGGCGCAGGGCGCAGCGCCCATGGGGGCGGTGTGAGCGCGGCTGCGGCCCCTCCGCACCTCCGG